>JABTTQ020000148.1:0-516623 GCA_016081115.2 Rehmannia glutinosa
ATTGGTAGAATTTATTGGTAGAAATCAAAATTTTAATTTTTTAAGTACAAATAAACCACTATTACATGGAGGGTATGTGGCGGCGTTAGCGGTGGCTGGTTACGGGGCCCTATACAGCTCCGCCGATTAATCTCCTTGCCACCGTACTATACTCCCAGTTCCTGTCAGATTTTTTTTTCTTTTTTAAACTGATCCAATTTTGTACGACTAATTTGTAGTTAGTGGTATACAACATGTAACGGTGTTGATCGTGATTCAACCCTGGTATCTTTCGATTCTTTGAAATTTATCCCTCCTTCCAATATATTTTTACCACGAACATGTAGCTCAATTGATATTGCTTATCTTTTGTAAGAATATTGACAGGGGTTTGAATACAATATCTTTCAGTTTCTTTGAAATTTATCCTATCATCTCCAACAAATACTCCGAACATATTTAAAAAAGAAACTGTTCCGATTTTGAATTTCTTCTAAAAGCAGTCAATTTGCAAAAGTATTAATATTGACACTTTTGGTTAGATGTAATATTAGCTTTCATCATGTTAATTTTGTCTGTTGTTTTTTTAAATTGTTTGATTTTTTTTTTTTTGATTCTGACGTCCTCAATTCTTTTGAAACATGTACAACTGTACAAGGGTTGAATAATTGAATTCTTGACGGTGAAAACTTTCTTAATATTTGCTACATGTAAATTAGATCTAATGGTGATAATTTATGACATTACATGAACGTAACACATTATAAGCGAGTCTATGTTGAGGTTTGGCGGATTAGAGTCGAATCGGGTGGCACCCAAGAACACGAATAATAAACAAGTTGAGTTATGATTGAGAAAATTGGCACGAATAATAAATAAGTTAAGTTATGATTGAGAAAAATAGACACGAATAATTAAACAGATGTGAGTTATGATTGAGAAAACTAACATGAATAATAAAACATATTGGTTTAAAAAGCGATACGAATAACACAAATTATATGTCTCAACAAAATGAACGAACCCGAACACGACTCTAGTTGTTAGATCTAGCGATGGATTGGGTCGAGTCGTGAGCCAAGCCATAAAAGATCGTGTTGGGCCAAGTTGTATTTCTTGTGGCTCAACCAGCCTCACAAGTGTGTTGTTGGTTGAGTCTGTTGGGCTTTGGAAAGAGTAAGATAAATTCTCTTTCGAACCTCAGTTGATTGAACCTATTTTGTCAATTCTACAAATTGTCACCCTAAATAGATCCATGGTCATGATATTAAATTGCATTTAATTGACTATACATGAAAAATGAAAAAAAAAAAAAAGAAAAAAATAATTATTATTGGAAAAATGAAGTGGTCTGAAATTTGGTGCCTGCAACAAGTACATAAGTTCATGAAAAAATGAAAAGGAAAAGAGAGGGCACAGGCGACATTTGTGCCACAATTCCAAGGGAATATTAACTGGCTAGGTTTTTGCTTTACACCAACAAAATCCAGTGCAAATATCAGCTTTTGTTTACCACAATAATAATCATAATAATAAATAATTAAAAATAAAGAAAATTAAGTCATAATTAATTAGTTTTTAAATCCGACGGCTAAACGTTAACACGACATGTTTGGATGTTTCCAAATTCCAAATTGTAGAGAATCCAACAAAGCCTGTTTTTTTCTCTGTTCACACACAGACGTGACATTTGGATTTGGCTGCCTTTTTTTTTGTGCATTGGGAAATGAGAATTCTTTTGTTTCTTTCATAACTTATAGCTTTTTATTTCCTTATTTTTTACAATTTATTTGTTTCAATAATGTAAAAAAAAAATAATTAATGGCTAGAATACGTATCAGATGGTTGAGTATTCATGAAATTGTGGTAATATTTGATTCTTACTATAAAATTTATATTACGATATAATTTTTGGTGTAACGATGCACGCATCACATTTTTAATGCATCCTTTAGTTGTTATATTGACGTGCCATTGAATCTTGTTAAATTTTGTTGAATATGAAAATGAGATTTAACCAAAATAAGAGCGGATTAAATTATTATACCGTGCACCGTATTTATGTGCTAAAGATTGACACTATTGAGAGAGTAATTGCAAGCACTAAAAAGAGTGATTCTTAGTTGTTAGCAAGAGAAAATCACATTTTATTGTTTGCAATGACAACTTCTACTTTTGATTTTATTTCATTTAATCATAACTGAAAAACATGGGGAGGGGATGCTTTAGGAATGTTTGCAAACTGGAAAGAAAAATGATTCTCAACTTATAGATGGAAGTTTTGCGTATAGAAGGCGAGAATCACTTTTTTTAAGAGTCCGCAAAACACTCTTTATATTTCGATTCTGGTTTGATTTTTACACACAATTAAAGTATTTTTACAAATTAACTTCTCAACCAAACACTTTCTTAATTTAACCAATTTTTGGCTTTTTATTTTCAAACAAAATCAATTTCTAATATTCTCGAAATACTACAAAATTTGTTAATGATTCGTATTATAGAAAATGAGTTGTATTGTGACTAAACATTCTAAACAGTAGGACTCGACTTTTTAGGGGCCCATGGCGACAAGAAAAAAGGGGCCCCTATAAAAGAAACAAAATATAATAAAAATTTCAAGCTCCAACGGTGGACATCTTTTTCATCATCAGGAATATTCAACAAGTACACCACCTACAAACGTAGATGAAAAAATTATCAAATAGTCATTGAAAAAATCTAGATCTTCTAACATTTTGAGAAGCAAAATCATCAATAATGTCATCAAAATCAAGATGTCCAACACCTTATTTTCAATACATAAAATTGCCCATCCATTTAATATTTTTTGATACATAGTTGAAATGCAAGTGTGATTTCAAATGTAGTTTTGAAAAACTTTCTATTTGCTAATGCTACAGTCCCTGGTATAGTTAACAAAACTTTGTAATCAATGAAAATTGGGAAACAATCCAAAGCTTTTACAATTCCAAGAACTTCAATAGCGATGATTTCGTTTCTTTTGTTAAAAATATTTGCAACACTTGCAATTCATCAAAATAAATTATCTTCATCAATATCATATTTTTCATTATGTTTTAGAGCAACTTCAAGATTAACACAACACTCATACGATCTATTATCATCCATTGAAAGCAACTTCTTAGGACTAAACAAAAAGCAAAAATATTTTCAAAGACTTTCAGCTGTTCAAATTTTCTCTTTAAAGATGAAATAGCAAAATCAACTACAACAAAAAAGAAAAAGGAAAATTAGTCCTAAAAAATTCCTCCGGTGATTGTGATATATCTTCATTGCAATTTTCATCAAATTATTTCTTCCTATGAGTTTTACGTTTTTAGGAAAAACAAGATCAATTTACATCTTAGATGCAATCTTATAGCAGTTTGGAAACCTTCCTCCCTATATTTCATTTCTTATATTTTTTCAATTACAGCAATCCGCACTTTAGAGGCTAAAAGAGAAACCAACTCATTTTGATTCTTATGCTAAGATAATGATAATGAATCTCATTATTTTCAATTCGCCCTGAAAATGCTCTTGCATCACCAAATCAAATTAATTAATTAATTCAATTAACCCCATAAAATTGCCATTATTATGTAATTTCTCGACTTAAAAGCAAATTATGCTTACAAGACATTTCACAATAGAAATAGATTAAGACTTATTTCCAATGCTCTTTCTCTTTCTTAATTTGCACTTGTATCTCTTTATCAATTATCTTATTCTTTTGGTATTTTTAATTTTTTGAGGCCCTATAATTTTTATAAAAAAATGTATACATATATAAAGGCCTACGTAAATTGGGCCCTCAAAATCGGGGCCCGCGCTCATTTCTCGTGACTACCCTCAGGGTCGGCCTTGATTCTAAACTTATGGCAATGACACATTTAATCAAGTATTTTTGAACTAGATAATATTTTGTTTTCAACTTATACGTACATTTCCTGATAGAATATAATACTATTGTCGTTTGGCAGTATATATTATACCCTTGTTCCGGTTCATGTAACTTACCCTTTGGACTAAACTAAGATTTGGACATTGGCCCGTGTTAAGGTAACACCTTTATTTTAATTAATAAAAGATAAGAAAAAGAGAGACAAAGATCCAAGTGGGGATGGGGAGTTGCAACTTGGTTTCCATTTTTAGGAGCATATACTTGCCCTTTGATTTTATTGTTACAAGAAAAGCTATATCATATCCTTAATTATATATAGAAAATTATCACTGTAAAATAACGAAAGAACCATCCACCTTCCTAAGATCCAGTTGGGCTAAATTGCAAAACTAGTCATCCAGTTTTGGCCCTTGGGGTGGTGATATTTTTACTTTTAATAGACGGTCGGTCCTGTGTGCTGCCCCAACCCAGTCGTCGGCCTTGCGTGCTGCCCCAGTCTTGGTGGTGTGCCTTCCTCACAATTCCTTTAAATTTCAAAGATTGCGACCATACTCTGTCGGAACCAAAGACTTTGATTTTCGTAAGGTGCCGACGGAATCCTAAAAACAACATCCGGCGATGAAGTGTTCGGATCGAGACGACGCGTCGGTGGTTCGATGCCCGCGACGTCAAGGTCCTAGGAGAGATCATTGGCGACGTCACGTCACTGCCATCTCACCACTCCAAATTGAGAATTTTCAATTTTCACGGCAAATTTGCTGATTTGAATGTCAATTAGGACACATATGACATGCATTTTTCATATGTTTATTAAATAATATTATTAAATTCAAAAATAAAATAATAAGCAATTTCGAAGGAAAATTGAAAATCCTCAATTGGGGTTGGTGAGATGACAAATCACATCATCGATAATCCAGCTAAGTTTTCAATTTTTCCGCCAAAATAGTCCTTGTTGTGCTTAATCGTATTTGGATTAACTGTATTTGACAAATATTTAGTGCTTGGAAATTCTATTTGAGATCAAGAATTGAATAATGTATCTAGTTGATCCCAAAATCCCCTCGATTCTCCGTAATTCTCTGTTGGACCTCTAGCGCTTACTCGGATTGACGTCCCCACAAAACCAACATGAGTCTTTTTTCTAGCGCTTTGTCCTCACTCACGCCGCACCGGAAAACTTCCCGGGGGTCACCCATCCCATGTCTACCAGGGGCCAAGACGCTTAACCCGAGTTTACATGTAATGGGCACGAGAAAAGAAGATGATCTGTTGGTATAGGTAGTCCCAATCATATCCTTTAAGCTATCCTTTAACTATGCAATCCAAGGCGCTCACGAGTTAGAATCATGGGGCCGCGCCGCGCTCTTTTAAAGCCCATTGGTGCACGATCTTGGACCAAATCCCAACAATCCTCCCAAAGACTGCCAAGATCTCGGCTCCAACGCTTGGCAACCTCCATTGCCGCCAAACTTCCTCGATTCTAACGCCAATTTCTTGATTCAGCGTCGCGCCACACGCAGCCTCCGCCCGGCCACCCAAAGAACCTACACCCCGATTCGATCTGTTTACCTCGCCCGACCACGACAACTTACCCCCGATTTGGTCTACCCAAAGAACCTACACCTTGATTCCAGCCTATTTTACCTCGATTAGGACATCCGGCAACCTACCCTTCGATTCTGGTCCACCAAAGAACCTACACCTTCAGCTCCAAATCCGTTTTACCTCGATTCGCCACCCGACAACCTACCCTTCGATTCGGTTCGTTTACCTCCATCGCCCGGCCAAAGATCTTAGTTCCACCGCTCCTGGCAACCTCGGCTTTGCAGCGTCTTCCAAGGGAATTCGAACGTGTGACTGCTCGATACCGTTGTTGGACCTCTAGCGCTACTCGATTGACGATCGTCCCCACAAACCAACATGAGTCTTTTCTAGCGCGCTTTGTCCTCACTCACGCGCACTCGAAAACTTCCCGGGGTCACCCATCCAACGCCTACTCACAGGCCAAGCACGCTTAACCTCGAGTTTCTATGTAATGGGCACCGAGAAAAGAAGATGCATCTGTTGGTATAGGTAGTCCCAATCATATCCTTTAAGCTATCCTTTAACTATGCAATCCAAATTTCACGAGTTCGAATCGCGGGCGCGCCGCGCCTCTCTTTTAAAGCCCATTGCAGTGTGCGGGATCTTTGGACCAAATCCCAACAACTACTTTTCGCTTTGAACTACTGGTTGACTTGCACGAAGGGAGGGAGAGGAGGTTGCTCCGTACCACTTATATGATGCTCATCAAGTCGAAATACACTCACATAAGAAATAAGTAAAAAATAATATGAAAGTATAAGAGCGATTAGGGTTAGAAGGCACTGTAAGATGATATTTATAGGTATGCCCAAATTAGGGTTTAAAGTGAGACCGAATTATTACGATTCTGTAACATAATCTCATTAAGATAAGCTCAAATTACTCCTCATAGGTCGCCCTAATGAACAACTCGGACCTCGAGATAATTTGGTTGTCTCAAGGCATCTCCCAAACCACTTGTTTGCAATACAACCGACCTCCAGAACTTGTTAGCCTTAATCGAGGTGTAAATTACCATCCCGACTTCTAAGAGATCACTCGGAATCCCTTATTATCCCAACTTGCTTTGATTAATTATACCACAAAAGCTTACACCTCGGACTCCTTTGAAAAGGTCAGCCCAACCAACAAATCCATCCATTTTTGGTCATATTTATTTAATTCAATTCACGAGGTCGGACTATTCTCATCAGTGTCAAAGAATATAAACTACTAGAATAGAAATGTATGGCAATAATTAAACAAAATATAGAATTTCATTCATTCCAATTTAAGAAATCTGAATTTTTATATGTGAAACGACTTTAAGGTTATTTTAAATATAGATGGTGTCAGAGATAAAGATAAGAGATTTCAAATGATGAAGAAACAAAACTATACATTAATATTTCCCGACTGCATGTACCGTACCTCCCCATGTGTACAACACCAAATTGCCAACATAGTAATGTGTTATGGTCCCTCCACGCATGCTATTTCAGATTGTTTGTCCAATATTTTTTTTTAGTTGGAAGATTTGATTATAAATTTTAAATAAATTGTTTGAATAATTTTATTTGGAATGAAGAAAGTTGAATGGCACCTCAATGTATTCTGTAAATTAATCAGATATTTATGGTTTCAACAGTGACAATCATCATTGTAGTATTCTTCTGACTTCCTTTTGATATATCTCCACCAAAAATCAATTCAATTTAATATTTGGTAAATAACACAAATTATTTGATCTGAAATCAATTTAACTAAAAATAACTAACTAAACTCACCCATATCTCTAGGCATTATAATAAGACTGCCTTATTTCATTTTTCTTTTTTTTTTTGGCAGTTTTCACGTGCTTTGTGACCGACAATATCCTGAGCAGGAGTCCTTTGTACATTTGTATTATCTTACAAAAGCTCATAATTTCAAAAAAAAAAAAAAAAAAAGCTCATGGTTTGTTGGTTGCTTCATGTTTAATTCGATTTATTTTTACGTGGTCTATTTACCGTTATAAAAAATATTATTTACTTAGATTTTCATGCTTATATCATATATCTAATTCTGACTCAAAAAAAAATCATATATCTAATTCACGTGTAATAGTAGTTTATGAAGTTCAGTTTAAACGATAACATTGAGGATTTATATATTTTAGGTATTTAGAGGAAGGTAGAGAATCATAATAATTTTTGCTTGAGTTTTGACATTTACAATTTCAAGCCTTTTTATATTATATATGAAATTAATCTATAAATATATAAATAGATCACATATATACTTTTCAAATAAAAATATATTATTATTTTATTATAATGTAAGAATTGAATTAATTAAGTAATTGTATTGATATATAGTAGGATTCGTCTTAATTTAGAAGAAAGATATACCTTAGGTGAATTATGAATATATGATTTTTGTTGAGGCAAAAAGAAAATAATCCCCGAATTGCAACAAAAAATATTGTGAGAATCCAAAATCTATATATACATATGCATATAATTAATTTTAGCCTCATAAATTTCTTAATTAATGTAAGTATGGTATCATACTAATTTACTCGTGACTCGTGCGACATGATGCAAGGTTAGTCAATTTATGTCAAAGTTGGAGCTCAATTCCGATCCAGCCGGTTATTTTACCGGGCTGGGCTATAATTTTTCAGGCTCTAAAAAAGCTGGGCCTATTTGGCTCGGTCCATTAGATCCAGAAAATTGGGTCAGCTCGAATTTTACATTGTAATTTCACGGGCCTAGCCAAGTTCCATAAATAATGGTCCGATTACTGTTTAACCGCACGGCCCGATTTTGCTCTAGGTCTGGTGGGCCGGCATGGAGTGGGCTCCAAAAATAGTAATCTCAGAATAGCTGTTTGGCTAGCCCGATCGATTATTGCTATAGGCCCGGTGGGCTGGCACGGGCTGGCCCGACCCAGTGCTTTTGGACTCAGCCTCATTTTTAAAGGTCTGAAATGAACGGACTTATTTGGCTCAAGATACATTCGTCGAAACACCTAGCCCGACCCGACATTTTATGTGCATTTTCATGGGTTGGACTGGGGCAGGGCTCCAAAAATAGTGGTCCGGTCACTTTTTGTCCTACCCAGTCTTACCTAATTTTCACCCTTGGCACGCACGGGCTAGCAGATGTCGCCCGGTCCAATTGCCCTTGTTTGCTTGACAACTCTAATTGTATGTTTTTGAAAAAAAATCATCATATATGTAAATTATCTTTTGTAAGTCTTTAAATTTTAATTATAGGGGATAACCAACTCGGCAAGAGCATGCCAGTAAGCAGAGTTCCCAAAACTAAAAAAATCTTTTTACAAATTAAAAGAAAAATGCTAAATAGAGTTATGTCATTTATCTATTTGTTTTCCTTTAAAAAATGTATTTCAGTACCCATTTGTTGACAGTGTAATTCACTTTTTCTAATATTTTTAAGAAAAAAACAAAAATAAATTGCTTTGTCTGTTGTGGTACTAATTGTAACTGAAAAATCGTACCCCCTCTGCTTCTGCAATAATCTCTACAGTTTTCGATGGATCTGTCTAAAAAATAAAAATTACTTACTGGATAATTCCACGTGTCATATTGTTACTGGAGGAGATGCGTCTCTATCAACTCAAATGGTACTACCATCAACGTACAAGCACTTGTTAACTCAATCACGTGACGAACACGTGAGGTCATGGGTTGCCATTTTTGCAACCATTATTGATTCAATATGGACAATTATCTAATTATGGCAAATAAAGACAAAGTCACGGTTTTTTATCTGACCATTACAAACAATAATCTGCGTCATCTTGCACATTTCCAATGGACTTGACATATTTTATGATCGATTTTTTTTATTTAGTTTAAATATTAATATTATTCTCTACACTTAATATTTATATTCTATTTTATGATTGTTTTTTACACGAGAAAGGTAAAATTGGTTTAGTTTTTAAAGGAAAGTGAAAACCCTCTGACGCTCCATTTGGATGGAAGCTACGATTTTGAGCTATGAATTTCAATTCCATAATAATAAATTTAAATGTTAAATAAAAAATATCACATCAACTATTATTATATTTAATTATATCAAAAATAAACCTAACTGGTTACAAGTATATACTGGGCCGAAATAAATAGAATTGCTACTGCGATCAATTTATGATGTGAATGTCAAATGTATAATAATAACATTATAAGTAGAGCTCGCAATGGGCCCGACCCCGAGTCCATCGGGCTTTTGCAAAAGTTCGGGTAGGGTCGGGTTGTTTCGATTCCGGTCGGGCCGTATAAATGGTAGCCCAATCCAACCCATACATAGATTTCATGCAAAAAAATTCGGACATGCCCGAGCCAAATAGGCCCGATTGTTTTTGGGCCTAAAAAATACAGTCTGGCGTGAGGGTCAGACTTAATTTTGCCACCTCTAGTTATAAGTGATCAGATTAGGTGGTATACTCAAACATCAAATACAAAATCGCAAAAAAAAAAAAAAAAAAAAAAATAATAGATAACTTGTGGCAATGAATATAATTGTTCTTACTAGACAATCAATTGGAAACGTGGTGCAAAACTCACAAACCTAGGCCATTAAAAGTAAAAAAATGCATTAATGAGAGCAGGTGGTAAAAAAAAAAAATGGAGGTATTTATTAAGTATGCAGAGATTATGTCACATTATGATATGGTAAAATCAATAGTAATTACGTGTTAAAATAGGCTTTGCTTGTTAAACAAGTCTGTCAGAATTTCTATCAGTGAGTACTCAGAGATATAAATCAGTTTGGGCACACGAGGATGAATGATGTAGATGCTGATGCTTCATTTATTTGTACTCTCAATTAAATGTACAAGTCAATATAGCATAAATTAGGGTGCCAATTCAAGTCATCGGTCGTGTTTATGTTCAATTTTAGGCCATGATTTCTGGTTATGTTCAAAATACATAAAAATTACGTACATATGAGATGACTATATTTTAAGACAAACGGTAATATCGTGCAGATTCGCGTTTGTCGTGTTCGGGTTTCTTTGTGTTTGGGATCGAGTTTCTCTAAATAACTTTGGGTTAGATTATGTCGTGTTATCGTGTCGTGTCGGGAAGTCCCAACAGAAATCAAAGTTAATTTAATATGGGTTGGCCGTTGGCGTAGAATATGGTTCAAAAGTAATTAATTGGATTGGCAAAAATGATGAACAAGTATTTGGTTTCTATTCTTCTTGCAGAACACACAAGTTTCTTATTGTAGTAAAATTCAATAATCAAAACAAAAATGCATATATTTTTCTATCTTTTCTGATTTAGTGTATCACCAGAAAGGAAGATTTGACATATATATGACTTCATCTTTGCATCAGATTTTACATGGATTTGGTGGTTGGTAATTTTTTTTTATGTATCCTATTACCTATACTAGAATACCATGCTGGTAATGGTATGGGTACTCTAGGCATTTGTTGTACAAGTTAAAATGTTGCATAAAGAAATACTATGTAAGTGTCAATTCCTTGTTTATATATGTGAATTAGGATTATGTACTTGCTGATGTGTTGTCTCCTAAAATAATACCTTTAACTTGTAATATCAATAAATTATATTCCACTGTGTACGTATACTATCTTGCAGTAAGATGAGCTTAAGGCTATCTAAATCTGTATGCAATCCTAAGCACGGCAGAAGTGGCGTATTTCACCTTTTGTTAGGGTGTTAATCGGGGTTCAACCATGTATTTTTCAGTTTCTTTGAAATTTATCCCATCCTCTCCAACCACTACTCCCAACTTATTAAAAGTGCAATCCTACACTACTAAACGGTAGCTAATGTAATGCGTAAGATTGTGTGGGGCAGTAACTATTGGTCGTGCAAGTAATCATATTATGAAGATTTGTTACCATTTGAGTCGGATTTGGGAATTTCAATTTTCTATCGGAGCATTTTTTTCCCGTTTTCGTCCTCTTTTTGGTTGTTTTGGAGGATTTTTTATGTTGAAAAATATAAGTGTTATGTACTGGTGTCGACATTTCTTGTATGTTTTGTTGAATACAACTTCTCTTTTGTCCAAAAAGATTGTGTGGGGGCATATGGTGTGGCATAAAATCCAATGTAAAATAAAGGCCTCTTTTATGAAACAATAATTAATTGCAAGGCAAATTAGAAAAGCTATCATTAAAATTTAGCCTAATAACAAAATAATTTTTTTTTCAAATTTAAAAATTCCCTTTTGAGGATAGTGTTTATATTACAAATACCTCCTCGATAGGCACAATTTGTAAAATAGAAATAAGTGTACAAAGGCATTTTAAATGATAACGAGATTTGTTCTATAAATTAAGTGAAAGCTCAAGGTAGTATTTGTAATTTCTCCTTTAATTTGAATTAATAGTAATATCCTCACATCGCCTATTATGGACCTATGGTGTCACTTGCACATCATTCTGGCTATAATTTACCTGCGATATGCTAAAATTAAATCTAAGCTTTTCTTTTTCTAATTTTGGCTATAATTTAAGATATCCATTCCATGATAATTGGATAAGCATCATAATTAGAGGAGCTTAGAATATATGTATCAAAATAGGAGATCTTAACCAGATGGCCATATGCCCATATATTGTAGTTGAAGATAAGCGACAAAATGTACCGGCTATCATATGATTTATGGGAGGCCCATTGGGCCTCGAATAAAAAAAGAGAGTGAAACTAAAATCTCGGTGAAACGGGCTTGTAAAAATGAGGTCCATTTAATCGAAAATACTAGAAAGACAGAGCGATTATAATGGAGAACAGAGGTCTGAAAGAAAAGATTCAGAAACAATAAAATTATTTGGCAATAAGTCGTATCACACTTCATAGGCATGATTTAAATATCAGATGATTCATGCAGACCTAAAAAAGAATATATTCAATTGAAACGACTTTCACTATATACCCCTTCATAACAGAACCTTAAACAAAGCAAACTGAAAGACCAGCTTGGCCATTGTTCAAGAAAGCAGTTACTCAATAAACGCATTTCTTAAGCAGGGATGAGTTGATCTGACATAGAGAAAGCTACAGTACAGAAAGCAACATTTTTCAATTCATCAATTGCAAGCAAAATTTCACTCTCAAAATAATAAAGAAGGGCACACTTGATAAGCAGCTTGAAATAATTTCAAGTGTACATAGAAGAACTATATCACTTGAGCTTTTAACTTTGGGAACAATTTGCCATGTAGAAAGCCTAATTCGTCAGGTAACTATAATCTGTACGGCTCGTCTATCAAACTCATGCATGTTCTTAATTTTTGTCAAAATGTACATACTTCACAGGGTCATTACCCGTAATCAACCAATACTCTGAACCAGATCCAAAGTGGAATCATGTTTTTGAAATAATTTTCAGTAAAAAGTTCATCAAGACATGCTAAAAAACCAAGTGCAGTTAAATGTAAAGCAACAACAAATTAAAAAGAGAGGATTTCAACTCCAGATTACCAGCTGAAACTGAAAAGCTGGAACCACTTTTTAATGTTTCAAAATCATGCTAATAGGAGAAGCAACTATACAGGTAGATATATCACTATAAAAAACATGAAGTATACTCTTTCCTATTCTATGCAGAAGCGCGAGCTTGTCCACAAAAACTGACAGCACTGCACATCTACGGTTAGTATTTGAATAAGCCGGGTATGTGATAATACGATCTGCAATCCATTCTTCAATCTAAAAACTGAACAGACCCTCCAAATTGCAAAACCCCAGCAACTAAACCAACTTCTCTTAGGTGTTTTCTGGCTTTTTCTTGGCCGATTGGTCTAGTGTTATCTGGCAATCACGGCATTCTGCTGAGCAGAATGCACAGAGGTCGCTGCATAAAATTATACATCCAAATAAAACAAATAAATAAATGGACTATAAAGAAATTGCTAGTGCAAGTTTCTCAAACGATACAATGAACTAACAAAAAAATGATAGAAGGATTGGATTAGTATGATGAGCAACATATCACTGTTATATTGTTGGACGAGGGAGTAGCTTAATTGAATTTTGATTAAAGGATGAAAATATTTTCTAAGAGTAACGTTGTTATCACAGCTAAAAAGTCAAAACGAAGTAGGTAAAAAGTTTTTGAAAATGACTTAGAGATTAATTGCAATGAAAATCAAAATTCATAGACACCGTGGTCCTGGGAATCAGTAAATGAATCATTAATTAATAAGACTTCAAGTAAGAAATGAAAAGGCACAAATTTAGGAAATCAAATCACATCAAACTACACATTTTGTAGTCAAGAATACAGACATCAAAGTACCCTGGAAACGAAGTTAATAATGAGAAAATAATTGATTCCTCAATAATTGAAGATCGGTCAGATAAATTCAGAGTAATCAGAAATAAAAAATGAAGAAAAAATCTATTAATAAAATTGATAAATAAGAACAAAATAAAACATAATGATTCAACAATTAAGTGATTACTGATTAGGATAGGAATTGCACTATTAAATTAAAAATAAACCACAAACACCATTACTACTACTGTACTACATAAGGAAAAAAGCAGATCAAATGTAAAAGTTAGCAAAACAAATGAAATTTGAAAACGACGCGCAGTAAATTCAAAACATAAATAAACACCAGAGATCAGTTCTAAGCTAGTGACGAGTTTAATTTACAGAATCAATGAAGCAAAAACCACAAATTATTAGGAATCCAACACAACAATCAAAGAACTAAAAAATTAAATAAGCGATTAAACACAAGACCAATACCTATACATGAAAACTTCAGAATTCTGAGCAATCCGCTTCTTGCAATAGTGACACCGTTCCAAAAATCCACCAATTTTCACCTTCTCAGATTCCCCAACACTCACCGGAGAAGCAACGGTCATAAACTTCGGCCGTGACGCCTCGGCAGCGGCGTCAGTTCTCATAACCTTCACCGAACAGAGGGAAGCGGCGGCGGCGGTTGCAATCGGCCTCTCGACGCAGCTCGACGAACATCCAGTTCGGCTTCGTTTCATAGGCATTTTTCAATTGAGTTGAATGGAATGAGAGCTAGGGTTTCTGAAACACTTTATCTGTGTTCTGATGTACTGAAAATTAAATGAAATGAAAGGAATGAGAATTTGAGTACAGAAAAAATAGAGAGATGAAGAAAGGTGCTAGGTGGCTAATATATATAGGCCACCGTGGGCCCTAGCTATGGCATTTTCTAACTAACATGGAAATGCGATTTTTATTTTGGGCAAGTCTATATATCCGTCCTAATATTCTATATATAATGCTTATTTTTAATGTAAATAATAGTAATAAAATTATCAACTACTCCATATATAAGACAGTTGGATATAACTTTATTTCTGAATCTTTTTGAACGATTATGGAAATAATTTTTGGGGTGTTAGAGTTACTACAATTCTTGAGATTGCTTTTGGTTGAAATTTAATCTAATGGGATTCAATTAAGTGTTTTTTTCCTTCTTTTACTTAATTATGGAAACTAAATCTTCGGTCATATTAAAAGTCATTTTAAATTACAAAAGTTTTGCTGATGTCGGAGGAGCCTCCCTATGTTAAATTCATGGTCCGTCTAACTTTTGTTGGTGGCACAAATAAGTTCCAGTACGAAGAATTTACTAGCTTCGAAGAAAAAATTTGACTAATTATTCATAAATATTAACTTGAAGTGATCTGTATATTTGAGGAGCATTATATAATGTTTCTCAAAATTTGGGTCCATTGGATTCATTTTCATCCTCTTACTGGACCGAAAGTAATAAAATTTATAAACTAACTATGTGTTTTTTTTTTCTTTTCAATATATCATAATTTTCATTTTTATTTACACTGTAGTGATGCATATCAATCACTTAGCTTCGCTAGCTAAATTCAGTTTTGAGGTCCCATTTTTTTACATGACTTTTGAGGGGGTGGGGGAAATCAATAAACTAAATCAATGACATGAGAAATTTATTTTAGGACCAATATGAAATTAAGCCACATTGCTTGCAAAATAAAATTACCACACACATAAACTCTTGGTTCCTAACTGTTCAAAAAAATATATTTTTAATTAAAAATGTAATATTATTATATAGTACAAGAAGACAAATCTTTAATAGAAAATGATGGATTTATTCAATATTTTAAAAATCTCCGTCTAGTCCGATTAGTTCCTACTTAGCCATTAGACTCTCCTTGTCCATCTACATTATTTTTACAATTAGGTCTCACTTAACCCTAATCGATTCCGTTTGACCCCTCACCTAGGATTCACCTAAGCGCCAGGTCTCAATGTGCCGCCTACTTAGCGCCTAAAGGTTTTTGAGAAGACTTGTTAATTGTTTTCAAAGCCTAATAATTTAGGGCTTTTGATATGATTGCCACACTTTTTGGAGACAAATGACAATTTTTACTCTTCCTGATACTTTTTTTTTGGATAAATTTACGCTTTCGCCCATTTTTTACACAAATTTACGCTCCGGCCAATATTTCCAGACTTTTTTACGTTGTTGTTTCAAGATTGTTTCGAACATGTTTATCTCAATAAAATTTAAGTGAAAAATAAATTTTGCCCCCGTTAAATTATCTATTTTATACTCAGTGTCTTATAAAAAAAATCAATAAATATACACATAAAACAACACGTATTAAAACCAGAAAAATTAAAAATATTTATAGAAACAACATGAATAAAAAAACACAATCCAATTTTTGATCAAGTGCATAAAAACATAAAAACAAATATGGAAACAACCAAGAAACAATATATAAACAATATAAAAAACACTATATGAGCAAGAAGAGTAAAAATTGTATTTAATCATCCAAAATTACATGAAAACAACAAAGAAACATCATAACAACATTAAAAACGGTATGGAAACAACCCATAAAAAAACGAAAAAAAATATTAAAAACACCACATGAATAAAAGAGCTTAAAAAATGGTAAAAATTGTATTTACACATTGAACACTAGATGGAAACAACAAAAACAATTATTAGAACACCATTAAAAATATTATAGAACAACACAGAAACAATAAAAACAATGCACAAAATAATACATGGACAAAAAACAACATAAAAATAAGTAAAAGCTATTTTGAAACATCGAAACAACAAAAAAACAACGTAGAAATAACAAAGAAACAAATCAAAACAACATCAAAACATAATATATAACATATTAACCAATACATGAACAAAAACGAAATTGAAAAAACATATAATCAAAAAATATACAGGATTGTAAAAAAAGAAAAAATGTACAAAATGAATAAAATATGTACAAAAGTGATAGAAACATAGTTTGTGGTATGTTTACAAAATAATAGGGTATTTTATGTAATTTCCCAATAATATTTGGAGCACTTGACAATATACGCACTTTTTTAAGTTAATGTCGATCTTTTATACTTTCCGATATAATTTTACTTAAATTTACGCTCCGCCCTTTTTTTTACACAACAATACGCTCCAACAAAAATTCCCGAATATTTTTACGCTTTGTTTCAACATTGTTTCTAACATGTTTTGACATAGAAACAACCAAGAAAACAATCTGTAAAAAACAAACCGTAAATAATGTAGAAAATACCATATGAGCAAAAAAGTTAAGAATAGGTAAAAATGTATGTAAACATAAAAAAATTCATGGAAACAACAAAGAAATCGGAACAATATTAAAAAGATATAAAAATAACCCAGAAACAACATAAAAAATATTTAAACACCACATGAATAAAAAAAGCTTAAAAATAGGTAAAAAATGTACTTATATATTGAACACTACATGAAAACAACAACAAAAATGATTAGAACAACATTAAAAATATTATAAAACAACACCAAAACAATGTAAAAAATAATATATAAATAAAAAATAATATAAAAATAGGTTAAAGTGATTTTGAAACATCGAAAACAACATAGAAACACTAAAGAAACAAATTTAAACAACATCGAAACAACTTATATAACATGTAAAACAATGAAGAAAAAAAATAAAAAAATATAGCTTAAAAAAATTAGGTACAAAAATAAAAAAATTAGGTATAAAAGTAATAAGAGCGTATTATATGGTATTAGTACCAAAATCAGCGTATTCTATATAATTTTTCCTAATTTTTATATGTTCAATTATACCATAGGCCCAATCATCAAATTACAGTCGATTGCGTAAATGAGCCGAGTCTTTAAGACTCGAGTTGCATAGATAAGCCCAGTCTAATGGGCCTAACGCATGCATTCTACTATATAGGGTTACTGAACTTAGTTTTGCAAAAATAAGTACGAATTTTCCACATCTATTTAGGCCGATACAATAACGGCGGCATAATAAGCAAAAGTCAAATTTATTTAAGTAAGCTTGGCTTGGTCCGTTAACAAATAAAACTTATGATTTTTTTTATATTTGATACTTAAAACATATATTTTAATAAATTATTGATAAAATATTCACGCACAAATAGTTAGTTATTAGTAAATTATCCATATAAATAATTAATTATCAATAATTAAAAGATTATCGTGCTTTATCGCGCCAATCCGATAATGGCCCAAACCCGATAAGACTCAGCCCAAACCCTATAATTTCGTGACATATTCATGTCGGTCAATCGTCCCGTGCCTCAAATTGTCACCCCTACATCTATATTCTGGTATGTAAAAGTATGTTCCTACTTTATGGCTTTAAAATATTTTGAAATTTCCTAAGATAACTTAGCATATAGTCCTTTGTATTTAATTTTATTGAATTTTCTATTATCTAAGTCAAAATATACAAATAGTGTCTAGTGCCCATCCTGATCCATTCGTGTAATTACATCCCATAGGCCACAAGTTAAGTTTTCGTGCAAGCAGTACGACTTTTTTCTTAAAAAAAAGGGATAATTATAAAAAGTACCCCTGAGGTTTGACCTAAAAAAAAAAAAAAAGCTAACTTTAAAACTTACAAAAAGACTTCGAGGTTTGATTTAGTGTTAAAATTAAGGGGTAATCTGCAATGATTTTATAAATATGAAGGGGGATTTTGAAATATATTTCAAACCTCAGGGGTGCTTTTTGTAAGTTTTAAAGTTAGCTGGGTTTTTTGTAATTGGGTCAAACCTCAGGGGTACTTTTGTAATTATCCCTAAAAAACCAGAGAAATGATGAGATAAAAACAACCAATGGTCCTAAGTTAACAATCTCCTGTGGACCCTTTTTTTTTAATAGGATTGGATAAAAATGTAGGATTGTGTAGGATTGCATTCCTCATATATCACAGATTATATAATTTTGTGTAATTCTGTAGAATAATTTAGTCAAATGACAAAAAATTACCATTGTCATATGCCTTAAACAAACTTCCAAACATGGAAAATTGGCTGATATAAGTTGTTTTCCTAAGCTCTCAGAATTTACAAATAGGCCCTGTGACTTGTGAGAGTGAGCACAATAGTCTTCAACTGTTATATAATTATTTGTTCAAGTCCGTATCAGTTATCACCACAAGTTTATAAAAATTACAAACCAACTGAAAAAAAATTCCACCATAAAAAACGACATATTCGATATTACTACCGCAATTTTTTTATAAACCATAAACCTAACTATCAAACATAATGGACAATATTAAACATAAGTAAGGTTTGAATTTGCTAAAAAAAATGTATTTTCCACATATATGCTCGAGCTTAAATTCATATTTCATTGTCACGTTTAATTAATTCAATGAGATACAACATAAGTTCACTTAATGAAAGCAACGACATAAAGATACAGGAATTTACACAGTTATATTTGCATTATAGTATTATAAAATTAAAAGCCAGTAATAGCATGGGACGAGAAGGATGGACGATATGACAAAAATTATTATTATTATTATTATTATTATTAATAATAATAATAATAATAATAATAATAATAATAATAATAATAATAATTTTGTCAGAGCAACCAAGTAAAAAAGAGAAACCCAATTAGGAGTGACAAACCGTGTTATCGTATCGTGTTCGTGTCACACTACGTGTTTTCGTGTTATCTATCTCATTTGATCTTAAATATAACAATAATTATAATTACTTAATTTTCAATTTTGCGTTCCTGTCACGTATTGTATCGTTTGATTTTGTCATGCTTTATCATATTTTTTGTCTTTGTAATCGTGTCGTGTCACTCATTGTCAGACCCAGACCCAATGCAAATTACTCTCATTTGGCTCTATGAATCAAGCGGTCGTGGTGGGGATGAGATCTCCTATTCCACTTTCTATATTTCACTCCCTATTCTATATATCGGATGCAAGACATGTGTACAATTCTAACATCATTTTGTACACGTGTCTTTCATCCGCTACAATAGAATAGGGAAAATAGAATATGAGATGTCATCCCGTCGTGGTGATGGAATATTCCAGCGAACAAGTTGACCGATATAATAGTTGAACCGAAACGATATTGAAAATTTGAACAAAAATACAGAAAAATTTATTTCACACTCGACATGAAAACCCACTAATTAACACGTTTAACACCTTTGATAAGGTTTGATTAAGCCCAATTGTCCTACGCAGTCCCTTGTTTGGGATCATGGAGTCCAGCTCGTGAAATATTTATGCTCGTGAGATTATCAAGCACGTGTGATAAATAGTCAGGTTCCCCACCTTGGTATTATATTTATCATTTTATTTGATTTTTTTTTTCTAGTTAAAAGTGATATATATTTTGCGCTGCTGAAATTAAATAAATAAAAACAATGAATTTTAGAAATTACCTTACTGGACATTTGGGAATATTGGTCATTTTAACTATTTTTCCAATACAATCATCATCTCAAACATATTATTATTCCAATACTTCAAAATAAACCTACATCACAATCCAACATTTCAAATATACTACTAATTCAAATAAAATTATCAATGTGTTGGGTAAAATTTCGGTGAAGGTTTGTTTGAAAAAAAAAAAAAATTGGAATATAGTGTTTAGGCTTAGTCGAGGGCCGATTTGAATCGATCTCCGCAAGACGAAAACGCCCCCGTATACCGAGTGCTTACGGTTTCGGCGCCGCCTCTAAGATACAACGACTTTAACTGTTCGATTAGCAAAGACAAAGCAAAACCGGAACAACAACGAACAAGACAAGTGTTTGACTACTTTCAAGCTTTCAAGGAGGAAAATGGGTAATATGCAAAATGCAATGCTCGGTTTTATGTTATCCGATTAATTTCGTCTTTTTCGTATATTTTTTCGGACACCAGGGGATCGACTATTATAGGCTTTAGACGCCCGTATGGAAAGAACATGTCTTTTGGCTCGAAAAAGACACCTTTGATCGAATGAGCACGCACTTTGTGCGGGAGAGCACGCCTAGACGCACGGGCGTGCGCCCTGCCTGCGTGTGGCGCGGACCCTAAGCAGTAGCACGACTCCGACCGCACGGGCGTGCTCCTGCCCGTCTTGTGGGCCGAAAGTTTTTCAGTTGAACTCTTTTAATTAATTACAAAAATTAATTAAATCTATTTAATTAATTACAAAATTCCCAAGCCCAAGCCCAAGCCCAAGCGGCGGCGTGGCGCGCGTGTCTTTTGACCAAACCCACAAGCATGTAGGTCCTCTCCTTTAAAAACTTGGGTGCCCCCAAGGGCCCAAACCCATTTGTCCAACTTAGGATAAATAAAGTGTGCAACTTTATCTTTTTTTCCTATGTGGGATGGAGCATCTCTCCTCCCCACATTTTCCATTTTCCATACCATTTATTTGTATTAAGTGGCTAACTTCTTGCATTAATTTCTCATTCACCCGGAATCGGTTTTAAGAAATTCCAAATGCCATTCTTATCTACTCTCTTAGTAGAATTTTTACAAATAATTTAATTCCATTTTTTCACAAATGGAAACCACTTAATTAATTGGTCAAAATCGGGTCAACACCTCATTTATCAAAGACCAATTCCAACACAATGAACGTACAATCCTATCAACAATACCAAATGAAGCCTACATATAAAACATATTTGGTTAATAATTCATTGTTAAATTCGACAAAATAATATTCCGAATCTAAATATAATGCTTTGTAACTCACTTAACTTTATTAATTATTATATATATTCGATGAAATTGGTGCCAGGTAATTCGTTGACTGTCAAATATCTTTGTCATGCAATGTTGAAAATCCATTTCGGGTCAATAATCAGTTAATTTCTTTTACCAATTTTGGATATATAGGATATCAATAATTTAAAATCTAAATGATAAACGTGCGTTATTCGTAAATAAAATTTTTACCAAACCAATTACGATTGAAAAGATTCTATAGATTATCGGGGTTAACGTGTTAATTGTGTTTGTCTATAAAATGCTAGCAAATAATTCATTAGTATTATCTCGTGTTCACTTATAATTACAAAACTTGTGTGCCTAAAAATGGCGAAGTTCTCAATGTTGGTGTTTGTACTTATAGCCCTTCTATCAGGTATAATATAATAACTATTTATTCTTTATAAACTATATATATATATATATATATATGTTAAACCTAAGTTTCCTTTATTTATGTTATCATTAATTTCTTTTACCTTTCTAACTATTATTAGTAGTTTGGAAAAATAGTTTCAAATTGTGTTAATAGCTTTGTTCTCAAATTAGTGATAAAATGACATAAATTATGAAACCAGAGAAAAAATTATTTGATCTAGAGGTTATCTTAATTTTTTCAATTTTCGGAAAAAAAGAAAAAACCTTGAGATTTGGGCTAATTACAAAAAGACCTCTCAAGTTTTGCATCTCTTAAATTTAGGGCAAATCGTAATATTTTTATAACTACCAGGAGGGTCTTTGAAATATTTTTTGTTTATGAATTAAGGGAGAAAATGTAAAACAAAGTCGCTTCAAAGGAGTTCTTTGCAATTTTCAAAAATCTTTGAGTTTTTTTTTGTAAGTAGCCCGAACCTTAGGGTGATTTTTGTAATTATCCCTGCGTATTATCTTATTTGATTTCATTTCATTTGAATTTGAATGATTATAATAAGGGATAATTACAAAAAGTCCCCGAGGCTAAGGCTAATTACAAAAAAACCAATGATTTTTGAAAATTACAAAAATCCATCGAGGTTTGATTTTGTCTTACATTTCCCCTTCAAAAGCAAAAAATATTTCAAAAACCCTTGGCATCTAAAAAATATTACATTTAATTCCTTAAATTTAAGACAAAATCAAACTTGAGAGATGTTTTTGTAAATTTTGAAACATCTCTGGGTTTTTGTAATTAGCCCAAACCTGAGGGTTGTTTATGTAATTAATTTTGATTTCTTTCACGAAAATAATTAAATATTTTTTTTTTTCGGTACTATCGGTTGGTGGATGGATGACGAGTCCATTATCGTTCGTTGAAGCTAAAGACTGTGTTACCGTGTTACTTAATGGTTACCCTTGCAACCCCAAGAACAGCATCCAACCATGTCTAACTGTCTGCCAATCAAAATTTTTACCCAATGCTACTGCCAAATGTGAACCACCATTTCCTGGTTATGATCCTATTTGTATTTGCTTCTTTTGTCCTAAAAATTGAAGAGTAATTGGAGTGAGAGATTAATAATACTCATACTCTTCTTGAGATGTAATTGTAATAACGGGATTTTGGTTATATGATTTGGTTGGACAAGTTCTTGGGTTAATTAAGTTTGTTTGCAGTTTTGTCCATCAATTATGCTATTTACTGTCTTATTTTTAAACATTATAATCAATTTTTTTGAGTTTTTGTACCGTACCATGGCCCACAAGATGGACTAAAAACTAATGTTTTTTAGCCATTTTGTGGGGGCCAGAAGAGAGACATGACATAACGGACTTACAAATACGTACTTGGAAATTGGTATCTATTTCGAGAAAATGTTAAATTATTACAGGAGTCTATGTACTAACTAATAAACCACTCAGAATATGCTCTTATAATTTATTTGGGACATCAGAAATTTAAAATAAAATTTAATATAATTTAATTAGTCCCTTTTTTTTTTTTTTTTTTGAGAATAGTCCCTAATTATTTTGAGTTGTTAACAATAAGTAAAAAAAAATGAATTTTGATGATATCTCAAACTTGAACATAGTAATTTTAATTGTATGAACCTATATAATGTCGAAGCTGGTGTCATTTAGGGGCTGTATACACACATTACCCAACATAAGGATCACACCTCCTAATTATACGCCATTTAAAAAAATTCATTGAATTTGTTCTTCTCACCACCATTGATGATCTTTGTACTAACAGAGAAAATCGAAAACTGAAGAAAAAGGTGACATTAATTCTAAACGATAAAAACACCATTAAATTATAAGAATATGTCATAGCCAACGGTGATGAATTGGATACTGAGATGGAGAACTCGAACTAGGTCATTAACAACAAACTCTTAAAATCGTAATTTTCATGAAAACGATGCATATATACTTATGAAATGATGCATATAACTCTTTGGAAGTGAATAGTTGAAAACTATGCAATAAAAAATTCAACTAATGCATTGTCTATAATCTTTCTATGCATGCGTGTAAAAAACTAAATATGTCATACATTATACCCAATTATCAAAGGTTATAAACTTTGCATCAAAAATCAACTAACTATGCATTATTAGAAGCAATATATGCGATTGCACAAAAACTAAATGTGCGGTACATAATACCCAATTATGCAAAATGTCATAAACTATGCAATAAAATCAACTAATTATGCATTGTCTAAAAATTATCTATACAATGTGTAAAAACTAAATATGCACTACATTATACTCGTTATGCAAAAATATCATAAAAAGAATGCAACAAAAACAACTAATTATGCGTTATCAAATAGCTAGCTATTTAAGCAAAAAATAACACTACCTACGTTGGATCTAAAAAAAAAACTAATATTGGAAAAATACTGCCCCTAAAATCACGCCATTAAATAAGGTAGTTACAATTGCACCCCATAAAAATCTGTTACAAAAAGTCGAGCGACTCCACAAAAATTAATGCCTTTTAGATATTTACCACTATACCCTTAATTGGTTAAAAAAAAGGAAAAAATACCTAAAATAATGAAATAATCCAAACCATCCAAAAAATTGTATCAACAACTCGAGAAATGTCCCTACGGTCTCACCTAAGAGAATTGGTCACAATTGAACCAATCCATATATATATATATATTCATTCCATTTTGTCTTGCTTTTTTATATTTATTGTACTCAATAATTAATCAAGTCCTATTAATTAAAATGTAATTAGCTGTTTTATTTTGAAAAATAAATCAACCAAAGCCTGATCACGAAGCATACAAATTCGTATTGTCGATGAACCTATCTCATCAATTAATTGGTCACCCTCCAAAGTAAACGTGGCTGCAGATATTGGATTTAATATATTTATATTTAGTCTTAATTATTTGCTCAAAAAGTGATTGATTAAGTTTGTATGACCAAATTTAAAACAATCTTATAAACAATAAATCTAATGTATCACTACATAACATATTCAGAATCTTAATTGTGTTATTCATATAATCGAGTTTAAATTTGCTGCCACCCATAAAATTATTGAAATTTACACAGATAGACATACTAGTAATATGGTCTTATAATGTTCAAAGCCAACATATAATAGTATAGGATGAATACGATAGTTGAAACATTGATACGAAGAATTTATAAAATTAATACAAGAAAACATCATTTGAATTTTGAATAAAGTAGAGTAAAAAACCTATTGGACGAAAAATAAATAAACCCGGTTCACTTATCACGATGGATTATATTTGTTCCAATGTAAATGTTGAGAAAGGAATACGATGGAAAAGGAAATTGCATTGAAGTCATTTTTTCTAATTCTTTGAATTTAAATTTAACAATGCAATAAAATTCCAAATTGTCTTGGATTGAGATTGACACTACATAGCTAATCTACATAAATAGAAAAAAGATAAATGGGAGAATAAAAAAGGAAGAAATGAAACCCACGAATTAAAAATATAGCAAGTACAAAAATATTTGGTTAATAATTCATTGTTGTTCTTCTCGGAAAATATTCGACTGATCTAATTATATTCCATTTTAACTCACTGAATTTTATTATTATATTCGATGAAATTAAATTTGGTGTCAGGTAATTCAATGACTATGAATATGTTCATAAAATATATTTTTGTCATCCAATGATGGTATAATTCATTTCACAGTTTCAGGTCAACGTATTAATGTCAATGAAATTTCCAATTTTGGATATACAGGATATCAATAATTTAAAATCTAAATGATAAACGTGCGTTATTCGTAAATAATTTTTTTCCAAATCATTAGGATTGAAAAGAATCTATAGATTATAGCATTGTGTTTGTCTATAAAATGCTAGCAAATAATCGATTAGTATTATCTAGTGTTCACTTCTAATTGGTTCAGACTAGCTTATAATTAAAAATTAATTTGTGTGCCTAAGAATGATGAAGTTCTCAATGTTGATGTTTGTACTCTATGCCCTTTTATCAGGTATAAATAATAACTATTTTTATATTCTCACACACACATACATATATATATATGTGTGTGTGTGTGTGTGTGAAACCCAAGTCTTCTCTATTTATTTTATCATTAATTTATTTTTTTAATAACTATTATTAGTAGTACTTTACAGGGACGGAGCCAAGGGGTGACAATGGCAGTCACCCTCTAGATTTCAAAGTTTTTCATAATTCATATAAATTTTTGTATATTAATTTACTAAATTTTATAAATTTGTCCCCCTAAAAAAATAAAAACTACCTATTTATATCAAAATAAACCTTATTCCCTAATCTTGATTTTTCGACGCCGTCCCTAGTAGTTTGGAAAAATAGTTTCAAATTGTGTTGAAAGCGATTTTGTCCTCAAATTAGTGAATAAAATGACATAAATTATTACATCAGAGAAAAAAATATTTGATTGATTTGATTAACAATTAATACAACAACAAAAGACATATATATAAACTGAGTGGCTATTTCTTTTTCTTTTTTATTATTCTTTTGTTCATCCCCGTGTCACCACGCAAAGTTAGTTTTCTAATTTAAACATTAGCATTAACAAAGATTATTTTAATATTTTTAATTTGGAATATAAATGAAAGAGAAGTATCAAAGTAGGCTTTGAGCAATAGGATATATGCTCTAAGCCAAATTTCCACTTTCTCTAGGACGAGGTGATCCTAATTTATTCAATTTCCAGAAGGAAATTAAAAAAAACGACTATCTATGTATTATCTTATTTGATTTGATTTCATTGGAATGATTATAATAATTTATTTCACATAAATGATTATATTGTTTTAATTTTTTTTTGTGCAATCAGTTGGTGGATGGATTCGAGTCCATTATCGTTTGTTGATGCCGGATGTAATCCCGTGTTACTTAATGGTGTCCCCTGTGACCCCAGCAATATCACACCCTGTCTACGTACCTGCCAAACGAAATTTTTACCTAATGCTACTGCCAATTGTGTTGTACCATATCCTGATCAGGATCCTATTTGTTTTTGCTTCTTTTGCACTAAAAATTGAAGAGTAATAATTGGAGTGATACAAATACAATAATACTCACACACTTCTTTAGATGTGATTGTATTAATGGGGCTTGTTTGATTGGGTGTTATATTAGAAATATCAACATTTTTGTTATAAATCATGCATCTTTTGTTTTGTTTTGGCTCAACATTCTAGTCCATAAAAAAGACAAGGCCCGTCTCTTATCAAATGAATCTAATGATACCATATCCACTATAGGGGTGAGATACATTTCCCATCATTTTCTCGCAAACCGAAATTACCCTCTTACTCCTCTAATATCCTTGTATGTTGTGAAAATAGTGAATAAATTATAAGTTAGGCTACAGTCACGTCCACTTGAATAAATGTTCTTATCCAACATAACCAAACACATTATTAATAAAACCATTTGTGTCCTACGTCTAATCCATCAAACAAACACAATAATATGACTTATTGATATCACGTGATAAAACCGAAAAATGAAATGTGAATTAATCATGCATATTACCATCATGCAACCAAACGGAAGCTTTATGGGATATAAGTTATTTGATAAGCTATTTCTTGTTTATTTTTAGACATTATAATCGTGCGTTTATTTAATTTTTTTTTTTTTTTCGGAGTTTTTGTCGCACACTAAAGCTGACAAGATGGGCCAAACTCTAATGTGATCATTTGTCACGTTCACGCCCATAATGTGGTGGCCCAGAAGAGAGACCTGAAAACGTAATTAAAATTGGTATGCGATTTGAGAAAATGGTAATAACTCATGAGATTATTAAAGGAGTCTATGTACTAACTAATAAACCACTCAGAAAATCCTCTTATAATTCATGTCGAATATCACAATTTTAAAATAAAATATAATATAATTTTATCTAGTCTTTAATTATTTTGAGCTGTTAACATGAGAAAAATAAAAGAAAGAAAGAATTTTGATGATATCTCAAACTTGAACATGCTAATTTTAATTGTATGAATCGATATAATGTCGAACCTGGTATTTTTAGGATTTCTAGTGATGTACTTGAAAAACTTATGAGCTCAACCAAACACCCTCTAATTAAATCATAATAATATATATAATAAGCGAGTCACTTATAAATAATATGTTAAAAAAATTTTCTCCTAACCCACCCTCCCGAAATAGTAAAACTATATAGTCATAAAATGTAACATTATTATTGGTAATTAATGTATTAATTATGGAAAAAATGCATATATAGTAACAAAGCGTTATATAAAAACTAACCTTCTAAATCAGTATATCTTTGAAGTAATTATTATATTTTTATTTTTTAAAATAGTGATTTTTTTGATCCATTTTGACAGTTAATATATATTAAATTAATAATCATCTTTTTACGATCTTGATTTTTTGGCACCCATATTGCATATATATTTCGACTTCGTTACAGATAAAATTCATTGATAACTCGGTTAAGTCCCACCAATTTAAAATATATATATTAAGTATAAAACATATTTGGTTAATAGTTCATTATTATTCTTCTTGGAAATTCGACTAATCTAAAGATAAATATAGTATCCCTTTGTAATCACTGAATTTTATTACATTCGATGAAATGCAGGTACTTCAATGATTATGGATACGTGCATTAAATATCAACGTAATCCAATTATGAAAATCCATTTCATGTCTTGGCAAAAAAAAAAAAAATCTCATTGACATAGAAAAATCTCATTTCATGTCAATGACAAGTTAATGACATGTACCCATTTTCGATATAGGATGTGAGTAATTTAATTAAAATATAATTGCATATGCAACGTTATCCGTAAATAAAGTTTTTCCTACAACATTAATTAAAATTTGACAGTATTTATATATATGTCCGGGATAGCGTGTCAATTATATTTGTTTATAAAATGCTACCCAATAATTCATTAGAATTATATCTAATTGATTCAAACTTACAAAACTTGTGTGCCTAAAGTTCTCAATGTTGATGTTTGTCCTCTATACTCTTTTATCAGGTAACTATTTTTCTTAATTAATTATAGGGATAATTACAAAAACACCCTTAAGGTTTGGGCTAATTACAAAAAAAGAGTTCTTTAAAAAACACAAAATAACCCTTGAGGTTTGATTTCATTTTACATTTATCTTGGTGATTTTTGAAAACATTTTAAACCCCCCACCCGACATTTACAATAATATTACGATTACCCCTTAAATTTAAGACAAAAAAGAAACTTGAAGTTTTTTTTTGTAATTTTGAAATATGTCTGGGTTTTTTTTGTAATTAACCCAAATCTCAGGGTATTTTTGTAATTATCACTTAATTATATAAATGTATACTCACACACGTAAACCTCCTAGTAATTATTTTATCGTTAAATTTCTTTCTGTTTTTATTTTTATTTTTAACTATCAGTAATTTGGAAAAGATTTCAAATTATGTTAATAGTTTTGTTCTCAAATTAGTGAATAAAATGACATAATTATTATATAAGAGAAAAATTCTTGGATTGATTCGATTAACAATAAGCACAACATGTGCCAGAAACATATATATAAACTGCGTTGCTAACTTATTTTTATTATTATTTTGGTTATCCCGTGCCACCACTCAAAGTTAATTTTCTAAGTTAAAAATTAGCATTACTAAAAAATTATTTTAACGTAATATGTAGTAATCATGAATGGAAGAAAAATATGAATAATATGAAAAAGTGAATTTGCCTATTTAATTCACATCAGATTAAGCCACGTGCAATAGTAGATCCTCAGCCAAATTCCCACTTTGTTTAGGAGGTGATCATAATTACACTACAAGAAAAATCGGTTTAACTACAGAAAAATCTGTAGATAGACACTAAGATAATTATAAAGCAGTAAAATCGTTGCAGGTAATATCATTGTAGATAAATATTTACCTACGAATCTAAGCTTTGTTGGTAAATACCTACAATATTTATGTCAAGAACTTTAAAAATTGTCGTGTAAATGTCGGTAATTTGTAGGTATAATTTGAGATTTTTTTCTGTCGTATTTTATAGATAATTGTAAAATTTATTTTTATTTTTGGTGCAATTAGTTGGTGGATGGATGACGAGTCCATTATCGTTTGCGGATGCTCAAACGTGTAGCAAATTACTTCCCGAAGTCCCCTGTGACGTTGATAGCCCCAGGGGAACCCAACAATGTCTTCATCTTTGCCAATTGAAACATGGATCTACCACCATTGCCAATTGTGTTAAACCAACTCCTAATGCTAAACCTGTTTGTCTTTGCAGTTTTTGCCATTAAAATTGAAGAGTGAAATGGACTAATAAAATAATATACTCTTCTTTTTTGAGGTATTTGTAATAATGGGATTGTAGTTATTTGATTTGATTGGACAAATTCTATGGTTAAGTTTCTTTGCAGTTTTATCCATCTATTAGAGACCCAATTGAACAGGCTTCCAAAAACGCTAATTAACCGAAATTATTGATATAAGTCTTGGATGAGAATCCATAACACACTAGAACGCCTTATATATTGACGATTCTTTACTCCAACAATATTTAGGGTTAATTCCTCAAACAATGTGATATCTTACATCGGGTAAATTATTAACCATCTTGCTTTTACTGATATTGAAGAATGTTCGTGTGAATTATGACAAATAACGTGTATATAAATAGTGATTTCAAATCCAGAGGTTAATCGTAATCTGACAATTCTACATAAGACATAATTTGATTTTTTGGGTGATAGTCCTCGATCGCTTCCAGAAAATATTAATTAACCCAAATTGAGGAATCTATTGTACCCATTAGTACACTACTCAAAACAATCTATATTCAATTATTTTGAATTTTTAGCTATAAAAAAGTATTTTGAAGATATCTCAGACATGAACATAAGAATTTTATTTTTATGAATTATATATGGAGTCGAAGCACTCTCTATTTAGGTGTTTTCGGAGCTGTATAACTCAAACTACCCTCTAATCACAACATATAAATATTCATTCCATTTTGTTTTTCTCTATTTTATATTAAAATGTACTCAATTATTAATCGAGTCTTATATAATTAATAATGTAATTAGCTGTTTCATTTTTAAAAAATTCAACGAAGAAAAGTACAAGCCCACTGGCCAACCAAAACATCATACTTAAATCTAAGCCCATTTTCGATTGACAAAATAATAATGAATTGAGACTTGGGCTCTACTGGCCTAGGCCAGGACCCAAGCAAGGTCGGGAGGGCGCGCACATCCACTTGTATTAGAATATATTCAACTAATAACATCTTCTAGTATTTATCTTAGGATAAATTATGTTTTATATTCTATGTGGGACAAGGCTAAATCCTTCAACTCCCTTTACATAATACCCATTCGTGTGGCCACTTTCGTGTTAATTTCTCACTCACCGAAATTCGGTTTTGAGAAATGAAAAAATAATACGAACATCTACTCGGAACGTAGATTAACAATTTATAATTTAATTCCTCCGAATTAAATACTTAGCCTCCGAAAAATTGGTCAAAATTGGTTCGAAGGGGTAATTACAAAAAACTCCCTGAGGTTTTGGCTATTTACAAAAAAACTCAGAGATTTCCAAAAATTACAAAAAAATCCCGTAAGTTTGATTTTGTCTTAAATTTAAAGGGGTAATTGTAATATTTCTATAAATATCGAGAGAGGGTTTTGTAATGTTTTTTACTTATGAAAGAGAAAAATATAAGACGGGATGATTTTTTTGCAACTTTCATAAACCTCTGGATAATTTTGTAATTAGCCCGAACCTCAGGTGGGTTTTTGTAATTATCCCTAATTTTAAAAGATAAATAATTTTTTTCTTTCTTTGTAAATTGGCTAAACCTTAGGGTTAGTTTTTTTCCCACTCTATCAAAACTAAATTTCCAACAATTCGACTAATATAAATATAATCTAATTGTAGCTCACTGAACTTTATTACGTTCGATGAAATTTGGTGTCAGGTAAATAGGTAATTCAATGATTATGAATACATGCATTTCATCTCAATGATTAGTTAATGACTTTTTATTCATTTTCGATATAGGATATCAGTAATTTAAAATCTAATTGACAAATGGCGTTATCTGTAAATATATTTTTTAAAACCATTAGGATTGAAAAAATCCATAGATTATTGTGTTAATTGTGTTAGTCTATAAACTGCTAGCCAATAATCAATTAGGTTGTAATTACAAAACTTTTGTGCCTAATATAAGAATGGTGAAGTTCTCAATGTTGATGTTTTTACTTTATGTTTTTCTTATCAGGTAACTATTTATTATTCTTAATTTTGTTTGTTAATTAAGTCTCCTAATTTTTGTTTAATCATTAAATTTCCATATCTTTTTTAACTTTCAGTAGTTTGGAAAAGAAATTGAAATTATGTTAATTGTGTTCTCAAACTAGTGACTAAAATGACATAAATTATTACATCACAGAAAATAATTCTTTGATTGATTCGAAAAACAACAAACATATAAACTGGAAAATCCTTCGACATAAACACCATTCATTTAAATCGCGTCCTAAATTATTTTTTTTTTATTCCATAAAGTTTTACATTATTTTTATTTTGTTACCTGATCGGCTTATGATCGGGATCTTTTTCTTCTTTTTATATATTTTCATTTTATTTATAAGAAAAAACAAACATATAAACTGAGTCGCTAATTAACCTTTTTTTGTGATTCTTTTGTTGATCCCCGTGTCACCACGCAATTAAAGTTAATTTTCTAACTTATCAAAAATTAGCATTACTAAAAGATAATTTTAAAATTTAAAATTTAGAATTAAGGTAATGTGTAATAATCATTAAAGAAAATGTATATATAAAAAAGTGAATTTTGCCTATTTAATTCATATCTAGTTAAGCTACGTGCAAATTGCAATCCATATATACTAAGCCAAATTTCCACTTTTTCTAGGAGGTAATCTTAATTTCGTAAATTTTCACCAAAAAAAAAAACAATATTGTTAGAATCCGTCGGACTTTTTGGCCTTTTTCTCCATAACAAAAATATTTTTTAGCCATATATATTTTTCAAACACATATTTTTAGCCATTTTTGAGTTTAAATGTTCACTTTACTTTTTTTTTTTTTTTTTTCATTTAGGGGACCGGTCGTATACATAACTCGATATCGAGACAGATAACTCTGACCGAGTTACGTACCACGTTAATTTTTTGAAAAAATGACCAAGATCTCACCAGGAGAACACTTGAAAAAGTATGACCGTTAATTTTTAGTCAAAATAACTAAAAAAAATGTTTTTAAAAACATACGACTATTTTTTATTTTCACAAAGCATAAATAGAGCCAGCTTGACCTATTACCACTATTTGCTATCATAATTGATTTCATTTCATTTGAATGATTATAATAACTTTGACATAAATAATTAATTATATTATTTATTTTTTGGGTCCGATCAGTTGGCGGATGGATGACGAGTTCATCATCGTTCGTTGATGCTCAAAACTGTACTGAATTACTTCCTACGGTCCCGTGCCATGGTGACCCCGACGGTATCCACCATTGTTTTCTTATTTGCGAATCGAGATGGGGATCTAAGGCCATTGGCAAATGTGTTACCCTAGCTCAAGATCATAAATCTGTTTGCCTTTGCGATTATTGCAATACAAATTGAAGAGTAAAAAATGGACTAATAAAACAATATACTCTTCTTTTTGATGTATTTGTAGTAATGGGATTTTAATTATATATTTGATTTACTTGGACAAATTCTAGTTGTTAAGTTTCTTTGCAGTTTTTCCATGTATTATGCTATTTATTATAGGGGTGTCAATTGGGACCGACACGCCAACCCATTACCTAACCTAACACGAATATAATGTATATGGGCCCAAGTTTCATGGGTCCGGGTCGAAATTGGGTCGAACCCAAATAACCTCGCCAATTAAATAGGTCGGGTTTGGGTCAACCTACTATGACCCATTTTAACCCGTTTGTGAATTTAAAAAAATTAAGTAAATAATTAATTGTAAGAAAAAACAACAAACAAGATATATCCTTAAAATTTAAATGATGTAACCTCATATTAATTATGTATTTGTTATTATTATGCATGTCATTTTGAATATTATCCTCAAAATATGATTAGTACGTTATGTTATTTATGCGATTATGTTATTTCTTTTTGTATGTTGTGAATTGTGATATTTTTATTGATCGAATAGCGTATGATAGTGATTGATTTTAAAAAAATAAATTTATTTAGATAATACTATTAAATGTATATAAAAATAATTTTATTAGACGTGTTAAACGGGTCGGGTCCGGGTTAACTGTGAAATAAGCAAGTTGGGTCCGTTTTCAAGATTCGACACGAATAATTAAACAAGTCGGGTCCAAGTCGCGATTTCGACACGCGAATCTGCGAACTGGACCCACGAACTCGGAACCAACCAAATTGACACCTAATTTATTATATATATTGTTTATTTTACAACATCATAATCATGAGTTTATTTAATGTTTTTGTATTTGAAAATTTTGTCATGCACCCATGTCCGTAGAATATAATTAGGCGGCTGTGAACTTATTAATCTGACCATGATCAAATAAATTTTATGATTAATTATAAGATCGTCTAATGTTGATTAGAATAGGATTATACACATTCCCAATAGGGTCATTTTAGCATATGCACATAGACATTATGCTATACATACAAATTTCAATGGCATTTTATTTTCATCGATCTTACGTAAAAGGACAATTTATTTTTCATGATATGAAAAAGTGACATAATTTTTTAAAAAAAGGACAAGTTATCTAGCTATCACACATAACATGTTAAGTTTATACCTATATAACTTGATTGTGATTTAAACCATAATAATTCATTTGAATTTTGATTGTATGAAATAACTACGGTCAATTTATAACCAGACATTTTGATATTTTAAGTTTAATGAAGATAATAGAACATTTATGTATATATATCTAACTTGCATGATAGTTCGTTCTATGCAATCCTGTAATAATATGGATGTGCAATTTGTAAAAACTGGGATGAAATTTTTAGTTTAAAAGAAATTATATATAAAAATAAGCACTCCATTTTTTATTTTTTATTTTGTACATCTTAGTATCTTACAACGGTAGAATTGTTATGACATAATTAAATCCGAATTTTGATTTGCAAACTTTTAAGTTTTAGCATCAGTGGTGGATCCGGTGGAGGGGTTGTTATAAAGTCTCTGTCTATCTACCCTATATATTAAAAAAAAAAAAAAAAGGTTGTGCATGTCATTACCTCCATCATTAATTTTGGATATTTGTCAACTTATCAGCCTTCCAATTCCACATGGTGGTTTCATATTTATCTATGTTGCAATCTTATGCACAAAATTAAAAGATAACGAATTTAATCAAGATTCTAAAAGATAAAATATAATCTAAAAAATAAAGAATTTGCGCACAATTAGTTTATAAAAGTCGTGGTCAAATCTTTCGAAGATATTTATATATTTTTAAATTTAAGAGATAACAAATAATCCAAAAAATAGTGATTTTATCTACACTCTTTTAAATTTGTGACACTAAAATTTTATCTTTGGACAAATCTCGTGTAACACACGGGTGTTATTCTAGTGTATTAACTAAGGGGAAAAAATCTGCCATTCCCCCGCCCCTAAAAAAAGTAAAAATAAGACAAGATTCTTATAATTGTATTCAAAAAATAGGTTTCATCTCCAACTCTCAAATTTTGCGTCCGCTACTGCTTACCATATAGTAAATAATTATGTTACTATATATACACCAAATATAATATATACTTAATTACCTGGTCATAGAAATTCGAATGTCTTTAATACGTTTTCCTTACAAAAGCTTGAGCTCAATATAGTATCCCAAAATTTGGCAAGTACTTTTAATGTTTTTCCTATATAAATTTAGGAAACCTACAACATCCATCGACAGGAGAAATTTCTATAGAAAAAACTGGGAAAATATGATTTTTAGTCTGCAAGTTGGACATTTTTTAGAATTAGTCTTTTAAGTTGCCAACTTCATATTTTAATCCTTTAACTTTCAAATTTCTAGATATTCGAGTCATTTAACTTAGCAATTTTACTTTTGATCCTATAGTTAACATATTTTAAATTTGGTCATAACTTTTTTAGGGAATTTAGTCATACAACTTAACAATAGTTAAATTTAATTAATTACAAGATTATTTCTTAATTAAATTTTATTTTTAAAATTGAATAATTTTGATTAACAGTTAACTTTAAAAAATTAATCATTTTTTAATTTAATTAATTTTTTAAAAATATTTCAAGCATTAAATTTTTAAATCTTATGAAATAAATGCATCTTGCACACTAGTCCAGATCCATTTCTTGGAGATAATTCTCCTCACCAAAGATTAATTACATAAATTCTAAATATGACAGATTATTCTTAAGTTACTAATTTGTTGTAATTATGTTAATTTTCCTAAAATTCGTTAATTGTTTTAGAAATTTCTATTTATTTAAATTTTTTATTAATCAAATTAATTGCTTTTATAATTAATTAGTTTCCAAATTGAAATTTAATTATTTTACTTTTGGTCCTATAAAAAAATATGAAGTGTAGGTACTAACTTTTTAACAAATTAGTTATATTTAACTATTACTAAGTTGTAGGACTGAATTTCTAAAATTTGTTAAGTTATAGGACTAAAAGTAAAATTGCTAAGTTAAAGGACTGTATATCTAGAAAGTTTGAAAGTTAAAGGACTGAATATCTAGAAAGTTGAAAGTTAGAGGACTAAAACATGAATGTGACAATTTAGATGACTAATTCTCAAAAAAGTCCAACTTACAGAACTAAAAATCTTATTTTCCCGAAAAAACTTGGAAGGAAAAACACAATTCGTCGAAATTGTGGCTAACACAAAATTTGTAAATGGACAGAGCTTTTAATGAACAACTCATGAATGAGTTCAACTAGCGTTCGTTTATGTTCAATTGTTCACGAACATGTTCATTTAGTGTTTTTTTGATATTTATTGTTTATTTATTGTTTAATTATTTATTATATATTTACTGCTTAATATTAATTGCTAATTAAGAAAAATACGCTTATAACATTACAATACATTTACATTTGTATTTATCATAATATTCATTTCATAAATATATTCAAATAGTTGTCCATGAACATTTAACCGCCTCCCGCTAAAGCAATTGTAGAAGCTCCATCTCCAATTAATGTAGCAGCTTATAACATCCCCTTCTATGATCGCTAACCGTTCGTGCACTTGTTCAATTATTGAACAAACAATACAACCAACTTTTAAAGTAAACAAACGATAATAAAATGAACTTGAACAGTTTCGTTCATTCGAGCTCTCGGTTCGTTTACTATCATAGTAATTTATTGTTATAATGTTATTCTTCTTGGAAATTCGACAAATATAAATATAAATATATAATCCCTTTGTAACTCACTGAATTTTATTTCATTCGATGAAATTTTAATGATTATGGACACGTTAAAATATTAATCCCATCCAATTATGACTATCTAGGGATAGTCAAACCGCTGATCAATACATACACACATCCACCGATATTTATTGGTCCAATTAGGTAATCCATATCCGGTCAATGATCAGTTAATGACTTTTACCCATCTTCGATATTAGGATATCAAAAATCAAAAATCTAATTGCATATACCATAAATAAAGTTTTTTTCCTACACCATTTAAAGATTTGACAATATTTTATAGATATCAATCCCGGGATAGCGTGTCAATTATAATATTTGTCTATAAATGCTACCCAATAATTCATTAGAATTATATCTAAGTGTTCATATCTAATTAATTTAGACTTACAAAACTTGTGTGCCCAACAATGGTGAAGTTCTCAATGTTGATGTTTGTCCTCTACGTTCTTTTATCGGGTAACTATTTCTTTTCTTAATTTATATAATTTAAAAAAAACAGGTATTTGTTTTGTTGATCGCCCCAGGGGAACCCAACCATGTCTTCGTATTTGCCAATTGAAACATGGATCTAAAGCCTATTTCAATTGTGTTATACCAAAACCTAATGATGCACCTGTTTGTCTTTGTACTTTTTGCAATAAAAATTGAAGAGTGAAATGGATTGATAAAATAATACACCCTTCTTTGTTGAGGTATTTCTAATAAATAATAATGGGTTTGTAGTTATTTTGATTTGATTGGACAAATTCTATGGTTAAGTTTCTTTGCACTAGTTTTATGCATCATTTGTGTCATTTATTGTTTATTTTTCATCATCATAATTGTGTTTATTTATATTTTTTTTTCATACACCAAAGCCCACATGATGCACCCAACTCTAGCGTGAAATGAATTGCAATCTAACTTTATATACAATGAAATAACAAATATGATAAATGTCACTACGTACCTCATTATTATGAAATATGTGTCAACTCTTTATTCTCTCGATTCTACATAGCGGCTTCATGTCTATCCATATGACTACCCTATATTATATATATATATATATATATATTTTCCACAAATAATCTAAGAATAAAATATTCTATTTATACAATCTAATTTTTTCAGTAAATCAAAGATTTTATCTCTATAATTTATTATAATCTAAAAGGTAAATAATAATTTAAAAATCAAAGCTTCTATCGATACAATCTTGATAGTTTATCTATATAATCTAAAAAAGTAAATCGCTTCTAAAAATGGAAGATATATTATTTATTGAATTTTTTTTTAATAAATAATCACAATTAACTATGATTTTTTCAAACAACAAAAAATTAAATGTCGGTCATTGCAGTATAAAATTAATTTGTGAAAAATTAATGTTTAAACGATTGTAATAAGGTAATTAAGAATTAAAATATACGTTATTTTGACAAAGCAAAATACAAAAAACTAAAAAATAACTAAAATTTAATATAATTGGCACAGTTAGTCGAGGCTTATTTAATTAATAATGTAATTGGCTTTTTCGTTTTTGAAAAATTCAACAAAGCCTAATCACGGAACATAGAATTAGTATTTATGATTAACCCTTCCCATCGTTTAACTGGTCACCCTACAAAACGTGGCTGCATTAAATGAATTTAATAGTTCAATTTCTTGCTAGTTTCAATTCAATCTTCAATTCATATTCTCCGAAAGTTGGAAATCCTTCGTCCGACGCTCAAGTAATCATTGTAAACGGGAAAATAATTAAAATAATAATTGAATATTGAATTATGCGTAAAAGAATTATGAGACAAATCGTGAGAATGTACTTACAAATGAAATATGAGAAATCTTTTTATACCTCGGAGATGAACCGTGTAGAAGAAATCTACCTATAGGCTGCCCAGATGCATTTGGGCTGAATTATTTTATTGAGAGCCCATTAGACAATTAATATTAAATTAATGTATAAACTGAATTATATATTAAATAATTAAATATCGTTTTGTGCCCCCAATAGTAACGAAAAACTAATTAACTTCCCATCATCACCTAATTATTAAAATGATATACCGATAAAGCCAAAGTTCTTTTTTTCTTTTTTAAAGTTAAGCACCCTTATCTCAAGCATTTGAACTCGGACCTCGTTATTGTAACTTGCGATTAGTATTTTTCTATTAGAAATCGTGTTTTATCTCATATTCCATCCGTATAGATAGTTGTCACGTATATAACACGACTTACCAAATTAATTTTTAAACATAAATTAAGCATAAATTGTGTGCTTTTAATATGGTAAGTATTACCAAATATATTCATAATCGGCAAAATTATTTTTTTAGTCCTCTAAGTGGAGCCTCTCGGAGATTTAGTCCTTTTTTTCTCGACTTTGAATTGAGTCCTTTAATGGACAAAATTTGGACTTTTAGTCCTATTACTTGCTATAACAGTAAATGTTGTTTGATAAATGGTTTTATCATGATTTTGATGATTTTGTTTTTATACCAAAACAATGGTTTTAAAGGTTGTCCAAGTACTCCTAAATGTTTTAAAATAATTTTAATATTTTCGGAGTATTTCTTTAAGTTTCATTTTAGATATAATTGGACAATACTTTTAATGATTTTGTGTTAATGTGTTTTTACATAAAAACAATGTTTCTAAATGTTGTCCTAATACTCCCGATCGGTCTAAAATATTTTTACTATTTTTTCGGAGTATTTATTGAAGTTCATTTTCGACACAAATTGGACAACTCCTCGTTTTGAGGTCAACCGGCCGCCTACATGGGGGCAACCCGCACTGAAAGTTGTGCAAAGCGAGAAAACTTCATGTTTGCGAGAAAATGGTGAGGGTGACCGGTCACCCTATAGGGCGATCGATGCCGTCGGCCGATCGGTCGACCTATAGGGCGGCCGTTGCACTGAAAAGGTTGGTTCAAATTCACAAACTTCTATGTATTGGTTTTTGAAGAGGGCAACCGGTTGGGCCCTAGGGTGACCGGGTCGAACCCTCCTTCGACCGGTCCTCTGTGTAAAAATTGCAACAAACTCATTACAATCTTATCTCTGTGCGACCGGTCGCACTTCTTCTTTTATCGACCAAACTATCCGTTGAGTTTGCGGACAACTTTTTCTTAAATTGTGGGATTGATTTCTAACAACTATAATCTTGATTTAAATTGCAATATTTTTGTAGATATCAGATTCCAAGAGGAGCCTATCAATGATCAATCATCTCCTATAAATAGAGGAAGATTTGAAGCACAACAATAAGAGAGAATAATACAACACAACAAGAAATACTCAAGCAAACACTTGGTCTTATATTGTCATTATTCTTGTTGTAATTTGCCTAGCTTATCACTTTCACATTCTTGAGGTCTAGGCTATTCTTGATTATACTTGCACTCAATTGTATAATTCATTATCGAGTTGTAATCTTGAATTTTTGGGTAATCATTCAACACAAGATATCCTTGTGAGTGTTCTTGTGGTAAGAACACACTTGGGTGATCTAGGTGTTAGGTGTAAGAAGATTGTGATAATCTTCTTGTCGAGGTGTTGAAGAATTTGGTATTCTTCAAGGTTGAAAATTGTGGTAATCTTCACAAGGTGCCGTTGGAGATTGTGGTAATCTTCAAGAGAGATTGTGGTAATCTCAAATGTGGCGTTGAAGAAGAGTGGTGCTCTTCAATGTGTTGTTGTAAGTTGAATTTGTATTAATTGTGGTAATTAATATAATTCTTTTCTTTTTCGAAACCCATCCCGGATATCTTGGGGTGGTAGAGCACGTAGTCCCTAGATGGGGTGAAGCTCTATAAATCGACGTGTGTTATTTTCTTTCCGCACCTTTATTCTGTCTTGGCGTATTTGTTTCAAAAAAGAGGGCATAATCGAAAAGATGGAGATAATCTATTCACCCTCCTCCATTATCGTAGCCGCTTGGACTTACAAGTGGTATCGAGCCAAACTCTTTGGCAAGCTCGTTTCACATCGCGAGTGAAAAGGAACGATCATCGACTACGAATGAAGCTCACCTTTCCGGCGCCTCCCCACCAAGCCACCTCGATTTGATTCCAAAAATTTTACATTTTGGAAAGAAAGAATGGAATGTTATTTACAAGGTGCGGGTTCGATATTTGGAACATCGTCATCAATGGAGAATTCACTCCGATGAAAGACACACCATACACCTCCAAAGCTCTCAAGGAGCTCAATGATGAAGAAAAGAAAATCATCTCCTTAAATGGTAAAGCTCTCAATATTTTATATTGTTCACTTACCAATTTGGAATATGATCTTATTGTAGGAATTCGATTGGCTCATGAAGTATGGCAAAAATTAGAAGTCATTCATGAAGTATATGCAAATGATAGGAGCAACTCAAAAGCATCTACTTCTCAAAGGGATAAAAGGTCAAATCTAAGGAATAAGCCTTTTACAACTTCCAACTATGAAGTAGTCGAACAATATTTTATGGGCATCGAAGAAGAAAACGAGGTATGTCTTAAACCCTCTACTTCCTATGATATTGATATACAAAATGATTATAGTGATTTGCAAAATGATTTTGATGACCTTCAAAATGAATTCCAAAGTTTACTTGTTAAGTACAAAAATTTGAAAAATGAATTCAATGTTTTGAAAAATGATAAGGATAGTTTATTTACTTCCTATGAATCACTATCATTTGCTCACACCACCACTCTTGATAAGGTTAGAATCCTTGAAAAAGAAAATAGTACTCTTGTTGAGGATATTAATTGTATGAAAAATGATTTATTAAAATCCAACTTGAGTACCAATAAAATGTGCAATCTTTGTGAATATTCATGATTGTGATAAAATGAAACAAGGACTTGATCTTGATCCTAATGTTGTCAATCATATGAAAAAGAATCGAGCTCCTATGCATGTTAATGCTATTACTTGCTTTTATTGCGGTAAGAAGGGTCACACGATTAATACTTGCTGGACTAGAAATAGCTCTAATTATTGTTGGAGACCTAAAAGTCTCAAAGCTAATCCCAAAGGACCCAAACACTTTAGGGTACCACAAAACGATGTCATATTAGGTACCCGCGGAATAATATTCAAGGAAAATTCATGCCGCCAAGGAGACATCAAATGAACGTCTCATTTGATCAAAGGAGAAAACATCACCACAATAAATTTCCAAGAGAAAGACACTTTCAAAAATGGGAAGGCCACAATGCTTGGAGATGGAGCAATTGGAGAAGCCATCATCAACAAGATGATTTTCAAATGGGAAAATATCATCAACAATGGGAATGGCACAACCCATGAAAATGACGAAATTGGTAAACCATATCTACTCATTTAAATATGCATTTTATTTTGTTATTATGCATGTTTTTAATTGTGTCTAATTTTTCAAAATGAGTTTTCAAATATTTATTTTAATATTAAGGTCTTCAATACATATACTTGTGTTTTTAAAAATCTTTTAAAAATAAGACCTTACTTGTTGTTTTAATCACTTGTGCATTTACTAAGACTATTGTGTTTTATTATCTCCTATGGATTCTCTTGGCATAAACATACTTGTTGTTAGATAAATGTTTTTATCATGATTTTGATGATTTTGTTTGATTTTGTTCAAATAAGTTTTTAAACCAAAACAATGTCCCTAAATGTTGTCTAAATACTTCCACCGTCTTAAAATGTTTTTACTATTTTTCGGAGTATTTTTGGAGTTTATTTTCGATAAAAATTAGACAACACATTTATTTCAGGCTCGATTGGTCGCCATATAGGGCAACCCGTACCTGAGTTGAGTTTTGAAAAAAAAATGGGACGTAAGAAAAAAAGGAGAGGGCGACCGGTCGACCAGGTGGGCGACCGGTACCTGGGAGCAGCCCTCTTGGTTCAGTCTTCTCTGTTTCGTAAATTCTTCAGCTCCAACCGGTCACAGCTAAGGGCGACCGGTCGCACCCTCCTCCGACCGGTCCCCCTGTGTAAAAATTCGCAGAATTCAATTTCAATCTTATCTCTGCGCGACCGGTCGAATCCCATGTTTATCAAAGAACTATCCGTTGCGTTTTCAGACAGCTTTTCCCTATTTTGTGGGATTGATTTCTAACAGCTATATTGATCATTTTAAATGGTTTCTTTTGCAGCAAATCACTCCCCAAGGAGGAGCCAATGTCTGGAAATGAAAGCCAAGTCCTCTCCTATAAATAGAGGCTTCATTCAAGCAACAAGACACAACACTCCATACAAGCAAAGAGCAAACAAAGCAAACACTTTCATATATCTTGTTGTATTAGCCTTAGCACTTTCACTTGCACAAATTTGAGGTCTAGGCTTTCAATTCTTGATTACACTTGTGTTCACTTGGTTTTATACCATTGATTTGGGCTTCCTAGACTTGAGTTTTGTGTTGTTTTGAGTATTTTGAGTCATTTTTGTTATATCTCATAGGTTAAGCATTAATTTCTATTGTTTCGAGTCATTTGAGTGGCCAAGACATATTGTGGGCCAAGTATATTGAGTCTAGAGTCATAGCAATGACAAAGAGGCCTTTCAAGGCCAAAGGAAATCGTGCAACCGTTCAACTTGAGTTGGTACATCGATGTATGTGGACGATGAATGTGCGGGGCTAGAGGAGGTATGAGTATTTCATTACTTTCACCGATGATTACTCAAGATATGGATATGTATACCTAATGCGCCATAAGTCCGAAGCTTTTGATAAGTTTCAAGAGTTTAAGGCCGAGAGAAAAACAATTAGGTGTCCATCTCAAACAACTTGGTCCCGATCGAGGTGGTGAATGCTGCGGTGAGTTCAAGTCATACTTGACTCAAGAGGGGATAGTTTCACAATCGCACCGCACGCACGCCACAATGTAACGGGGTAGTGAAAGAAGAAATAGAACTCTTTTAGATATGGTGAGGTCTATGCTCAGTTATTCATCATTACCCGTGTCCTTTTGGGGCTATGCCTTAGAAACAGCTGTGTACCTTTTGAACTTGGTTCCATCAAAATCTGTTCCAAAGACGCCCACAGAATTATGGAAAGGGCGTAAGCCTAGCTTGAACCATATTCGGATTTGGGGTGTTCGGCACATGTCTTACAACAGAAGCCAAATAAAATGGAATCTCGTACAGAAGTATGCTTGTTTATTGGATACCCTAAAGGAACAAGAGGTGGAATTTTTTATAGTCCAACAGATAAGAAAGTTTTTGTGAGCACTCACGCTACATTCTTAGAGGATGACTATGTGAAAAATTTCAAACCAAAGAGTACGGTAGTTCTTGAGGAACTTGCTTCAGGTCAGGAACTTCCTAAGACTCTTGAGGCGCCACAACATGTTCCTGTGATTGTTCAAAGAAGGGAAAACGTTCCTCAAGGTGAACAAACACAAGAACCAATTGAACAACATGCAGATATACATATGGAACCAATAGAATTTCAAGAACCACATGTTCAAAACAATGAAGAGATTGATTACCCACAACAAAACCTCGAATCCTCCTGTAGATGTACAACAACCAAAGGTGCGGTTCACTCGTAGAGGGGAGGATTCGCAAACCCACAAGATATGTTTTGTTGGGTGAATCTTATCAAGCCATCTCTAATGATCATGATGACGATCCCACAAATTATAGTGAAGCATTGAAGGACGTTGATATTCGGGAATGGCTTAAGGCTATGAATCGAGAGATGGATTCCATGTACTCACTGTTTGGTCTCTTGTAGAAACACCTAAAGGGGTAAAACCCATTGGGTGCAAGTGGATCTACAAGAGAAAGAGGGGATCAGACGGGAAGGTGGAAACCTTCAAAGCTAGATTGGTGGCGAAAGGGTATACTCAGAAAGATGGCATCGACTATGATGAAACTTTTTCGCCGATTGCCATGCTTAAGTCTATCCGGATACTCTTAGCCGAAGCAGAGCAAGTCTCGACTATGAGATTTGGCGGATGGATGTCAAAAACAGACTTTTCTAAATGGAAATTTAGAAGAAGACATTTATATGCGGCAACCAGATGGATTCACAGCTAAAGGTCAGGAACACATGGTTTGCAAGTTGCATAAGTCCATTTATGGGCTAAAGCAAGCATCAAGGTCTTGGAATATCAGGTTTGATCAAGCTGTTAGATCATTTGGTTTTCTGAAGAGTCCTGATGAACCCTGTGTGTATAAGAGAATTCAAGGTGCAATAGTAGTTTTTCTAGTTCATCTCTTGATTGGAAACAATGTAGAGGTATTATCGGACGTAAAAGGTTGGTGAACAATCAATTTGAGATGAAAGACTTGGGAGAAGCTAATTATATTCTTGGCATTAAGCTTTTGCGAGATCGAAAGAATAAGTTATTAACAATATCCCAAGCTTCATATATTGATAAAGTTAAGCTAAATTCAACATGGAGAATTCTAAGAAGGGATCATTACCTTTCGGACATGGAATTCATCTTTCTAAGGAGCAATCACCAAAAACTCCCGAAGAGAAAGAACGCATGAGTAGGTTACCTTATGCATCGGCAGTAGAGGTAGTCTCATGTATGCCATCTTTGTGTACTAGGCCGGATATATGCTACGCATGGGGGAGTAGTGTCGATATCAATCAAATCTCGGGAAGAGCATTGGGTTGCGATTAAGCATATACTCAAGTATCTTAGGAGAACGAGAGATTATATGCTAGTATACTCTAGTGGGAGTCTAGAAACCATTGGTTACACGGACTCGACTTCCAAGGAGATATTGACTCAAGAAAATCTACATCCGGATATGTTTATACATTATATGGTGTAGCCATTTGTTGGAGGAGTGTCAAACAAACTTGTGTGGCGGACTACAATGGCGAAGTGAATATGTGGCTGCGTTAGAAGGCGCAAAGGAAGGCTGTGTGGTTGAAAAAGTTTTTATAGATCTCGAGGTGATACCTTACGCAGATCGGCCCATAACACTTTATTGTGATAATAGTGGGGCAGTGTAGCACAATCTAAAGAACCAAGATTTCATAAGAGATGAAACATATAGAGAGGAAGTACCATTTGATCCGAGATTTCATTCAAAGAGGAGATACAATGGTTGTCAAGATAGCATCGAGGAAAACTTAGCGGATCCATTTACAAAGAGTTTGCCTGAACGTGTGTTTGAGAGGCATGTTAATTCTATGGGTCTTAAGAGAGTCCCGGACTTGCTCTAGAGCAAATGGGAGATTGTTAGTTTTATGCTCTAGAAGCAAGACAATTATATTATGTCATTTGTTATTCTGAAATAAATTATTCATTTTGATATGCACATTGTTATACGAAAAAGGTCCGGATTAATTATGTAGTATATGATCATGTGGATACGTCTACGAAGGCATGATCATAGGTTCTCATAATTAATGAATTGGTTTCATGAGTTGTTAAATAAAGTTGGGCACTTTATTTAGCCGCAATATTTTATGAAATAATGCTGTCTTGATTATTATAAAATATTGGTGTGGATTATTCACATTGATTGGATCAAGCGAGAGTTAATCAAGGTTAAATTTCGTTAAAAGGAATTAAATCTCGAGGATATATTGGTTATGTTATTTCTCTTAATCCACGAGTTTATTTTAAATAGATAATTACATAATTGTTATTCTTTGAATTATCAGTAAGTGAGGTTTAATTATTACAAACCAACACCTTGATAGTTTGGGAATTTCGATTATTTAATTATCAAGTATTTATGAAATAAATAATATGGAATTTGTATGAAAATATCCTCTTGATATGTTTCGGTACTTGGATGTAAAAAGTCATTTTGGCAAAGTGCAATTGTTCCATTAGAGAAACTATTCAAGTCGAGAGAATAAATAATTAATTGATTGACTTAAATTTGTATCAATTAATTATTGATGTTTTACGAAGGAGAAATACACATTTAATATTTAATATTTTATTATTAATCTTGGAGTTCAATATTGGGCTTTTAGTGGAATAGCACCGTTTTAGATAATTGTTTTACAATTATTAGGAGCCTTGATTAATAATATTGTTGGATCCCTAAACTAGCTCAAGATAATTGGTGTGGCCTATATCACAATTAATGGACTTCTATATTAGGGTAGGGTTTGTTAATACTTGGGCTTAGGCTTAAGTAAAACCCTAGGCCCGATTATATTAGGGTTAGAGACATCTATAAAAAGATAAGATGTCGGTCTTTCTAAGATATCTGAGAAAATAGAACGAGGAGAAACAACGTAGAAAAAAGTCGGAGGTGATCTTGGAGCGCCCACACGCCGCCACACCCCTTGAGAATAGTTTAGAAGATCAAACGGTATTCTCTTTTGGACGAGGAAGATTCGATTGCATATGTATTTCACATGTGGATCCTTTTTCCGCACAGTATACCTATAATTCCTTCAATTAGTATCGAGCCCCATGTGAATATATATGTGAATCGAGTCCAATTGCTTCTTCATGCGATTTAGATATATGGCATCTAGGTTCTCTATATTACGTGTTCATATAATCGGAATTTTAATTGGTTGTAATTTTGATTCTTGCTCGACGGTAATAATTAGTCTTGTCTTTATGCAAGATATTGAATTGGTTGATGGTATGGTTGTTTCATGGGACAAAAGGTTTTGAAAGCTTTTGATTCATTAGTCTGCTTAGTGCGTTTCATGTTTTTTTTTTATTATTAATTTAATGTTTCTTGCTCTGGTTCTTTTAAGAGGCATTTGATTTTTTTTATAATAATAAAAAAGGGAGGGTTTGTAACTTTGTACATATGTGTTGTTGTACATGTGTTACTCCAGCAAAGCATTTTGATGAACTTGGCGCATACTAATCTCGTTTCTCTGTTTTGTCTGCGATCTTGTGCTATTTTCCGTCCATTCAGTCTGTGCATATTGAGACGTTTAATTATTTCCTTAGTGGATCATTAAGTTACATGTTATAAAATGATTATGTGATTTCATGCCGTATAGAATAGATGATGCCATATTAATTGAGATTTGCATAATAATGATTATGATTTTGATCTGGCTTAATGATTATTATGTGTTTTCTAATTATCATGATTTATTGCAAAATCCAGATTGATAATTATGCTTTATTAATAATTATTATGATTTTTATAATCTAGATTAATAATTATTAATAGAGTCTCTATTTTGAAAATATTGAATGGTGAAGGTTTTCAATTATTTTATTAATTATAAACCTCACGAGCTCCATTGTGGGTTCATTAATAAAATAATCATGTGATGCCCCATCGAATAAACATGGTTGGATTTTATTAGAATAAACCTTTACAATTTCAAAATTTTAATGAGTTTGATCGGCCCATCGCCGACATTACTTAGATATTACGATATTTTTGAAATTAAACAATGGTTAATGACATTCAACCCGAATAAAATTATTAACCCTCCTACGAGGCCAGGATAATTTTATGAAGGGCTCAAAGTCTTGAAACAATCAGAGTGATGGTAAAAGTATTATCTAGGGAATTTTATTTGGAGATTAGGGCTAAAAGTTCTTTTTTGTAACTTCCTACTTTCTTAATAAACTAACCTAGTAGTGCAGTTTTAATTTCATGTTCAAATTTAGTTTATTATGAACTACTTGCCCAACGTGAGTGTTTATAATGAAGACTAAATGATTGTTGCAATAATCATGCGAATATGTTTATTGTATTTTATCGTTTTAATTTGTGTGCATATTTTATTTGAGAAAATGGCATCTTTGAACCCTCTTGCCATGATTTTGAGTCAAAACCTATGGATGGAACAAACTACAGTCAATGGAAAACCAATCTCTTTATTGTTCTGGAATATGAGAAGATCAAATTTGTCCTAACAACCCCTAAGCCTGGTGAACTGCGGCCCGATGCGTCCGAACAAACAAAGACTCGATTCGGAATGGCAAAAGGCAAATCTTTGCACTCGCTATATTCTTGCCGATGTTGCAGTCATTTGCAGGAGCAAATAAACAAGTTCGAGAGTGGAGGTAAATGATCCGACTCGATGGTATGTTTCTTTATGAGTAGCGGTCGCTAGACAAATTTCGCTATAAGGGCTTTAATGAACACTCATATGATCGGGAGTGTGCGGGATCATTGCCTTGCAATGATGTCACATCTCGATCGGGCAAGTGATGGGGGCAAAGCTAGAAGAGGAAATGCAGATTGACATTATCCTTGAATCACGCTTGAGAAGGCTTTAGCGATTCAAAATGAACTATAATATGAACAAGCTAAAGTTGACTCTACTCGGTTGATGCATGAGCTTGAGAGTCTTGAACAATCTCCGGTCAAGCCGAGAATATGTGCATCTAGTCGAGAGTTTGTTAAACCTAAAGGAAACCTAAAGGTGGTAACAAGAAGAAGCGGTACTACCTGTTTCCAACCCAATGCTATGAAGAAGCCGAAAGGCAAGTGCTTCAAGTGTGGCAAAAAGGGTCATGGAAAAAGGATTGTCCTGAGATGAACAAAATGCCAGGTAATATTGGTGATTTGAATGTCATTGAGGCCTATTTAGTGGAGAATTATAATGATAAATGGATCATTGATTCAGGAGCCACTAACCATGTTTGTTACTCTTTGCAGTGGTTCAAACAAAGTAGGTCATATGGCAAAGGACAAAGAAGCTTGACGTTAGGAAATGGAGATCGAGTCTCAGTGATGGCTATTGGTTTAGTTGAGTTATCTTTTGATAATGATAGGACTTTGTTTTTACAAGACTGTTTATTCGTACCAGATTTTAAGAGGAATTTGATTTCTGTTAGTTGTTTAATTCAGCATGGTTTAACAGTTCACTTTGATTCCTCAGTTTCAATAAGAAGTAAATCTTCTTTTATTTGTTCTGGTACTTTGTTGAATGGTCTTTATTTTCTTAGTCCTATATCATATGATATATTTGTTGTTGAATCTGTGGATGATGATGAACATATACACCTATCGAAAAAGAGAAAAACTTCAAATGAAACATATCTTTGGCATTTGCGATTAGGTCATATTAATCCAAATAGGATACATGGTTTGGTTAAAAGTGGAATATTAAGTTCCTGGTCTTTGAACCTATACCAATGTGTGAATCCCGCTTGGAAGGAAAAATGACAAAGAGGCCTTTCAAGGCCAAAGGAAATCGTGGCAACGTTCAACTTGAGTTGGTACATACCGATGTATGTGGACCAATGAATGTGCGCTAGATGAGGGTATGAGTATTTCATTACTTTCACCGATGATTACTCAAGATATGGATATGTATACCTAATGCGCCATAAGTCCGAAGCTTTTGATAAGTTTCAAGAGTTTAAGCCGAGGCGAAAAGCAATTAGGTGTCCATCTCAAACAACTTTGGTCCGATCGAGGTGGTGAATACTGCGGTGAGTTCAAGTCATACTTGACTCAAGAGGGGATAGTTTCACAACTGTCAGCCCCTGGCACGCCACAACAAAACGGGGTAGCTGAAAGAAGAAATAGAACTCTTTTAGATATGGTGAGGTCTATGCTCAGTTATTCATCATTACCCGTGTCCTTTTGGGGCTATGCCTTAGAAAAACATTTGTGTACCTTTTGAACTTGGTTCCATCAAAATCTGTTCCAAAGACGCCCACAGAATTATGGAAAGGGCGTAAGCCTAGCTTGAACCATATTCGGATTTGGGGTGTTCCGGCACATGTCTTACAACAGAAGCCAAATAAAATGGAATCTCGTACAGAAGTATGCTTGTTTATTGGATACCCTAAAGGAACAAGAGGTGGAATTTTTTATAGTCCAACAGATAAGAAAGTTTTTGTGAGCACTCACGCTACATTCTTAGAGGATGACTATGTGAAAAATTTCAAACCAAAGAGTACGGTAGTTCTTGAGGAACTTGCTTCAGGTCAGGAACTTCCTAAGACTCTTGAGGCGCCACAACATGTTCCTGTGATTGTTCAAAGAAGGGAAAACGTTCCTCAAGGTGAACAAACACAAGAACCAATTGAACAACATGCAGATATACATATGGAACCAATAGAATTTCAAGAACCACCTGTTCAAAACAATGAAGAGATTGATTACCCACAACAAAACCCGAATCCTCTCTGTAGATGTACAACAACCAATGCGGTTCACTCGTAGTGGGAGACAGTTCGCAAACCCACAAGATATGTTTTGTTGGGTGAATCTTATCAAGCCATCTCTAATGATCATGATGACGATCCCACAAGTTATAGTGAAGCATTGAAGGACGTTGATGTTCAGGAATGGCTTAAGGCTATGAATCGAGAGATGGATTCCATGTACTCCAGTCTGTTTGGTCTCTTGTAGAAACACCTAAAGGGTAAAACCCATTGGGTGCAAGTGGATCTACAAGAGAAAGAGGGGATCGACGGGAAGGTGGAAACCTTCAAAGCTAGATTGGTGGCGAAAGGGTATACTCGGAAAGATGGCATCGACTATGATGAAACTTTTCGCCGATTGCCATGCTTAAGTCTATTCGGATACTCTTAGTCAGCAGACAAGTCTCGACTATGAGATTTGGCGAGATGGATGTCAAAACAACTTTTCTAAATGGAAATTTAGAAGAAGACATTTATATGCGGCAACGGATGGATTCACGGCTAAAGGTCAGAACACATGGTTTGCAAGTTGCATAATTCCATTTATGGGCTAAAGCAAGCATCAAGGTCTTGGAATATCAAGTTTGATCAAGTTGTTAGATCATTTGGTTTTTCAAGAGTCCCGATGAACCCTGTGTGTATAAGAGAATTCAAGGTGCAATAGTAGTTTTTCTAGTTCTATACGTAGATGATATTCTCTTGATTGGAAACAATGTAGAGGTATTATCAGACGTAAAAGGTTGGCTGAACAATCAATTTGAGATGAAGGACTTGGGAGAAGCTAATTATATTCTTGGCATTAAGCTTTTGCGAGATCGAAAGAATAAGTTATTAGCATTATCCCAAGCTTCATATATTGATAAAGTTCTGGCTAAATTCAACATGGAGAATTCTAAGAAGGGATCATTGCCTTTCAGACATGGAATTCATCTTTCTAAGGAGCAATCACCAAAAACTCCTGAAGAGAAAGAACGCATGAGTAGGATACCTTATGCATCAGCAGTAGGTAGTCTCATGTATGCCATGTTGTGTACTAGGCCAGATATCTGCTACGCAGTGGGAGTAGTAAGCCGATATCAATCAAATCCTGGGGAAGAGCATTGGGTTGCAGTTAAGCATATACTCAAGTATCTTAGGAGAACGAGAGATTATATGCTAGTATACTCTAGTGGGAGTCTAGAAACCATTGGTTACACTGGACTCGACTTCCAAGGAGATATTGACTCAAGAAAATCTACATCCGGATATGTTTATACATTATAAGGTGGAGCCATTTGTTGGAGGAGTGTCAAACAAACTTGTGTGGCGGACTACTTTGAAGCCGAATATGTGGGCTGCGTCGGAAGGTCGCAGAAAGGAAGTTCGTGTGGTTGAAAAAGTTTTTATAGATCTCTAGGTGATACCTTGCGCAGACGACCCATAACACTTTATTGTGATAATAGTGGGGCTGTAGCACAATCTAAAGAACCAAGATTTCATAAGAGACAGAAACATATAGAGAGGAAGTACCATTTGATCCGAGATTTCATTCAAAGAGGAGATACAATGGTTGTCAAGATAGCATCAGAGGAAAACTTAGCGGATCCATTTACAAAGAGTTTGCCTGAACGTGTGTTTGAGAGGCATGTTAATTCTATGGGTCTTAAGAGAGTCCCGGACTTGCTCTAGAGCAAGTGGGAGATTGTTAGTTTTATGCTCTAGAAGCAAGACAATTATATTATGTCATTTGTTATTCTGAAATAAATTATTCATTTTGATATGCACATTGTTATACGAAAAAGGTCCGGATTAATTATGTAGTATATGATCATGTGGATACGTCTACAGAAGGCATGATCATAGGTTCTCATAATTAATGAATTGGTTTCACAGTTGTTAAATAAAGTTGGGCACTTTATTTAGGCTGCAATATTTTATGAAATAACTGTCTTGATTATTATAAAATATTGGTGTGGATTATTCACATTGATTGGATCAAGGAGAGTTAATCAAGGTTAAATTTCTGTTAAAAGGGAATTAAATCTCCAGATATATTGGTTATGTTATTTCTCTTAATCCTGAGTTTATTTTAAATAGATAATTACATAATTGTTATTCTTTGAATTATCAATAAGTGAGGTTTAATTATTACAAACCAACACCTTGATAGTTTGGGAATTTCGATTATTTAATTATCGTATTTATGAAATAAATAATATGGAATTTGTATGAAAATATCCTCTTGATATGTTTCGGTACTTGGATGTAAAAAGTCATCAGTCAAAGGCAATTGTTCCATTAGAGAAACTATTTAAGTCGAGAGAATAAATAATTAATTGATTTGAGAAACTTGTATCAATTAATTATTGATATTTTACGAAGGAGAAATACACATTTAATATTTAATATTTTATTATTAATCTTGGAGTTCAATATCGGGCTTTTAGTGGAATAGCACCGTTTTAGATAATTGTTTTACAATTATTAGGAGCCTTGATTAATAATATTGTTGGATTCCTAAACTAGCTCAAGATAATTGGTGTGGCCTATATCACAATTAATGGACTTCTATATTAGGGTAGGGTTTGTTAATACTTGGGCTTAGGCTTAAGTAAAACCCAGGCCCAGTTCTATTAGGGTTAGAGACATCTATAAAAAGATAAGATGTCGGTCTTTCTAATCATGAGAAAAATAGAACGGAGAAACAACGTAGAAAAAAGTCGGAGGTGATCTTGGAGCGCCCACACGCCGCCACACCCCTTGAGAATAGTTTAGAAGATCAAACATGTATTTCTTCTTGACGAGGAAGATTGATTGCATATGTATTTCACATGTGGATCCTTTTTCCATTGCGTATACCTATAATTCCTTCAAAAGTATATCATTTGAGATGCATTCTCATTTGATTATGGGTATTTGTATTTTTATCATGAGCTAAACTTTATAATTCTAAAGGGATGATGTAATCTATGTTTGAACTTATGTTTGATATTGTGGTTTGTCAATCTAGATTTCCCAATCTATTTGTGCTATTTGGATTTGTTGCTTCTAAATTACTTGATCAATAATTTAGAGTGTTTGGTGTATTTGATTTGACACTTGAGAGAGGTAATTGAATACATGGCCTTGAAATAGCATAACCTAGGATTTCATAGAATTGAGAGATTTGTGAATCCTTTGAAGTCATCAACCAAGATTCATAGTTTTTATTGAGATTTCAATTGGTGATTTTTATAGAGATATTGATTTCCCAATTGTGATCTAAAATCATTTGACACTCGAGAGAGGAAATGATTATTGTAGGAATCTAGACTTATAAATTGGTAATTTGTGATTGGTATACCATATTGATAATATAAGGGAAAACTAGATTCATCACACCTCTAGAATTCATTCTCCCATAGATTTAGATGTTTATATTTTGATTAGTTATATCTAGTTGTTTTTATTTATGAATTGAGACATCCATCTATTATTGATCTGTCACAAATATAGCATAGGTAATTTATACTTGGTACTTATACACGCATTCCTCGTGGATACGACAACCCTACTCATATCACTATATTAAAACTTGACAACCGTACACTTGCGGTTAGAAAATTATCCATCAAGTTTTTGGCGCCGTTCTTTGGGGAATGTGTTTTGTGTGATATCAAGGTTGATTGCCTAGTTGTAATTTGACTATTTTTTTGTTTTTTTCTTTTCTTGTTTTAATTTTGTGTAATTGTTTTAGGCACATCGTTGGATGGAATTATAATGTATGCATATATGTGGCCAACCGATGATGCTACCGTGATTTTGGAAGTCAAAGTGTGAACCATTTTGTTCCTTATTATCCACCTCAAGAAAATGTATGGACCCAAAATATGGCAAATCATGAAACCTTTCATCACCCACAAGAATAATTGTCTAGCTTGGAAGAAATACTTTATCAATTTCTAGATGATTGTGAGGCAAGAAGACGACAAGATGAGATAAAATGCCGGTCCGAGTTGGAAAAGAATCTTTTCTTGAGTTTATCAAAGAGTGTAAGATAAGAAATCGAGAAAGTGATGATAGATTACTACAAACCGAGGCAAGCATTCAACAAATTGAGATTACATGTCAAACTATGTCAAAGTTACTCCAACAAATGATTGACCAACTTAATAATGAAGAGTCGTCATCATTCTTGGGACTGGTGAAATATAAAATCATGAACATGAATTGCCCATTATGAAAAAGGTGGACGTCCTTCAAAATTTGGAGGAGACTTTGAAGAGTGCAATCCGATCTTACAAGAGGAGGAGCCACATCAAATTAACTCGGGAGTATCTCTATCTCTCACTCAATTGAAAATCCTCATATTGACAAAAATTTGTGCACTCTAGATGTAAGCTTCAATACAAATGTATCAAATTTTAAGAAGCATACACTTGAAGGAACAATGTTTGAAAATGGTGATCAATTAACATGTTCTCTGATTTCATGATATTTAATGTGAGTAAAGATAGAAATATCTTTACTATGATTGATAAACCATTTTTCATCATTAGGAACACATTTTTTGATTTCCAAAAGACCATCAACATTCGGATCCTTAATCATCCACGTCTTATATACACTAAAGGATCGGTTATACTTTGTTGGAAAATACAAAGGCGTGGCATGACCGACACTTATTTTTGGATCCGGTTGAGTAAAACAAAAGTCTGGCTAAAGACTTTAAATTTAGCGCTTCTTGGGAGGCAACCCAAGCTCATTTTACTTGCTTTCATAGTTAGATTAGTTAGAATGTTTGTGTTTTATTAGTAGTAGTTATGACATCTCACCCTTATCCCTCTTGCATGCTCATTACGCGATTTTTGTGAAATTATGAGCAAAAGGTGATTATTGTGATAGAATTTGGATTGGTATTGAATTTCGGGTATAATTGGTTATATAAATTACCTCATCATCCTTATTTTCTATCTATGCCCACCATGTATTTGATAAAATGCCTCAATGAGAAATTTAACACTTTTGCATACCCTTCTTGGTTTATTGTTGGGAGTTCACATATTGATTACAATTATAAGACATTAATGTCTCTCTCATGGTCTTCGTATGATATTGTGGTACTTTATCCCATTGCTTGTTTCACGTGTTTGGTTTTGTTTGACAGTTGGTATTGTGCCTCCTAAATCATAAAAGGGCAAAGAAAAGCTATCGGCCCTACTGAGTGCTACCAATTGGCCCTGTTGCTTCTCTTTCACCCCACGATTCCGACGAGGAGTTGCACCTCTTCCATTGAGGACAATGATTATATTAAGTTTGGGGAGTGGTAATACCTTTTTCAGTTTGTGATCCAACTTTCTTCGTGTTTTTTTATCTTGCATATTTGCTTTGAGTTGAGTCAAGTCGGGTCGTTTGTAAAAGCGTGAAATTGCTTGACTAAGTGAATTTGTCGAATATGAGTTGAACGGTCAAGAGAGCATGTGTTAAAGCGTGATTTAATCTTCTTTCCATTAATTCCATCTTTGTGTTTAACTCTGTTGATTTATTTGGGGATGATTTATGCAATTGAGTGGTTACTTTATGATCCCACCGGATGCTAGAACTTGTCTAATCACTAGTCGAGGCGAAATCCTAGGTGAAGTAACATTAAAGAAGTGATTTAGGCCATCTTTGAACAAGCCAGAGCCTAGAATGCCTACCTTTGTATTATATTTTCCCTAGTGTCCCCTTTTTAGCCTTATAAACCCGTTTCTTTGGCAACCAATCTAATACCCAGAGCCTAAAGGTTAATATCCTAATTACCCATCAATCATACACACAAAGTATAGAAAAAAATATTGGAAGTTGAGGAGGGTATGATGAGAAGGGTGTGTATTTAATTGAATGAAGTTGCCCGAGAAAAGAAAATATGGAACCCCATGTACGCAAAAGAATAAGTTTGGGGTTAGGAAAAAAAAAAATATGTGTAAAAAAAAATTGAGAAAAATCATCGGGATTGAAGGTTCATAAACATTGGGGATGTCAAAAAGTGAAGGGTAGTAGCTTATTGATAATTCGAGGTGTTAATTGTGTATTTGGGTGATTTGAGCCACTTAATCCCATATTTTCCTACCTTACCCTAAGTCCACAATACAAGCTTTAAAAGTCCTATTGATCCTTGTGTTACATTAGCCTACATTAGTGGAGATTAGTGTGAAAGACAAGCCTATGGAGTCCGGTAAGCATCTCATCTCTATATTCAAAAAGTGGATCATTTTGAAAACACTTGATTGCGTGAATCTATTTGAATAATATAAACGGAGTTGGCATGTACATTCCATAGTTTTGATCACAATGTTAAAACACATGCTTGATTGATAGTGAAATGAGTATGAGACAAATGATATTGGTTGTGAAGTTTTGCGGTTTGTTTGTATTGTTGTGTCTTGTATTTTTCATTTTAGAGTTGTAATTGCTTGAGGACAATCAATATTCTAAGTTTGGGGTATTTGTTCACTTGGTTTTATACCATTGATTTGGGCTTTCTAGACTTGAGTTTTGTGTTGTTTTTGAGTATTTTGAGTCATTTTTGTTATATCTCATAGGTTAAGCATTAATTTCTATTGTTTCGAGTCATTTGAGTGGCCAAGACATATTGTGGGCCAAGTATATTGAGTCTAGAGTCATAGCAATGAGTCTCATGTCAAAAGAAGCAAGGATGATCAAACAAGAAGGGGATTGATATCAAGAAATATCCAAACGCGTCTAGAATTTCCAGCACTGGCAGGTTTTAGTATTTTGGCCATAACTCTCTCCACAAAATTGATATTGAGTTGATTCAAGTGGCTACGGAAAGCTAAGAGATAGGGCTACAACTCTTATGAAGACACAAAAAGCAAATTCGGACGTTTGGATGGTTCTAAAGCGCGAAGAAGAGGCGCTGCAGAATAAGCAACAGCGGCGCCGCAGCGCCCGGGAGTGTTCTACGGGCGCTGCAGCGCCCCCTCCTTGGCGCTGCAGCGCCCAGTACCGAAAATGGGCAGTCTGGGTTTGTGTTTTGGCGCTGCAGCGCCCGAAGGGCGGACAAAACAAGAAATGTCCGATTTTGGATCTAAAAGGAGGGTACTATAAATAGATACATGGTAGCTTGAACGGGGATGGAGGACACTTGGGGATGAAAACCAACACCGCCAAGACACAAGGGAAGAGTTGGGGAAGAGGATTGAAGACATTTATCATCTAGAAATAGATAAGATTCTTCTTTAATCTCTTTAATTCTTTCTTTGTTGTTTCTTGTATATCATTTGAGATACATTCTCATTTGATTATGGGTATTTGTATTTTCATCATGAGCTAAACTTTATAATTCTAAAGGGATGATGTAATCTATGTTTGAACTTATGTTTGATATTGTGGTTTGTCAATCTAGATTTCCCAATCTATTTGTGCTATTTGGATTTGTTGCTTCTAAATTACTTGATCAATAATTTAGAGTGTTTGGTGTATTTGATTTGACACTTGAGAGAGGTAATTGAATACATGGCCTTGAAATAGCATAACCTAGGATTTCATAGAATTGAGAGATTTGTGAATCCTTTGAAGTCATCAACCAAGATTCATAGTTTTTATTGAGATTTCAATTGGTGATTTTTATAGAGATATTGATTTCCCAATTGTGATCTAAAATCATTTGGCACTCGAGAGAGGAAATGATTATTGTAGGAATCTAGACTTATAAATTGGTAATTTGTGATTGGTATACCATATTGATAATATAAGGAAAACTAGATTCATCACACCTCTAGAATTCATTCTCCCATAGATTTAGATGTTTATATTTTGATTAGTTATATCTAGTTGTTTTTATTTATAAATTGAGACATCCATCTATTATTGATCTGTCACAAATATAGCATAGGTAATTTATACTTGGTACTTATACACGCATTCCTCGTGGATACGACAACCCTACTCATATCACTATATTAAAACTTGACAACCGTACACTTGCGGTTAGAAAATTATCCATCAAGTTTTTATTACACTTTTACTCTATTGTATTATCAATTTTCGAGTTGTAATCTTGAATTTTTTGGGTTATCATTCAACACAAGATATCCTTATGAGTGTTCTTGTGGTAAGAACACACGGGTGATCTAGGTGTTAGGTGTGAGAAGATTGTGGTAATCTTCTTGTTGAGGTGTTGAAGAATTTGGTATTCTTCAAGGTTGAAGATTGTGGTAATCTTCACAAGGTGCCGTTGGAGATTGTGGTAATATTCGAGAGTGAGATTGTGGTGATCTCAAAGGTGGTGTTGAAGAAGAGTGTGGTGCTCTTCAAGGCGTTGTTGTAAGTTGGTGTTGTATTAATTTGTGGTAAATTAATAAAATCTTTTTTTCTTTTTGAAATCCATCCCGGATATACTGGGGTGGTAGTAGATTAGGCCCTAGGTGGGTTGAACTACTATAAATCAACGCGTGTTGTTTACTTTCCGCACCTTTATACTTGTGTTTGAGCATTTGGTTCAAAAAAGAGGGCAAAATCGAAAAGATGGAGATAATCTATTCACCCCCTCTAGATTATCGTGAGCGCTTGACTTACACTTGTGACATATATTGTTTTTTTCCTACACGTGTATCATGTTGCTATGCTAGAGTTGTTTAAGATATATGTAGGATATATATTTCGTCATCCTCTTCAAGAGATGTTTAAACTATCGAGGTACGCTCATTATTGGTATTCATCTTATAGACTCGATATATTTTTGTCATATGCCTATGCTTAATTTTCAAGTTATTTCAAAATATTTCACATAAGTGCCATTAAAAAGGATTTTTGATTTTTTGAAAGCACTATTCGATATTTGATTGCACATAGTTTCTTTGCCAACTCTTGTTCAAATACTTCTTTTAATGAGGTCTCAACTATTTGCTCTTGGATTTCCAAATTTTAAAAGAGATCTTATATAACTTTCTATAAGCTTATTTGAACTTACATGTTTTTGATGATTTGTTTGAAAGCATAGTATGTATTACTTGTTATAATTATTCTATATTACTATGTTCTTGCGCAAATATATCTTGTTGAGATTTTGTAGAATTTTTTTGATATTTTGGAACAAGTTTGATGATCAAAGGAAGGTTAGTAGCTCAAAGGTAATGTCAAGAAGAAGGTATTGATTTTGATGAAACATTTGCACCGTAGCACATTTAGAAGTTATTTGCATTTTACTTGCCCATTCTTGTTTTAAGAAAATTTCAAGCTTTACCAAATGGATGTTAAATCCAATTTTCTAAATGGTTCAAATAGAAGCCTATAAAAAAAGCAATCGGGTTTAAAATTTTTCTAGGCCAAATAATTTTTATAAAAGACCTTGTATGGTTTAAAACTAGTACCCCATATATGGTATGATAGTCTTAGCTTTTCTTGCTAAATGGTTTTACAAGAGGTCAAGTTTATACTACTCTCTTTGTTTTTTGAAAAAGGGCAAGATTGTTTACTTGCACAAATTTATGATATCATTTATAGTGCTACTAATGAAGTTTTGTACAAGATATTTTCTAAGTTGTTGCAAGGTAAATTCAAGATGATCATGATGGGGAGCTCAATTTCTTCATTGAAATTCAAGTTCAACAATGCCAAGAAGGTGGTTATATTCCACACTCAAAGTATACAAAAGAAGAAGTGAGGCATTGAAGAAGAAAAAACCATCTCAACCTCTATGACAACCATGTAAAGATTGGCAAAGGTTGAGGAAGGTATATCGGTTGACAAACAAATTCGAGGTATGTTCATGTACTTTTATTACTCCCATAGACTCGACATTCCATATGCCTTACGTCTATATGCTTGACTTCAAAAACTATCCCAACGAATCTCATTAAAGTGTCGTTAAAAGAAATTTTCAAATATTTGAAAGGCACTTCTTCTTATAGCTTGTTTATCCAAAATCTTAAAACGTTCTTATTTTCGGGATAACAAGCCCGATGATAATAATTTTTCAAAATATGGTTCGTCATAATCGAATTAAACATATTGAGATTCAATATCTTTTTCTAAGGGATTGCATGTTTAACAAAAACTTGAGATGTGTTTAATTCCGTCTTAAGGATAACTCGCGGACTTTTTAATCATTCACCGAGTATTTTACTCCATTTCGAGCGTGATTATGACATAATGTATATTGAATGAGGTCTACGTTTGCATTTTGCACGTTTTTAAAACTTAGGGGCGAAAAATTAGATTTTTGGATAAAATTTCAGATTTTCAAAACAGGATTGAAACATAGTGAGCTGCCAGGGCTTGGGCCGACCGGTCGCCCACCAGCTCGACCGGTCGCCTAAGCCTGGACCGGTCGCCCACTGCAGATTTTTGATTAAAATCGTCTATGTTCTTATGTTCTGCCATTTTGGCTCATTTTACTCTATCTTCGTCCCCTTTGACATTTTCACACACAATTCACTTCAAATGTGTTTTATTGCATAAATTACACATTTTGGGGATTATGTTGCTCGATTATCATCATCATTACTCGTCTTTACCGATTGAATGGTAAGAATTTCTCTTTTAATCTCATTTGGGTTGAACCCTTGAGAATGTTCTTGTCATTGCTAGATTGATGAAATTCTTGTATTAATATGTTGTATATGATGATTGTTGATGAATGATATTTGTAAAATTGCTTTTTGTGATGAAAAACTTGGCTTGATTATATTAACAAGGGCTATATATAATTTCTTCTATTTTTGACGCCCTTTGCCAAGTGTTCGATAAAATGTTTCAATGAAAAATTCATCGCCTACATGATTGTCTCGATTTCAAAAGTCTTGTATATTTATAAGAGATCATGTTTTACAAATCAAATGAGTTTTACAAGCTTCTACAAGTCGTATGATTGATTTTTTCCTCCTATTTGGTCTATAAGCTTCAATGTTCAAATAACTCGATAAATTGGTTATATGCGCACTTTGATATGGATATATGATGTTTTTATCGTGCTAACATTCTTTTGATGATTCCAAAGGGGAGAAACATGTTATAAGATTATTAGCTCAAAGAAGCTAAAATAAGCTCGAGAAAGAAGCTATAAGTTGTGGCTATTAAAAGCCATAAGTTGTGGATTATACTTAGTCCATTTGATGTATTATGGACTCATATTCATGTAAATGATGTTTTGTTGACAAGGGGAGCTTATAAGCTCTTGTTACTTAAGCTCAATATGTAAAAGCCGAGCTTTTAGCTTTTGGTTAATTGCTTCTACTTTACTCTTGTTGTGCATGTTGATAGGGGGAGCTTTTGCAAAAATATTTTTGAAAATCTTTACTCCCATCCTTGTGTTTATGTTGCGTGGAATGTTGTCGCTCACAACGGATAGTTCTTTTTTACCGGTAAAATTGTTTTGGTTTCAAAATCGACCTTGTTAAATTGTTTTGGTTTGTAATCATAAAAAGGTTGGTTCAAATTCGCAAACTTCTATGTATTGGTTTTTTGAAGAGGGCAACCGGTTGGACCCTAGGGTGACCGGTCGAACCCTCATTCGACTGGTCCCCCTATGTAAAATTGCAACAAACTCATTTCAATCTTATCTCTCTGCGACCAAATCACACCTATTTTATCAAACAAACTATCCATTGAGTTTGCGAGATAGCTTTTCCTTAAATTGTGGGATTGATTTCTCAACAAACTATAATCTTGATTTTAATTGCAATTTTTTTGTAGATATCGGATTCCAAGAGGAGCCTATCAATGATCAATCATCTCCTATTAATAGAGGAAGATTTGAAGCACAACAATAAGAGAGAACAACACAACACAACAAGAAATACTCAAGCAAACACTTGGTCTTATATTGTCATTATTCTTGTTGTAATTTGCCTAGCTTATCACTTTCACATTCTTGAGGTCTAGGCTATTCTTGATTACACATGCACTCAATTGTATAATTCATTATCGAGTTGTAATCTTGAATTTTTGGGTAATCATTCAACACAAGATATCCTTGTGAGTGTTCTTATGGTAAGAACACACTTGGGTGATCTAGGTGTTAAGTGTAAGAAGATTGTGGTAATCTTCTTGTCGAGGTGTTGAAGAATTTGGTATTCTTCAAGGTTGAAGATTGTGGTAATCTTCACAAGGTGCCATTGGAGATTGTGGTAACCTTCAAGAGAGATTGTGGTAATCTCAAAGGTGGTGTTGAAGAAGAGTGTAGTGCGCTTCAAGGTGTTGTTGTAAGTTGAATTTGTATTAATTGTGGTAATTAATATAATTCTTTTTTTTTTTCGAAACCCATCCTGGATATACTTGGGTGGTAGATCACATAGTCCCTAGGTGGGGTGAAGCTCTATAAATCGACGTGTGTTGTTTACTTTCCACACCTTTATTCTTGTCTTGGCGTATTTGTTTCAAAAAGAGGGCATAATCGAAAAGATGGAGATAATCTATTCACCTCTAGATTATCGTAGCCGCTTGATTTACAAATGTTACTGCTAGTGGATTTTTTTTTAATTCAAATTTTAAATAAATTTTAATAATATAATATTTTTCATGATAGAAAAATCAGTTTGAATTTATACTTTTAAATTTTTTATTAAATTGTCAATTTCATATTTAGAATTAAAAAAATCTATTTCCTTCAAATATTTTACTAACAAAATCTTTTATCTTGAAACTATAATTAAAATAAAAACAATTTACAATATTAATAATTTTATAATTTACAAATATAGAATTTATTTTTAAAAAGAAGAAAAGTACTATTAAAATATTTTAAATTTCTAAGTAAAAGTATACTTAATTTATAAATATATAAATATTAACAAATTATACATTTTCTCAAATAGTATAAATGGTTATTCAAACTTTAAAAATATTAAAATAAATATTATTTAAATTTTTATTTCTTTATATTTTTCTTTGTTTTTAATCAAACATTATATATTATTAGTACTAATAATTATCAAGTAGTAATAATTAATTATTATAATTACCAAGTACTAATTACTCTTTTCAAGTATATTGTATATTTATGTATGTTATGCACACATATGTAACATGTGTATATTAATGTATATGCGTCTATGTATAATTTTTGATTAAAAAAAAGAAAAAATTAAATAAATAGAAATTAAAATAATATTTTTTAATATTTTTAATGTTTGAATAACTATTTATTATCTTTGAAAAGATGGATAATATTGTTAATATTTATATATTTGTAATTTAAGTATACTTTTAGTTGTAAATATAAAGTATTTTAATCGTATTTTTATTCTTTTTAAAAATAATTTCTATATTTATAAATTATGAAATTATTTAATATTGTAAACATTTTTATTTTATTTTATTTGTATTTGAATTGAATATATTTCCAATAACTATATGTGAATTTTATATTTTATTATTTTTAAAATCAATAAGTAACTTAAACCAAAAATGAAATACAAAAAAATATTTTTTTCAAATAGTTTTAGTAAAAGATTTTGTTAGTAAAATAATTGAAGGAAATAGATTTTTTAATTCTAAAATATGAAATTCACAATTTAAATAAAAAATTAAAAGTATAAAATTAAAATTCAATTTTTTTTTTATCATGAATAATATTCTATTATTTTTTAAAATTTATTTAAAGTTTGAATTAAAGAAAATCTACTTGTAGGTAACATTTACCTGTTATAGCAGTAACATGACTAAAAGTCCAATTTTGTCCATTTAAAGGACTGAATTCAAAGTCGAGAAAAAAAGACCAAATCTCCGAGAGACTCCACTTAAAGAACTAAAAAAACAATTTTGCCTTCATAATCCAATTAGGAAAGTCTTATAATGCTTTTTCCTTACAAAAGCTTGAACTCAATAGTCAGTATCCTTTTTTTGTTTTTTTGTTTTTTTGACAGCTCAATAGTCAGTATCCTAGGAATATAATTTTGGCAAGTACTTAAATGTTTTTCCTATATAAACGCTGGAAACCTACAGGCTACAAGTTACAACTTACAACATCATCAACACACCAAACTTCAAAAGAACAAATTGGGCCAGAAATAGACTTTAAGAATGCTGGGTCGGTGGATTTTTTGAATGGGTCAGTGATTTGGATCAGAAATGGACTGAAATGAGGCTTATTTATATTTTAGGAAAAATAACATAAAATATCCTCTTTAAACATACTACAAAATACGCTTCTATTACTTTTGTCATCTATTTTTTTCCTTTATACGCTCCTGCATATTTTTTTTTTTTTACGTTTTTTTTTTCATTTTTTATTCATGTATTGTTTTATATGTTATATATGTTGTTTTGATGTTGTTTAAATTTGTTTCTTTGTTGTTTTGATATTTCAAAACAATTTTTACCTATTTTTTATGTTATTTTTGTTCATGTATTGTTTTGTACATTGTTTATATTGTTTCGTGTTGTTCCATAATATTTTTAATGTTGTTCAAATATATTTTTTTTTGTTATTTCCATGTAGTATTCAATGTATAAATACAATTTTTACCTATTTTTAAGCTATTTTTATTCATGTGGTGTTTTTAATGATTTTACTTTGTTTCTCGGGTTATTTCCATACCATTTTTAATGTTGTCCGATCCTACTTTGTTGTTTCCACGTAGTTTTCAAGTTTAAATATAATTCTTAACCTATTTTTAACTCCTTTTTCTAATATGGTGTTTTAATATTTTATTTTATTTTTAAAGATTGAGCATATTTTGTAAATTTATTAGTGATTAATAAAATACTTTAATAAAACTCTATGTATCTCTAATGATACAAAATCATTTTATATATTTATATATATATATATATATCATAAGCATAAATATTTTCTTTTGTTAAGATAGATTTTTAATATTACAAAGTTAATATTCTCCAAACAATAAATTATATTTTAATAAAAAACTTAATAATATTTTTTTGAAAAATATATATAATTCTATATTAAAATTTGTATATGCAAGAATGATCTCCTACCCACCATCAACATAGCTTAACTTATCTATTGTTTATTTATATACAAATATATATACGAGAATGATTTTCAATCAACCATTAGTGCATCTTAATGTGTCCAATGTTTATGTTATACTCAAATCTATACATATACGAAAATAATCTCACGTCCACCATCAATACGATTTATCTATTGTTGATGATGCAATATTTTGTGGGACTGATCACATGTGATGCCCGAATTTTCGCGATATGAGATACAATGTTGTGCGTGATTTACTTGTTTGATTTAGTAACACGAACCCATTATTAATAAAACACGACCCGACTTTTAATCATTTCTTCCAACGTCTATTACATCTTCCTCATTTTCGAGCTTAACAATTTTAGATTTTCCTCTAGTATTAATATTTGAACGGTTAACTACGACTTTAGAACTATTGGACCTCGATAATTTAGGAGTCTATTCCAACCGTAACCAAATATTTCATTTCCTTCTATAATTCATTCCAACCAACTTTCAATTTCTTATTTTTGAAATACACATTTCCTATTTCAAAATCCTTTACTATAAAATTCTAAACATTAAATTATGATATTTATACATTTTATTTTTCCTCAATTTTATAAAGAAAATAGAACAAAATTTTACCATCCTATTTCTTATTTTCAAAAATGGGGAAATTGACTCAATTTTTTCCATTATTATCATTATATTTTTACTATTTTATATCTTCCAACAAGGTTAAATTTTGAATCTTCACCAATCTATCATTATCTCAAACCTATTTTAAAACATATATAATACCACCAAAAGAACTCACTTCCTAATTTTATCTTCCAATATGAATACACATGAAGGTTTAATTCTTACTTATCCTTTTGCATTTAGCTGTGAGCTTTGGAAAGCAAAGAAACCATATCTTTCTTTCCAAATTTCTTCTTTAAGAGCTACTTTTCATAAACAATAATCTATCATTTAAAGGTTGACTAATTAATACTATAAGTGCTTTGGGGTATTCTAGTAAGACAACCGTATGTGAGCTAGTAGTTGATATTGGAGTATCAAGATAGCATCACAAAATTTCATTTTTTTGGTTGAGGAAAGCGAAAAGAAGAAGCCATGAGTTTTGGAAGGAAGAAGAAGCTAAGTGAAGAAAACTTGGTTTCAAATGGTATTTTAGAAGGCTTCAACTATCTACAAGTTAAAAAATAAGTAGAGAACAATTTTTATTTTTTGTACATATTATTTTCTAAGTCTTAAATCCCAAATTTTAACCTTAAATTGTGGATTTTGAACCACTTAGGGGCTGAACTAAGGAGATAAGTCTTGAGGTTTAGAGCTTGAAGAAGAAGGTCCAATTTTGGAGACTCCTACCATCACTACTTGAAAATTTAAAAGGGGTGGAAAAATCCTTTCAACTTCTAGGTGTTTTACTTAAAAATGCATGTAGTATTTTGATTTTGAGCACTTGAGATATATATTATGTATTGCATGCTATTTTCTTGTATCAAGTTGGAAAAATTCTCAAGTGTTGCTCAAAAATACGATTTATCAAAAAATAGGCATACATGCACACTTTATTGTTATACTTGATGAAATTTTGTATGAGAAGGATATGTACGTGTATGAATCTTGAAATCTATGTTTTGAATGATTTATAATCTGTACAAGTCGAGCATAATTGATTAAATTTCAACTTTTGGACTTAAAATGCAAAAATGGAAAGTTGGTGGACTTAATTGCAAGAAAATAAAACTTAAGGGACCCCTATGCAATTTTCAATTTTTGGGACTGAACTCAGGTTCAAAATTATGTTTTGACATTTTAATAAAGTTTTAAGAGTTTTTAGATAAACAAAATCAACCCTTAAAATCCCAAGGACTAGATTGTAAAATTTTAGAAGTTTAAGGGCTATTTTGCAAATTTCGAAACAGTACCAGACCCTAATTTTAAAATTTAAAATTTTAACTCTTAAGGGACTGGAAATAACATATTTTAAGTGTATTCCAAAAATCCAAGTGTTTAGAGCTTGGAAAGTAATTTTATAAAAATTGAGGGACCAAATTGTAAAAGATTAAACTTGAGGACCAAAATATAATTTCCAGGACTTATGCAGTCCATGCACCTGGAAATACTAATTTAACTATAACATAATTATATCTTGGACCCAAGGTTCAAATTTCATAACAATTGGACCCCTAAAAGCCTTAAAGGCAATTATTTCAAAATGGGACAAAAATGAGATTTTCAAAAGTTAAGGGACCTATACTTGCTTATTTTAAAACTGCTTTTGTCCCAATATCCCATAGACCTTAGTGACATTTTACAACTGGAATCACATTAAAAGCCCTTCCAGTTTGTGAGTTCCATTATTTTAAACTTAGAGCCGAAATGACAATTTTAACAAATTTGGGGTCAATGTGAGAATTTTATAAAAACTCGACCTCCAAACTTTAAAAACCCGAATCTCTGAACAATTTAGAGAATTTAGGAACTGACCTCATAATATTTCAAGGTCGGGATATTTATTTATTTAACTTTTAACCTCAAAAGTAGTGATTTTTACAAAACGGGGCTAATTGTAAATTTTCTTTATAACAAGGACCTAACTCAAATTATTTTTTTCTTTTAAAGAAACAGCCCTGGACTCTCTGACTTTAATAATGAATTGAATGTTTTATTTTCTCAAAAATCCCTTGTCTTATTGGATCGTCCGGACCGAATAATACACGATCGTGGGGCAACTTCCTCGCCTTGCGATTTCAAATCTATAATGGGACTTATGTTCCACCTAATCTTTCAAGATATTGAAGATTGCTTATCCACCCGATAATTATCTTCATCCAAATAACTCCACCAACGCCATAATTGCCACTCGCAAGTTTTCGAAAACTTTCCTAAAATACTTCCATGAATCAATAATATTCGATTTGCCCTGGTTGACTACCCGAACGTGTACTTACTTTCCGCCTGAGTTAACTTGGTGTGTCGAGCTCACAATCGGAATAGATACGTCGGGATGGAACCGGGAAGCTCGGCGCTATTCTATTCTCTCTGGCCCCATCGCCCTAATCCCGCAATCGAGGGAGAGTTTGTCCAAGGAAGCGGGTCTTAAGACTTGAGGTATAATCATGATTATGACGAATCCAAGCCTTGCAAGCTCCAATGTGGATTTTGTCTTCGCTTATGGAGCGATAAGGTGACAGGTCTTGACCATCTTGAACGGGGAGTTACAAGGAAGAACGAAGGAATCGTATGTCGATCCACACGATTTCGGAGTTAATCGAACGATTGGTTGCCGCTTACAAACCGTGACGCAACCGTTAATTGTATTGCATTGGTTGGCGCTACAAACCGCATACACAACCTTTACTCGTTTGCATAGGATTAGCGTTACACGATCAAGACGCAATCCTACCTATCTTACCCGAATCATAGTGCTTGTGTGACCACGAACTATTTCTTAAATCAGTATAAGTATATTACTTAATATATATTTATCACGACGCTTGTGGACTATGTGTGAAAACATGCATCATACCTCACGCGTTTTCATACAACCGTTTTCTCGCATTAACTATATACATCGCCACACTCTTACACTCTCACCCCATCCACCGAGATTTTGCCTCATCCCCTCCTCGTTTTCTAACCTTTAGATGAGGAGTACGTTGAAGACGTCGAACCTACCACAAATCAATCCCGTGCTCGCCCGTCGTACTAGTTCCTATAATCATTGATGTCGAGCGATATTTTCTTTTGTTTTTGTTATTGTAGGTCCCAAAGGGGTGTAAGTGTAAGGTTTAGAAGGGGAGGGGGTTGAATAAACCTTACCAAATTTTTGATTTAGTCCTTTAAAAATTCAGAGTTGATACTACACAATTTGTATCCTTGGTGATGACCAATTTAGTTAATCAAGAGTTAGTCTCTCAAATGACTCAACCGAGTGTTGATGGAATAACTTGTTAAGTCTAAATTAACTCAACGTGGTTTGTTTTATTGGAAGACTTAACACCCTTAAGTTTGGTTAAGTAGAGATTTAGAGCTTGATTTAGTACTTAGAGATTATCTAATGGATAGCAAATATGTCGTTGAGAATTAAACAAATATGATGCAAGAATTAAAGTGTTGAAATGTAAATGACACAATGAGATTTTTATAGAGGTTCAAGATGGGGTAATTCTTCTACTCCTCTCTTCTCCAACTCCTGGAGGAATCCACTAGGTATTGATCACTAAACAAAGTGGTAATGTCCAGATACAAGTCTTGATCACACGGTGACTTGATCCTTTGGGACTCACCTGAGACGCCTTGATCACTCACGGGGCTTTTTCCGTGACGACTCGAACCTTTTCTTCACAGTGGCACCGCTTTGCTTTCACCGCTTGCTCAAGCTCTTTGGATTTGATCACGAAGCCCTCCAAAAGCTCAAGACTTGGTTCGACTTGAACCTTCCTACAATCCTTCGAGGAATGTAGACTTTGATTTTTCAAGTAATTTCCTCTTCAACCGATTGAAGTTATCTTTCCTTCACGGTGAGTGTTGGATTGATGTTCTTCGTAGTGTAGGCTTGAGGATTGAGCGTTTAATAACTTGAGAATATTTCAAAGTTGATTTAATAATTGCTTGAATGTTTTTGGTTCTGGTCTACTCCTCTCAAAGTCATTCCTCGCCTTTTATAGTGATCTTTCAAAAATCGCCCGTTGAAGAGATAGCTTATTTTTGAAAGTCACTTGTAGTCGTTGGCTTGTCTTGTTGCGATCCTTGAATTGCCATTTCCTCGTATGAATTGTTCTTCACCTTTTCGAGTTCTCGACACGGTGTAGTGCTTCCCATTGGTTTATTCCTTTTTCACGCTTCGGGATCGAGCACTTGAGAAAGGTAGCATGGAGATATTACTTGTTTAGGTAATTCTCTTGATTTCGTGCAACGGATCTTTTTCGATTATCTCGACTTGACCGCATTTTTTGCTTTCCCAGGTGACTTAGAGTCAGCCTTCCAATCATGGATGACTCTTCCGTCACTTCAACTTGAGACTTGGCTTTTCTTGAGTTGACTTGATCGATACTCTACTCACCGCATCTCACCGCTCCTTCAAGAGAGTTCCGTCTACTCTTCTTTGCCATACTCACTGCCTTGCATCGGAGTCTTCCTTCTAGTCTCCATTTGTCTTCTTGCATGTTTGGGCATACCGACTTAACTCACTTGACCAGCCCTATTTATTACAATGCGTTTACAACAAAATGGGGTGCCAACTTCCTATTCTAAGTTTTACATGGCATTCATCAAAATCTAAACAATAAATTTCCCAACAATTTCCCCCTTTTTGATGATGCCAAAACTTAAACCATTCAAAAATATAAATAGCAAAGATACATACAGATAGTGTATTCACATAGAATGTATGCGTAGAATCAATCCTTTTATTGATCATAACATTCTTGTTCTTTTACACAAATGTTTACAAGGTGTATCGAGCAAATATTTGTCTACACGTAAAAAAATAAAGAATTTATAGCTTTATTGCGGAGAAGACTTACATAGTATGTATTTACATAATAAAATACATGAAGGGGTGGACAACAACATTTCATCTCCTTCATTGCCTCCTTTTTTTCATCTTGTTCAACATCTTCTCGCTTCTTCTTCTTTTTTTCTCATCGTCACCGCCTTCTTCTTCTTTTCATATGCCTTCCTCGGCAGCTTCATCTCTTCTTAATCTCTCTTGTCTTTCCTCCCATAGCTGAGTTTGTCTCTTATTTTCTTCTTCTATTCTTTTCGCATACTCAAAAGATTACTTTTAGCCACTTGCAAATTGGCTACTTGGTCAAGACCAGCCAAATGAGATCCCTCATTTCTTGCCCGGATCTACGTACTCAATGTTTTTTGGGCAGAGGCCAGTCTCAAACCTCTTCCTCCACCATCGCTTCTTCTTCTACCGGGCGCGTATTGTATCGGGGTCTTTTTTCTTTCCAAATTTGAGTGACCGGCGGAGTGACCAAAGCAGAGGATCGGTAGTCCGTCGTCCTGTCGCCTTCTTCACATAACGTGAGACCCTTTTCCGAAAGAAAAGTCCCAAGCTTGAGCCATAGACATTTTTGCAAAGTATCCTTCGATGCGAGCGTTTTAAATTCATCAACTCGATCGTGGCTCGGTCCCGACATCCGAGATGGCATAAGTGTCTCGCTTCACCGGAATGCTTCCATGTTGTTTCAAGATGTTCATAAAGGGCATCCATTCTTCCTTCCACTTCCTCCATCCCCGCTTCAATTGTCTTTTCTTTTCAAAACCATGGATATAGCAAGAGTGTTGGAGTGGCGAGTCACAGGAGTTTACCGATAATGTCACCGTGATAAGACCTTGTTGGGGGTTTGTGCAATCATCAAGGTCACATCTTTCGATCCTTCCTCAACGGATTTTCCTTTCTTTTGTTTTGACACTTCCTCACTGTCTTTCCCTTTACAAATGCTTTCCTCTTTTTCAGCCTTCGGATCTCTTTAGCGCTTTATAGATTCCTCTTTTCCCCTTTTTGGCATCATCAAAGGAGAGAGGAAACACCTGAAACATGCCGCTTTGGCAAGCGGGAAGTCGAGTCTGGCGATAGTCAAGTTCTGTCTCGAGTCTGCCTGCGGTGTATACGGCACGAAATTCGGTGAGCGAGTAGCGTTGGATTCTCACAAATTAGCTTCATCTCACCATGAGAAGGCTGAATTTTCTATCCATGTTTTTTCCATACGCTGGAGATCACTCTTATTTTGCTCACGCAACAACTTTATCTCGGCAAAGTGTGAGCTTCATGCATGTGCTCAATGTGTTCTCTCAATTTCGTTTTGCATCGCATTCTCGCCTCTCCATACCATCAACTTGTTGAACAATGTCCTGAAGTATCTAACTTGTTCCACACGCATTGTTTCTTCTTTGTTGCCACCATTCCCGATCCCGATCAATTATGCCTCTCATCTCTCGTTGTCCGGGCCGCATGTCCATAGAGGCCTGGTGCCTCTCCATCCGCTCAATTTCAGCAAATAATGCTTTGAACACCTCCCGAACTTCAAACTGCTTTTTCAAGGAGATGATGGCCACGCGGCGTCAATGTCATAGTCACCGAACGATGGTACTGATTTAAATGACAAAAGAGCTGGTATGTGGAAGCGTGCGAGCTCGTTTTCTCCGACTCTTCAAGGAGGTCGGGTACCTCCGAGAGAAAGGAAAAGATTCTACAAAGGAATCATCACGACCAACCGGGATTTGTTTAATGATGAGAGGCGCGTGAAGTTCCTTTTGGAGTCGAACCTCGCCGCAGCCTTGAGAAGCTTGTGCAGTGGACTCTGTTTCATTTGGGTCTTTTGTGAAGTGGACCCGACTTGTTTCGAGCCTCAATCTTGTCTCAAGCCTTCGTTGGTCTCACCGGTGGTTTATCCAATTGAGTGGATCGTCCTCGGCCTTATCGAAGCATCATCGGATGATGATGAGATTTCCATTGGTGGCTCATCATCAAAATTGAAAGTTTGACGAGTAGTCTTGAGATGAGACTTGCTCGTGGTCGGGAACATCCGTGAATCGAAGTCTTTTAGATCGTGGTCATGGGGGATGACTGGCTTCTTCTTCGTCGCTTCTTCCGATCCCAAAAAGGTTACATCAGATTGTCCGGGAATCATGAAGTGAGAATGTGTATGTTCTGTGGTTCCAGTGAGAGGGTAGATCCGCCTTCTCTTTGCCTCGCCTTCATCTCGCCAATCTCTCCTTCTCCTTATCCTTGAAGATCCGCAAGATATCTCGTGCGTTTTCTTCATCCAAAGGCCGGGATCACAGAGGTCACCCAAGGAAGTTCAAATAGCTTCCTCTTCTTCCTCGATAAACTCGGGCCGTTGGAACTATTCCTCGGATCGACTCAATTTCCACTTCCTCCACTCACGCAGACGATTTTGGATGTCTGGGTAAGGTGGGGATAGGTGTAAGTCCAAGTGGCTACGATAATCTAGAGGGGGTGAATAGATTATCTCCATCTTTTCGATTTCGCCCTCTTTTTAAAATCGAATGCTCAAATACAATAATAAAGGTGCGGAATAAAAACAACACACGACGATTTAAAGAGGTTCAACCCACCTAGGGCCTAATCCTCTACCACCCCAAAGATATCAGGGATGGATTTCGAAAAGAAAAAGAATTTTATTAATTACCAAAATTAATACAAATTCAACTTACACCACCTTGAAGAGCACACCACACTCTTCTTCAACACCACCTTTGGAGATTACCACAATCTCCTTTGAAGATTACCACAATCTTCCTTCAACGGCACCTTGTGAAGATTACCACAATCTTCAACCTTGAAGAATACCAAATTCTTCAACACCTCAACAAGAAGATTACCACAATCTTCTCACACCTAACACCTAGATCACCCAAGTGTGTTCTTACCACAAGAACACTCACAATGATATCTTGTGTTTGAATGACGACCACAAATTCAAGATTACAACTCGATAATGAATAATACAATTGAGTGCAAGTGTAATCAAGAATAGCCTAGACTTCAAGAATGTGAAAGTGAATAGCTAGGCAAATTACAACAAGAAATAAGACAATGAAAGACCAAGTGTTTGCTTGAAGTGTATCTTGTTGTGTTGTATCTCAATAGTTGTTTGTTTTTGGTTGCTCCAAAACTTCCTCTATATATAGGAGATGATTGATCAAGCATAGGCTCCTCTTGGGGATTGAAAATCTACGTAAAAATACAATTAAAATCAAGAATATAGCTTAGAAATCAATCCCACAATTTAAGGAAATGTGTCTCACTGTCAAACAAAACATCATATTTTTGCCGACAATACACAGGCACTTGGCCGCGACAGATAGATAAGAGAAAAAGAGAACACTTTGAAAATTACAACAGGATGCACGGCCGACGAGGCTTCACCGGCCGACTGCTTCAACCGTCCCCCAAACAAAAAACGAAGAGTTTAAGTCTGTTTCAAAAATGAAACTTGCGGTGTACGGTCGGCCGATTTGATACTCGGCCGACCGCTTTGTTTTTCCTTCCGTCTCATTTTTGTTTCTAAACACATCTTCGTACGGGTTGCCTATAGATAATTTGGTCGACCACGAGACAAAAATGTTGTCCAATTTTTGTCGAAAATAAAACCCAAGAAATACTCCGAAAATTTAGTAAAAACATTTTAAACCAATCGAGAGTATTTAGACAACATTTAGGAACCTTGTATAGGAGTGAAAAATCCATTGATATAAAATCATTAAAAGTGTTGTCCATTATTATCGAATTAAACAGAGGAAATACTCAGGAAAATATTAAAACCATTTTAAATCATTTAGGAGTATTTGGACAACCTTTAAAAGCATTGTTTTGGTGACAAAATAAAATCATCAAAATTAAGATAAAAACATGTATCAAACAATAGGATCATCACATCACTATCATCTCTATCAACTTCTTTCGCCTCGGTTGTGCGAACATACCGTGTCTTCTTGATTTGCCTCTGCTGACGCTTCAGCAGATTTCACTGTTTCATCTATAATATCCTGAGACTCTACTTCTCCAGCAGCCTCCCAGATATCTGCTCCATTTGAGTGGTCGACTCACCCGGTTTCTCAAGCTCGCTGAGTGCTTGATGATTCTTCTTCGTCTCCTAGTTTGTACAGTGGAATTTCCGGTTCGAGACGCTTTCTTCGAGTCTTGGGCAGGGCAGGGCGTCTTTGTGTTTTCTATTGAGGAGCTGGCCGTCTTGGCTTATCGATCTCCTCTTTTTGACGATCGGAGAAGGTAGTTGAGAGTCCTTTCGATCTTTGGCCGGGAGATACTACGGCGCAGGGCAGTGACTCACCGCAGGGCAGGAGAGTTGAGGTTTGACTTTCTCTTGTCAGAGGAGCATCATCTTCTTAGCACTGCAGGGCAACTTTCTTCTTTGGTGGAGAGGAAAAGATGTATCTTCGTGGTCATCCGATTCCCCCTCACTTGTGTCGCTCTCTTGGCGTAGGCTCTCTTTCGCGCTGAGAGGTTTGATCTCGAGCATCCTCTTGTTTACATGGAACGCCTTTCCATGTCTAAGAGGACTCCTTTACCTCCATCACCGCCAATCACTAGGCCATATCCTAGGGATCCTCCAAATGTGCCATCTTCCTTGAAGGATTTGTTCCTACATTCTCGCATACCATTGCTGTGAGACAAACTTAGCCAGCTTTATTTTCCTTTCTTCAATGATCGTAGCCATTACGATCAATTTTGCTTTTTTTAATGATTGGTCAAAGCCGCCAAATTTGATGTCAATACATTTGGCAACTATGTCCAACAACTTGTGATAATCCTCCTTCAAAGAAACCTCTTGTCATGTGGTAAACTATTTTATCAAAGATAGTCGGGCTTGACTATTTCCTTCCAAGTAAAAGCTTTGACCAGGTTTACATCGCCTTCGTTGATTTCTCGATGCTCCTTCCATCGGTAGTGAGCAAGTGTTCAACCAAATCCTTGGCAGAGATGGTGAGCTTTTCCGTGAACAGATGACTTTATCCCTTCATCGTGAATCTCGGCGTTCACGTAGAACGCGACCTCCTCCACATAGGTCATCGGATATTCCAACGCGTAAACGATTTTACTTTGACGCTTTCCAATTTCTCAGCAATTTTCTTCACTAAGGTGTCGCTTCGGACCCTGCTTTCACCATGCCGTCGAAATTCACAAAGAGACCCTGTGTGGATTTGCTTTCCTAACTTGACAAAATCATAGGTTGGTGCCATTTATCGAGGATTTCACCAAGAAAACTTAGAGGTTGATTTGAAGATATATAGGGTTTTGAGAGAGTTTTGCCTTTGCTTCGAAAGAAATGAACGGTTTTGGTAATATGAGAGAGAGAGAGAAGAAGGAAAGCTTAAGTATGGTTTATGAAAGGACGTGCGGGTGGTTTTGAAATGTGATCGAAATCAACGGCTTAGATTTTGCACGCCTATTTAGCATTTAATGTCTCGTATTTGCGGCGGCAAAGATTTATATCCAATCATAAGCTTGGTGTGCAGCTTTTGCCCGTACACGTCATAATTATCTTTGACGTAATCCTTAAAAACATTCCGCCTAGTAAAAACGATTGCTTTTTTGTCACTTTGCTCATAAATGACTCACTTTTACCCTTAGTGGTTTAACTCTTCTTCTCTCAGTTCTCTTTGTGACTCATTTTTGTCGGTGACTTGGTATAGTTGTCTTTCCGATACGATCGATTTATTTAGCGATTTGTGAGTTCACTCTCTTTTTCCTTTTTGTGTTCCATTTCTTTTCTTTGATTCTTCCGAGTGTCACCACCAATTAACCCTAACTCATGCTTCGAGTTCTTCAAATCTTGACTCACATAATGGTTTTGTGAAGATGTTAGCCAATTGTTTATCGTTGAGATATATTCCAGGATGATGTCCTTCTTTTCAACATGATCTCTTATGAAGTGATATCTCGACATTGATATGCTTTGTTCTTGAGTGCAACACAAGATTTTGAGTAATTGTAATTGCACGTGTGTTATCACACATGATTGGAATTTCTTTTTCCTCAACTTCATAGTCTCTCACCGTCTTCATCATTGAGCTTTTTGAAGCCTTTTGAGGTGTGTGGTGTATCTTTCATTGGGATGGATTCTCCGCTTATGACGGTGTTCCAAATGTCGAACCCGCAACCTTGTAAATAGCATTCCATTCTCTCTTTCCAAAATGTGAAATCTTTGGAATCAAACCGTGGTGGCTTTGTGGTGGAGGTGCAGGTAAGATGAGTTTCGTTCGAGCCGACGATCGTTTCTCTTCACTCGCAATGTGAAACGAGCTTGCCAAAGAGTTTGGCTCGATACCACTTGTAAGTCCAAGCGGCTACGATAATCTAGAGGGGGTGAATAGATTATCTCCATCTTTTCGATTTCGCCCTCTTTTTAAAATCGAATGCTCAAATACAATAATAAAGGTGCGGAATAAAAACAACACACGACGATTTAAAGAGGTTCAACCCACCTAGGGCCTAATCCTCTACCACCCCAAAGATATCGGGATGGATTTCGAAAAGAAAAGAATTTTATTAATTACCAAAATTAATACAAATTCAACTTACACCACCTTGAAGAGCACCACACTCTTCTTCAACACCACCTTTGGAGATTACCACAATCTTCCTTCAACGGCACCTTGTGAAGATTACCACAATCTTCAACCTTGAAGAATACCAAATTCTTCAACACACCTCAACAAGAAGATTACCACAATCTTCTCACACCTAACACCTAGATCACCCAAGTGTGTTCTTACCACAAGAACACTCACAAGGATATCTTGTGTTTGAATGACAACCACAAATTCAAGATTACAACTCGATAATGAATAATACAATTGAGTGCAAGTGTAATCAAGAATAGCCTAGACTTCAAGAATGTGAAAGTGAATAGCTAGGCAAATTACAACAAGAAATAAGACAATGAAAGACCAAGTGTTTGCTTGAAGTGTATCTTGTTGTGTTGTATCTCAATAGTTGTTTTTGGTTGCTCCAAAACTTCTCTATATATAGGAGATGATTGATCAAGCATAGGCTCCTCTTGGGGATTGAAAATCTCTTAAAAATACAATTAAAATCAAGAATATAGTGTTAGAAATCAATCCCACAATTTAAGGAAATGTGTCTCGTTTGTCAAACGGTCATATTTTTTTGTCAATACACAGGCGCGATGCACTGGTCGCACAGAGATAAGAGAAAAAGAGAACACTTTGAAAATTACAACAGAATGCGACCGGTCGACGAGGCTTCGACCGGTCGACCGACTGCTTTCAATCGGTCCCCTAAACAAAAAAAAACGAAGAGTTTAAGTCTGTTTCAAAAATGAAACTTGCAGTACGGCCGATCGATGCACTGGGCCGACCGCTTGTTTTTCCTTCCGTCTCATTTTTCGTTTCTAAACACATCTTCGTGCACGGGTTGCCCTATAGCGGCAACCTGGTCGACCACGAGACAAAAATGTTGTCCAATTTTTGTCGAAAATAAAACCCAAGAAATACTCCGAAAATTTAGTAAAAACATTTTAAACCAATCGAGAGTATTTAGACAACATTTAGGAACCTTGTATAGGAGTGAAAAATCCATTGATATAAAATCATTAAAAGTGTTGTCCATTATTATCGTAATTAAACTAGAGGAAATACTCTAGGAAAATATTAAAACCATTTTAAATTATTTAGGAGTATTTGGACAACCTTTAAAAGCATTGTTTTGGTGACAAAATAAAATCATCAAAATTAAGATAAAAACATGTATCAAACAATAGGATCATCACATCACTATCATCTCTATCAACTTCTTTTGCGTCTCGGTTGTGCGAACTACCAGTGTGTCTTGATTTGCTTGTCACGACGCCTTCAGCAGACTTCACTGTTTCATCTATAATATCCGGAGACTCTACTTCTCCAGCGGTCTAGCCTCCGTGATCTGCTCCACGGTGAGTGGGCTCGATCAGGTTTCTCAAGCTCGGAGTGCTTGATGATTCTTCTTCGTCTCCTAGTTTGTACGTGAGGGATTTCCGGTTCGAGACGCTTTTCTTGAGTCTTGGGCGGCAGGGGCCGGTGCTTTGGTGTTTTCTATTGAGGAGTTGGCCGTCTTGGCTTATCGAGATCTCATCTTTTTGACGATCGGAGAAGGTAGTTGAGAGTCCTTCTCGCATTCTGTTCGCGGGCGGGAGATACGGCCGCAGGGCAGTGACTCAGTGCAGGGGGAGCAGTTTGACTTTCTTTCTTTGTCAGAGGAGCATCGATCTTCTTCTTAGCAGCTGCAGTGCAACTTTCTTCTTTGGTGGAGAGGAAACAGATGTATCTTCGTGGTCATCCGATTCCCCTCACTTGTGTCGCCTCTCTTGGCGTAGCTCTCTTCGTGCGCGAGAGAGGTTTGATCCGAGCATCCTCTTGTTTACATGGAACGCCTTTCCATGTCTAAGAGGGACTCCTTTTACCTCCATCACCGCCAATCACTAGGCCATATCCTAGGATCCTCCAAATGTGCCATCTTCCTTGAAGGATTTGTTCCTACATTCGGCATAGTCCGTAGACAAACTTAGCCCAATTTATTTTCCTTTCTTCAATGATCGTAGCCATTACGATCAATTTTGCTTTTTGATAGTTGGTCAAAGCCGCCAAATTTGATGTCAATACATTTGGCAACTATGTCCAACAACTTGTGATAATCCTCCTTCGCCTGACCTCTTGTTTGATGTGTAAACTATTTTATCAAAGATAGTCGGGCTTGACTATTTCCTTCCAAGTAGCAGCCAGGTTTACATCGGCCGTTGATTTCGATGCTCCTTCCATCAAGAGTGAGCAAAGTGTTCAACCAAATCCTGGCGAGAGATGGTGAGCTTTCCGTGAATGCAGATGACTTTATCCTTCATCGTGAATCTCGGCGTTCACGTAGAATCGTGCGACCTCCTCCACATAGGTCATCGGATATTCCAACGCCGTAAACGATTTCAGCTTTGTGACGTTTCCAATTTCTCAGCAATTTTCTTCACTAAGGTGTCGTCGGACCTGTTTCACCATGCCGTCGAAATTCACAAGACCAGGGTGTGGATTTGCTTTCCTAACTTGACAAAATCATAGGTTGGTGCCATTTATCAGGATTTCACCGAAGAAAACTTAGAGGTTGATTTGAAGATAGATAGGGTTTTGAGAGAGTTTTGCCTTTGCTTCAAAGAAATGAACGGTTTTGGTAATATGAGAGAGAGAGAGAAGAAGGAAAGCTTAAGTATGGTTTATGAAAGGACGTGCGGGTGGTTTTTGAAATGTGATCGAAATCAACGGCTTAGATTTTGCACGCCTATTTAGCATTTAATGTCTCGTATTTAATGCGGCAAAGATTTATATCCAATCATAAGCTTGGTGTGCGGCTTTTGCCAGACACGTCATAATTATGCCGACGTAATCCTTAAAAACATTCCCGCCTAGTAAAAACGATGCGTTTTTGTCACTTTGCTCATAAATGACTCAACTTTTACCCTTAGTTGGTTTAACTCTTCTTCTCATAGTTCTCTTTGTCACTCAAATTGTCACCGACTTGGTATAGTTGTCTTTCCGATACGGTGATTTACTTAAATGATTTGTGAGTTCAGCTCTTTTTCCTTTTTGTGTTCCATTTCTTTTCTTTGATTCTTCCGAGTGTCACCACTCAATTAACCCTAACTCATGCTTGAGTTCTTCAAATCTTGACTCACATAATGGTTTTGTGAAGATGTTAGCCAATTGTTTATCGGTTGAGATATATTCCAGGATGATGTCCTTCTTTTCAACATGATCTCTTATGAAGTGATATCTCGACATTGATATGCTTTGTTCTTGAGTGCAACACAAGATTTTGAGTAATTGCAATTACACGTGTGTTATCACACATGATTGGAATTTCTTTTTCCTCAACTTCATAGTCTCTCACTTTGTCTTCATCATTGAGCTTTTTGAAGCCTTTTGAGGTGTGTGGTGTATCTTTCATTGGGATGGATTCTCCGTTTATGACGGTGTTCCAAATGTCGAACCCGCACCTTGTAAATAGCATTCCATTCTCTCTTTCCAAAATGTGAAATCTTTGGAATCAAACCGTGGTGGCTTTGTGGTGGAGGTGCGGTAAGATGAGTTTCGTTCAGAGCCGACGATCGTTTCTCTTCACTCGCAATGTGAAACGAGCTTGCCAAAGAGTTTGGCTCGATACCACTTGTAAGTCAAGCGGCTACGATAATCTAGAGGGGGTGAATAGATTATCTCCATCTTTTCGATTTCGCCCTCTTTTTAAAATCGAATGCTCAAATACAATAATAAAGGTGCGGAATAAAAACAACACACGACGATTTAAAGAGGTTCAACCCACCTAGGGCCTAATCCTCTACCACCCCAAAGATATCGGGATGGATTTCGAAAAGAAAAAGAATTTTATTAATTACCAAAATTAATACAAATTCAACTTACACCACCTTGAAGAGCACCACACTCTTCTTCAACACCACCTTTGGAGATTACCACAATCTTCCTTCAACGGCACCTTGTGAAGATTACCACAATCTTCAACCTTGAAGAATACCAAATTCTTCAACACCTCAACAAGAAGATTACCACAATCTTCTCACACCTAACACCTAGATCACCCAAGTGTGTTCTTACCACAAGAACACTCACAAGGATATCTTGTGTTTGAATGACAACCACAAATTCAAGATTACAACTCGATAATGAATAATACAATTGAGTGCAAGTGTAATCAAGAATAGCCTAGACTTCAAGAATGTGAAAGTGAATAGCTAGGCAAATTACAACAAGAAATAAGACAATGAAAGACCAAGTGTTTGCTTGAAGTGTATCTTGTTGTGTTGTATCTCAATAGTTGTTTTTGGTTGCTCCAAAACTTCCTCTATATATAGGAGATGATTGATCAAGCATAGGCTCCTCTTGGGGATTGAAAATCTACAGAAAAATACAATTAAAATCAAGAATATAGTGTTAGAAATCAATCCCACAATTTAAGGAAATGTGTCTTGTCAAACGGTCATATTTTTTTGTCAATACACAGGCGACCGGTCGCACAGAGATAAGAGAAAAAGAGAACACTTTGAAAATTACAACAGGCGACCGGCCGACGAGGGCTTCACCGGTCGACCCACTGTTTCAATCGGTCCCCCTAAACAAAAAAAACGAAGAGTTTAAGTCTGTTTCAAAAATGAAACTTGCAGTAGGTCGGCCGATCACTGGGCACACGGCCGACCTGCTTGTTTTTCCTTCCGTCTCATTTTTCTGTTTCTAAACACATCTTCGTACGGGTTGCCTATAGGGCGACCGGTCGACCACGAGACAAAAATGTTGTCCAATTTTTGTCGAAAAATAAAACCCAAGAAATACTCCGAAAATTTAGTAAAACATTTTAAACCAATCGAGAGTATTTAGACAACATTTAGGAACCTTGTATAGGAGTGAAAAATCCATTGATATAAAATCATTAAAAGTGTTGTCCATTATTATCAGAATTAAACTAGAGGAAATACTCCGGAAAATATTAAAACCATTTTAAATTATTTAGGAGTATTTGGACAACCTTTAAAAGCATTGTTTTGGTGACAAAATAAAATCATCAAAATTAAGATAAAAACATGTATCAAACAATAGGATCATCACATCACTATCATCTCTATCAACTTCTTCTTGCGTCTCGGTTGTGCGAACTACAGTTGTGTCTTGATTTGCCTCGCTGACGCTTTCTTCAAAGCAGATTTCACTGTTTCATCTATAATATCCGGAGACTCTACTTCTCCAGCAGCTCTCCCCAGATTCTGCTCGAGTGAGTGGCCGACTCGGCCGGTTTCTCAAGCTTGGAGTGCTTGATGATTCTTCTTCGTCTCCTAGTTTGTACCAGAGGGATTTACGGTTGAGACGCTTTCTTCGAGTCTTGGGGCAGGGGGCGTGCCGGTGTTTTCTATTGAGGAGTTGGCCGTCTTGGCTTATCGATCTCATCTTTTGACGATCGGAGAAGGTAGTTGAGAGTCCCTCGACCGCTAGCTGCCAAGGCAGAGATACGGCGCAGGGCGGTGACTCACTGCGGGGGGAGCAGTTTGACTTTCTTTCTTTGTAGGAGCATCGTCTTCTTAGCATTGCAGCAGTGCAACTTTCTTCTTTGGTGGAGAGAAACAGATGTATCTTCAGTGGTCATCGATTCCCCTCACTTGTGTCGCCCTCTCTTGGCGTAGGCTCTCTTCTCGTGCGGAGAGAGGTTTGATCTCGAGCATCTCTTGTTTACATGGAACGCCTTTCCATGTCTAAGAGGGACTCCTTTACCTCCATCACCGCCAATCACTAGGCCATATCCTGGGATCCTCCAAATGTGCCATCTTCCTTGAAGGATTTGTTCCTACATTCTCGCATAGTCATTGTGAGACAAACTTAGCCCAATTTATTTTCCTTTCTTCAATGATCGTAGCCATTACGATCAATTTTGCTTTTGATTGGTCAAAGCCGCCAAATTTGATGTCAATACATTTGGCAACTATGTCCAACAACTTGTGATAATCCTCCTTGCCAGACCTCTTGTTTGATGTGTAAACTATTTTATCAAAGATAGTCGGGCTTGACTATTTCCTTCCAAGTAGAAAAGGTTTACATCGCCGTTGATTTCTCGATGCTCCTTCCATCGCAGTGAGCGATGTTCAACCAAATCCTTGGCAGAGATGGTGAGCTTCTTTCCGTGAATGCAGATGACTTTATCCCTTCATCGTGAATCTCGGCGTTCACGTAGAATCGTGCGACCTCCTCCACATAGGTCATCGGATATTCCAACGCGAAACGATTTCGGCCCAGACGCGTTTCCAATTTCTCGGCAATTTTCTTCACTAAGGTGTCGTCGGACCCCTGTTTCACCATGCCGTCGAAATTCACAAGAGACCCGGTGTGGATTTGCTTTCCTAACTTGACAAAATCATAGGTTGGTGCCATTTATCGAGATTTCACCGAAGAAAACTTAGAGGTTGATTTGAAGATAGATAGGGTTTTGAGAGAGTTTTGCCTTTGCTTCGAAAGAAATGAACGGTTTTGGTAATATGAGAGAGAGAGAGAAGAAGGAAAGCTTAAGTATGGTTTATGAAAGGACGTGCGGGTGGTTTTTGAAATGTGATCGAAATCAACGGCTTAGATTTTGCACGCCTTTATTTAGCATTTAATGTCTCGTATTTAATGCGGCAAAGATTTATATCCAATCATAAGCTTGGTGTGCGCTTTTTGCTCTGTACACGTCATAATTATGCCGACGTAATCCTTAAAAACATTCCCTAGTAAAAGCATTTGCGTTTTTGTCACTTTGCTCATAAATGACTCAACTTTTACCCTTTGGTTTAACTCTTCTTCTCATAGTTCTCTTTGTCACTCACCACACCGACTTGGTATAGTTGTCTTTCCGATACGGTGATTTACTTAGCCGATTTGTGAGTTCAAACTCTTTTTCCTTTTTGTGTTCCATTTCTTTTCTTTGATTCTTCCGAGTGTCATTTCGGCCACCAATTAACCCTAACTCATGCTTGAGTTCTTCAAATCTTGACTCACATAATGGTTTTGTGAAGATGTTAGCCAATTGTTTATCGCTTGAGATATATTCCAGGATGATGTCCTTCTTTTCAACATGATCTCTTATGAAGTGATATCTCGACATTGATATGCTTTGTTCTTGAGTGCAACACAAGATTTTGAGTAATTGCAATTACACGTGTGTTATCACACATGATTGGAATTTCTTTTTCCTCAACTTCATAGTCTCTCATTTCTTTGCCTTCATCATTGAGCTTTTTGAAGCCTTTTGAGGTGTGTGGTGTATCTTTCATTGGGATGGATTCTCCGTTTATGATGGTGTTCCAAATGTCGAACCCACGTACCTTGTAAATAGCATTCCATTCTCTCTTTCCAAAATGTGAAATCTTTGGAATCAAACCGTGGTGGCTTTGTGGTGGAGGTGCGGTAAGATGAGTTTCGTTCGAGCCGACGATCGCTTTCTCTTCACTCGCAATGTGAAACGAGCTTGCCAAAGAGTTTGGCTCGATACCACTTGTAAGTCCAATCGGCTACGATAATCTAGAGGGGGTGAATAGATTATCTCCATCTTTTCGATTTCGCCCTCTTTTTAAAATCGAATGCTCAAATACAATAATAAAGGTGCGGAATAAAAACAACACACGACGATTTAAAGAGGTTCAACCCACCTAGGGCCTAATCCTCTACCACCCCAAAGATATCAGGGATGGATTTGAAAAGAAAAAGAATTTTATTAATTACCAAAATTAATACAAATTCAACTTACACCACCTTGAAGAGCACCACACTCTTCTTCAACACCACCTTTGGAGATTACCACAATCTCCCTTTGAAGATTACCATAATCTTCCTTCAACGGCACCTTGTGAAGATTACCACAATCTTCAACCTTGAAGAATACCAAATTCTTCAACACCTCAACAAGAAGATTACCACAATCTTCTCACACCTAACACCTAGATCACCCAAGTGTGTTCTTACCACAAGAACACTCACAAGGATATCTTGTGTTTGAATGACAACCACAAATTCAAGATTACAACTCGATAATGAATAATACAATTGAGTGCAAGTGTAATCAAGAATAGCCTAGACTTCAAGAATGTGAAAGTGAATAGCTAGGCAAATTACAACAAGAAATAAGACAATGAAAGACCAAGTGTTTGCTTGAAGTGTATCTTGTTGTGTTGTATCTCAATAGTTGTTTTTGGTTGCTCCAAAACTTCCTCTATATATAGGAGATGATTGATCAAGCATAGGCTCCTCTTGGGGATTGAAAATCTACTGAGAAAAATACAATTAAAATCAAGAATATAGCTGTTAGAAATCAATCCCACAATTTAAGGAAATGTGTCCATTGTCAAACGGTCATATTTTTTTTGTCAATACACGGGCGACCGGTCGCACAGAGATAAGAGAAAAAGAGAACACTTTGAAAATTACAACAGGCGGCCGGTCGACGTAGCTTCCAAACCGGCCGGTCGACCCTGTTTCAACCTGGGTCCCCCTAAACAAAAAAAAAAAACGAAGAGTTTAAGTCTGTTTCAAAAATGAAACTTGCAGTACAGTACGGCCGATCGCCTGGCGACGGCCGACCGCTTGTTTTTCCTTCCGTCTCATTTTCTGTTTCTAAACACATCTTGTGCACGGGTTGCTCCTATGGGCGGCCAGGTCGACCACGAGACAAAAATGTTGTCCAATTTTTGTCTAAAATAAAACCCAAGAAATACTCCGAAAATTTAGTAAAAACATTTTAAACCAATCGAGAGTATTTAGACAAAATTTAGGAACCTTGTATAGGAGTGAAAAATCCATTGATATAAAATCATTAAAAGTGTTGTCCATTATTATCGAATTAAACTAGAGGAAATACTCAGGAAAATATTAAAACCATTTTAAATCATTTAGGAGTATTTGGACAACCTTTAAAAGCATTGTTTTGGTGACAAAATAAAATCATCAAAATTAAGATAAAAACATGTATCAAACAATAGGATCATCACATCACTATCATCTCTATCAACTTCTTCTTGCGTCTCGGTTGTGCGAACATACAGTGTGTCTTCGATTTTTCTCACGACGCTTTCGCCTTGGCCAGATTTCACTGTTTCATCTATAATATCCGGAGACTCTACTTCTCCAGCCATCTCCCGAGATCTGCTCGGTGAGTGGCCGACTCGGCCCGGTTTCTCAAGCTCGAAGTGCTTGATGATTCTTCTTCGTCTCCTAGTTTGTACCGGAGGGATTTCGGTTCGAGAGACGCTTTCTTCCGAGTCTTGGGCGGGGGCGTCTTTGGTGTTTTCTATTGAGGAGCCGGCCGTCTTGGCTTATCGATCTCATCTTTTTGACGATCGGAGAAGGTAGTTGAGAGTCCTTCTCGACCACGCTTTGCTTTGGGCGAGAGATACGGTGCAGGGGCGAGTGACTCACCGCAGGGCGGGAGGAGCAGTTTGACTTTCTTTCTTTAGAGGAGCATCAGTCTTCTTAGCACCGCAGGGCAACTTTTTCTTTGGTGGAGAGGAAACAGATGTATCTTCGTGGTCATCCGATTCCCCCTCACTTGTGTCGCCCTCTCTTGGCGTAGGCTCTCTCTCGTGCGCCTGAGAGGTTTGATCTCGAGCATCCTCTTGTTTACATGGAACGCCTTTCCATGTCTAAGAGGGACTCCTTTACCTCCATCACCGGCCAATCACTAGGCCATATCCTAGGATCCTCCAAATGTGCCATCTTCCTTGAAGGATTTGTTCCTACATTCTCGGCATAGTCTCTTTGTAGACAAACTTAATTGATTTATTTTCCTTTCTTCAATGATCGTAGCCATTACGATCAATTTTGCTTTGATTGGTCAAAGCCGCCAAATTTGATGTCAATACATTTGGCAACTATGTCCAACAACTTGTGATAATCCTCCTTCAAGACCCTCTTGTTTTTTGTGTAAACTATTTTATCAAAGATAGTCGGGCTTGACTATTTCCTTCCAAGTAGCGGCCAGGTTTACATCGCCGTTGATTTTCGATGCTCCTTCCATCGGTAGTGAGCGAGTGTTCAACCAAATCCTTGGCAGAGATGGTGAGCTTTTTCCGTGAGAAGATGACTTTATCCCTTCATCGTGAATCTCGCGTTCACGTAGAATCGTGCGACTCCTCCACATAGGTCATCGGATATTCCAACGTCGAAACGATTTTCACCAGGCGTTTCCAATTTCTCAGCAATTTTCTTCACTAAGGTGTCGTCGGACCCTGTTTCACCATGCCGCCGAAATTCACAAAGAGACCGGTGTGGATTTGCTTTCCTAACTTGACAAAATCATAGGTTGGTGCCATTTATCGATTTCACCGAAGAAAACTTAGAGGTTGATTTGAAGATAGATAGGGTTTTGAGAGAGTTTTGCCTTTGCTTCCGAAAGAAATGAACGGTTTTGGTAATATGAGAGAGAGAGAGAGAAGGAAAGCTTAAGTATGGTTTATGAAAGGACGTGCGGGTGGTTTTTGAAATGTGATCGAAATCAACGGCTTAGATTTTGCACGCCTATTTAGCATTTAATGTCTCGTATTTAATGCGGCAACATTTATATCCAATCATAAGCTTGGTGTGCAGCTTTTGCTGTGAGCGTCATAATTATCCGACGTAATCCTTAAAAACATTCCCGCCTAGTAAAAACGATGCGTTTTTGTCACTTTGCTCATAAATGACTCAAACTTTTACCCTTAGTGGTTTAACTCTTCTTCTCACAGTTCTCTTTGTGACTAAAATTGTCGGTGACTTGGTATAGTTGTCTTTTCCGATACTGATTGATTTACTTGATTTGTGAGTTCACTCTTTTTCCCTTTTTGTGTTCCATTTCTTTTCTTTGATTCTTTGAGTTCCGAGTGTCACCACTCAATTAACCCTAACTCATGCTTGAGTTCTTCAAATCTTGACTCACATAATGGTTTTATGAAGATGTTAGCCAATTGTTTATCGCTTGAGATATATTCCAGGATGATGTCCTTCTTTTCAACATGATCTCTTATGAAGTGATATCCGACATTGATATGCTTTGTTCTTGAGTGCAACACAAGATTTTGAGTAATTGTAATTGTACGTGTGTTATCACACATGATTGGAATTTCTTTTTCCTCAACTTCATAGTCTCTCGCCTTCTTTGTCTTCATCATTGAGCTTTTTGAAGCCTTTTGAGGTGTGTGGTGTATCTTTCATTGGGATGGATTCTCCGTTTATGACGGTGTTCCAAATGTCGAACCCACCTTGTAAATAACATTCCATTCTCTCTTTCCAAAATGTGAAATCTTTGGAATCAAACCGTGGTGGCTTTGTGGTGGAGGTGCCGGTAAGATGAGCTTCGTTCGTAGCCGACGATCGTTTCTCTTTCACTCGCAATGTGAAACGAGCTTGCCAAAGAGTTTGGCTCGATACCACTTGTAAGTCCAAGCGGCTACGATAATCTAGAGGGGGTGAATAGATTATCTCCATCTTTTCGATTTCGCCCTCTTTTTAAAATCGAATGCTCAAATACAATAATAAATGTGCGGAATAAAAACAACACACGACGATTTAAAGAGGTTCAACCCACCTAGGGCCTAATCCTCTACCACCCCAAAGATATCCAGGGATGGATTTCGAAAGAAAAAGAATTTTATTAATTACCAAAATTAATACAAATTCAACTTACACCACCTTGAAGAGCACCACACTCTTTCTTCAACACCACCTTTGGAGATTACCACAATCTCCTTTGAAGATTACCACAATCTTCCTTCAACGGCACACCTTGTGAAGATTACCACAATCTTCAACCTTGAAGAATACCAAATTCTTCAACACCTCAACAAGAAGATTACCACAATCTTCTCACACCTAACACCTAGATCACCCAAGTGTGTTCTTACCACAAGAACACTCACAAGGATATCTTGTGTTTGAATGACAACCACAAATTCAAGATTACAACTCGATAATGAATAATACAATTGAGTGCAAGTGTAATCAAGAATAGCCTAGACTTCAAGAATGTGAAAGTGAATAGCTAGGCAAATTACAACAAGAAATAAGACAATGAAAGACCAAGTGTTTGCTTGAAGTGTATCTTGTTGTGTTGTATCTCAATAGTTGTTTTTGGTTGCTCCAAAACTTCCTCTATATATAGGAGATGATTGATCAAGCATAGGCTCCTCTTGGGGATTGAAAATCTACAGAAAAATACAATTAAAATCAAGAATATAGCTGTTAGAAATCAATCCCACAATTTAAGGAAATGTGTCTCGTCAAACGGTCATATTTTTTGTCATCAATACATGGCGACCGGTCGCACGAGAGATAAGAGAAAAAGAGAACACTTTGAAAATTACAACAGGCGACCGGCCGACGAGGCTTCGACCGGTCGGCCCCTGCTTCAATCGGTCCCCTAAACAAAAAAACGAAGAGTTTAAGTCTGTTTCAAAAATGAAACTTGCAGTACCGGCCGGCCGATTTGCACGGCCTGGCCGACCGCTTGTTTTTCCTTCCGTCTCATTTTCTGTTTCTAAACACATCTTCAGTACGGGTTGCCCTATAGGCGACGGTCGACTACGAGACAAAAATGTTGTCCAATTTTTGTCAAAAATAAAACCCAAGAAATGCTCCAAAATTTAGTAAAAACATTTTAAACCAATCGAGAGTATTTAGACAACATTTAGGAACCTTGTATAGGAGTGAAAAATCCATTGATATAAAATCATTAAAAGTGTTGTCCATTATTATCAGAATTAAACTAGAGGAAATACTCCGGAAAATATTAAAACCATTTTAAATCATTTAAGAGTATTTGGACAACCTTTAAAAGCATTGTTTTGGTGACAAAATAAAATCATCAAAATTAAGATAAAAACATGTATCAAACAATCTCCCCCTTTTTGATGATTACAAACCAAAACAATTTTTACACAAACTAAGAGAGCAATTTTCCGGTAAAAGCATTTGACCGTTTGGAAGCAACCAAAATTTCCAAAAAATATTAAAGCAACCAAGTAGGGAGTAAATATTTTTCAATCACAAGCTCCCCCTATCAACAAGCATATCAAGAATAATGTAAAAGCAATTATCCATAAGCTAAAAGCTTTAGCTTTTACAATTTTCTCAAGAGCTTATAAGCTCCCCCTGTCACAAAACATCATTAATCAATTTTATAAGTCCATAAAGCAACAATTGACTAGAACAAATCACAACTTATGGCTTTTATGAGCCATAGCTTATAGCTTTTATGACAAGCTTTTATTAGCTTCTTTGAGCTAATGAGCCAATATCCTCTTTTTTCCCCTTTGCAATCATCAAAAAGAATGTTAGAATGGTGAAAACACCATACAATAATATCAAGGTGCGCCAGAGGGACGGTTTATTAACCGTTGATCAATTAAAGCATCATAATCCAAAAAAATGGGAGAAATGTAATATAAGAAGTTATACACTTGTTTTGATTGGCAAAACATGATCCCAATAAGTATAGAAAACTTTTGAAGGCAAGAGAATCATGTATAAGTTGAAATATTCATTGCGACATTTCATCGAACACCTTGTGTGCGGTAAAAAGAGAAGAGGTTGTATATAACCTTTGTAAATGGTTTAAGCCAAAAAATTTTCATATCATCAATCAACCTCATTAAAAAATATCATATGCAACAAATGCAACAATAGTCCATCAAGTAAGGAGCTCAAAGTAGATTCTCAAGGGTTCAACCCAATTGAGATAAGCTAAGAATGATCAAGGCATTACAAATGCCAACAATTAGAGCATCCATCAAGTAATAAGTCATGCTTTCAACAACACATGTATCAAATGTCCCAACATATCCAACTAAGCAAAATGAACAAAGCAATAAGAGAAGCACTTTTACCATCAAGTACTTCATACCAATTATCAAACAATGCTTTAGAGTATTTTTACCATCAAATACTCCATCAAAGTCATGATCATTCACAAGTCATTATCAACTTGCAATTTTAACCCTTTAAGAAAAACAAGCAAATATCATTAGTACAAATGAGTTTTACAAAAGTTTATCAAAATACAAAGCAACATTAATGAAAATGCTAGAAAGTAAAAGGGGTGGGGGTATCATTCCTCATCCGAGGAGAAGCAAGATCCGGGAATAAAGTCCTTGATAAATTTCTTCAATTTGCCGATAGACTTTTGCATTTTGGAGGTCTTTTGCTCCAAAGCCTCATATATCGTCTCATGAAAAGTCCTCATCTCATCAAATTCGGCTTGAGTATACCTCCTAGGCAGTTGAGCACCAGTATTACTCCTCCGGATTGCTCGGTTCACCCTCTTCCGCCAATCTTGCGGCCTCGGTGTCATCAAAGTAGTCATTAGGATCGGGGGACTCTTGACCTCTTCCTCTAGCCATTTTGGTTGGTCGGATGTCCATATTCTTGCGCATCGTGACTATTTGGGAGATATTATCAATGTCAAAGTCGTTTTGAAATACCTCCGAGTTACACTCCGACGAAGGTAGTCCCGATTGAATAAGAAGTTTACAAATCCAATTTCCCATAACTAACTTCTTATTACCTTGAGTAATGGACTCGATTAGACATTGAATAAGTATGGCACCAAAGTTAAGTGGTTCCCTCCTAGCAATCTTATAAGTCAAAAATAATCCATATTGCTAGGCATCTTTCCCGACTTACCACAAATGCAATATGCGACAATGACCGATAAAATACGATGCTCAAGTGTCATTGCCAACAAAGAATACTTTGGCCATACTCCCAAATATGTCTTAACTTCTTTCATCGACACCCCCAACATTTCATCATTCCAAGTCCCACAAGAGAAATAATCCCAACCACTTTCTCTAACATGTAAAAGCCGCAAATATCATTGGGAGTCCATCTAAAATGACGACCCTTTATAAGCGTTTAATTAACGGCAATCGGCTTTCTTTCATTATCATATTGCACCCACATATAAAGCATAAAAATGTTGGATAATATCATCATCATACAAAACATAAGCATGCTCCCATAGATACATCCAACCTTGTTCCTCAAAAATCCCCTAATGGTGGGATACTCATTTGTAAATGAGCTAAAACGACACATTTTAGTCCGAGCAATAGATTTACCTCCCATCCCCCGAATCCTCATAGTACCATTCCGCATACTTATTGATGAAATTAAGAGCATTGCGAGAATTTGGAGCTTGAGTAATAAAAGATTTTTTACCTTTCGCCCAACGGCAATTTTCGAGCGAAATTGTTCCGCGAAGCTCGGTAATTTGGGCCCGAGAGAGAATGGGATTTTGAACATCATCACCTTCTTGAGCCACGTTTCTTTGAGCGGCTCGAATATCCCTTTGTTCGGCCGTCTCGCCGATTTCTCAAGTACCCTCTCCACCCTTTCTTCTCTTAGAAGTGGGATTTTGATCGGTGGAATTTCTAGGAGGAGCTATATATGTAAGATTCTAGTGAAAATAAGAAGATTAGCAACAAGAATCGTGAAAATGATGAAGAATTGAAGATTGTAGGAGAAAGGGGAAGATTTTTTCGCCGATAAGGGTTTTGAGAATTTTATCTCAAGGTCTGTTTTGAAACGAAGACGTAAGGTTTAAAACCTGAAAAATTGGCCTGGGGCGACGGCCGAGGTAGGAGCGAGCGACGGCCGAGTGTGATGGCGACGGCCGCCCGCTGCTGACCGCCCCAGGTGATTTTTCTTTCTCCCGATGTTTTCCAAAATTCGATTTTCCACCCCAAAAGTTTTAAAACTTTGCAAAAATATAATTTTGGACTATATCCAACAAATATGGGTTTTGGGAAAAACATATAAACGATAAAATCGAGACTAAACACGAGTGCCTTTTTTTAAAAAAAATTTGCAAAAACAATTAGGGGCACTTAAGGGTCAAAATGAAATATCTTGAAAGATATGTGCATAAGCATAAAATCGAGTTTAAAGAAAAATACGAGTAGACATACCTCGATGATTTAAGAAACTTGATGACGTAATAGCCAATGAGTATAAAATATGTATCCTACACAATTCTTAGACAACATATGCATAGAAAATACAAGTGTAGGCAAGTAATATGAGATATCAAAAGAGCTTATGCTATAAGATTTCATAAGAGATAATAAGCCACATAAGTCTAATAAAATGCTCAAGAGTTTTAGAAAATCATGCAAGGTCTCTTTTAAAAAAAATTGAGACTCATAAATTTATAAGAGACCTATATTAAAAATAAATACTTGAAGATTCATTTTGCAATTAAGACACAATTAAAAGTATGCATAGATTTAAAAATAAAATGCATATACAAATGGGGAGATACGGTTTACCAATTACGCCATTTCCATGGGTTGTGTCTTTCCCATTGTTGATGATATTTTCCCATTGAGAAGTCACTTTGTTGATGAAGACTTCTCCATTTCCAAGATTGGTTACCTTCCCATGGTTGATGGTTTTTCTTCTTTGAAAATCATCTTGTTGATGATGTCTTTGCCATTTCCAAGGATTGTGTTCTTCCCATTTTTGATTATATGCTCTTCTTGGAAATTGGCTTTGTTGAGAGTAGTTTCTCCTTCTTTTGATCAAATGAAACGTTCATTTGATGTTTTCTTGGTGGCATGAATTTTCTCCGATTTTTGCTTTGTCGAGTACCTAATAGCACATTGTTTTGTGGTACCCTCATGTGTTTGGGTCCTTTAAGATTAGATTTGAGACTTTTAGGTCTCCAACAATATTTAGAGCTATTTCTAGCCCGACAAGAATTAGCCGTATGACCCTTTTTGCCACAATAAAAACAAGTAATAATTCTAGGAGCATAATGACCAATATGCATAGTGACATGATCCTTTTTCATATGATTAACAACTTTAGGCTTATGATCAAGTCCTTTATCACAATTATGAATATCAACAATATTGGACATTTTATTGGTATTTCGAGTTGGATTTTAATAAATCCTTTTTCATGCAATCAATATTCTCAACAAGAGTACTATTTTCTATTTCAAGGTTTCTAACCTTATCAAGAGTGGTGGTGTGAGCACATGATAGTGATTCATAGGAAGTAAATAAACTATCCTTATCATTTTTCAAAATATTGAATTCCTTTTTCAAATTTTTATACTTAACAAGCAAGCTTTGGAATTCATCTTGAAGATCATCAAAATCATTTTGCAAATCACTATAATCATTTTGAATAACAATATCATAAGAAGTAGAGGGCTTAAGACATACCTCATTTTCTTCATTGATGCCCATAAAACAATATTCAACTTCTTCATAATTGGAAGTTGTAGGAGGCTTATTCCTTAGATTAGAGCTTGTATGATCTTGAGAAGTAGATGCTTTTATTTGACTCCTTTCATTTGCAAATACTCCATAGATGGCTTCTAATTTTTGCCATACTTCATGTGCCGACATTATTCCTACAATATGTTTATATTCTAAATTAGTAAATGAACAATACAAAATATTTAAAGCCTTACCGTTTAAGGAGATGATTTTCTTTTCTTCATCATTGAGCTTTTTGAAGCCTTTTGAGGTGTGTGGTGTATCTTTCATTGGGATGGATTCTCCGTTTATGACGGTGTTCCAAATGTCGAACCCGCAGCCTTGTAAATAGCATTCCATTCTCTCATTCCAAAATGTGAAATCTTTGGAATCAAACCGTGGTGGCTTTGTGGTGGAGGTGTGCGGTAAGATGAGCGTTCGTCAGAGCCGACGATCGTTTCTCTTCACTCGCAATGTGAAACGAGCTTGCCAAAGAGTTTGGCTCGATACCACTTGTAAGTCCAGCGCTACGATAATCTAGGGGGTGAATAGATTATCTCCATCTTTTCGATTTCGCCCTCTTTTTAAAATCGAATGCTCAAATACAATAATAAAGGTGCGGAATAAAAACAACACACGACGATTTAAAGAGGTTCAACCCACCTAGGGCCTAATCCTCTACCACCCCAAAGATATCAGGGATGGATTTCGAAAAGAAAAAGAATTTTATTAATTACCAAAATTAATACAAATTCAACTTACACCACCTTGAAGAGCACCACACTCTTTCTTCAACACCACCTTTGGAGATTACCACAATCTCCCTTTGAAGATTACCACAATCTTCCTTCAACGACACCTTGTGAAGATTACCACAATCTTCAACCTTGAAGAATACCAAATTCTTCAACACCTCAACAAGAAGATTACCACAATCTTCTCACACCTAACACCTAGATCACCCAAGTGTGTTCTTACCACAAGAACACTCACAAGGATATCTTGTGTTTGAATGACGACCACAAATTCAAGATTACAACTCGATAATGAATAATACAATTGAGTGCAAGTGTAATCAAGAATAACCTAGACTTCAAGAATGTGAAAGTGAATAGCTAGGCAAATTACAACAAGAAATAAGACAATGAAAGACCAAGTGTTTGCTTGAAGTGTATCTTGTTGTGTTGTATCTCAATAGTTGTTTTTGGTTGCTCCAAAACTTCCTCTATATATAGGAGATGATTGATAAAGCATAGGCTCCTCTTGGGGATTGAAAATCTACTGAGAAAAATACAATTAAAATCAAGAATATAGTCTGTTAGAAATCAATCCCACAATTTAAGGAAATGTGTCTGTTTGTCAAACGGTCATATTTTTGCTATCAATACAGGGCGACCGGTCGCACAGAGATAAGAGAAAAGAGAACACTTTGAAAATTACAGGCGACCGGTCGATGTAGGCTTCGACGGCCGACCCTGTTTCAACCGGTCCCCCTAAAAAAAAAAACGAAGAGTTTAAGTCTGTTTCAAAAATGAAACTTGTAGGTACCGGTCGGCCATTGATCGACCGGGCCGACCGCTTGCTGTTTTTCCTAAAATCTCATTTTTGTTTCTAAACACATCTTCAGCACGGGTTGCCCTATAGGGGTCGTCGACACGAGACAAAAATGTTGTCCAATTTTTTGTCGAAAATAAAACCCAAGAAATACTCCGAAAATTTAGTAAAAACATTTTAAACCAATCGAGAGTATTTAGACAACATTTAGGAACCTTGTATAGGAGTGAAAAATCCATTGATATAAAATCATTAAAAGTGTTGTCCATTATTATCAGAATTAAACTAGAGGAAATACTCCGGAAAATATTAAAACCATTTTAAATCATTTAGGAGTATTTGGACAACCTTTAAAAGCATTGTTTTGGTGACAAAATAAAATCATCAAAATTAAGATAAAAACATGTATCAAACAATAGGATCATCACATCACTATCATCTCTATCAACTTCTTCTTGCGTCTCGGTTGTGCGAACTATTTGTGTCTTGATTTGTCCTCTGACGCCTTCACAGACTTCATTTGTTTCATCTATAATATCCGGAGACTCTACTTCTCCAGCTCTCCAGATATCTGCTCGAGTGAGTGGGTCGACTCGGCCGGTTTCTCAAGCTCGGAGTGCTTGATGATTCTTCTTCGTCTCCTAGTTTGTACCGAGGGATTTCCGGTTCGAGACGCTTTTCTTCGAGTCTTGGGCGGCGGGGCCGTGCTCTTTGGTGTTTTCTATTGAGGAGCCGCCGTCTTGGCTTATCGATCTCTCTCTTTTTGACGATCGGAGAAGGTAGTTGAGAGTCCTTCTCGACCACATTCTTCTTGAGAGCGCGGGAGATACTACTGCAGGGGGGTGACTCATTTGTAGGGGCAGGAGCGAGTTTGACTTTCTTTCTTTGTAGGAGCATCATCTTCTTAGCAGTACCGCAGGGGCAACTTTCTTCTTTGGTGGAGAGGAAACAGATGTATCTTCGTGGTCATCCGATTCCCCTCACTTGTCGTCAGCTCTCTTGGCGTAGCTCTCTCTCGTGCGCGGAGAGGTTTGATCGAGCATCCTCTTGTTTACATGGAACGCCTTTCCATGTCTAAGAGGGACTCTTTTACCTCCATCACCGGCCAATCACTAGGCCATATCCTAGGATCCTCCAAATGTGCCATCTTCCTTGAAGGATTTGTTCCTACACATCGCATACCTTTGTAGACAAACTTAGCCAGATTTATTTTCCTTTCTTCAATGATCGTAGCCATTACGATCAATTTTTGACTTTTGATTGGTCAAAGTCGCCAAATTTGATGTCAATACATTTGGCAACTATGTCCAATGACTTGTGATAATCCTCCTTGACCTCTTGTTTTCTTTGTGTAAACTATTTTATCAAAGATAGTCGGGCTTGACTATTTCCTTCCAAGTAGCAGCCAGGTTTACATCAGCCGTTGATTTTCGATGCTCCTTCCGTCGGTAGTGAGCGTGTTCAACCAAATCCTGCGCAGAGATGGTGAGCTTTTCCGTGAGCAGATGACTTTATCCCTTCATCGTGAATCTCGGCGTTCACGAGAATCGCGACCTCCTCCACATAGGTCATCGGATATTCCAACGTCGTAAACGATTTCAGCCCCCAGGACGTTTCCAATTTCTCAGCAATTTTCTTCACTAAGGTGTCGCGGACCCTGTTTCACCATGCCGTCGAAATTCAAAGAGACCCGGTGTGGATTTGCTTTCCTAACTTGACAAAATCATAGGTTGGTGCCATTTATCGGATTTCACCGAAGAAAACTTAGAGGTTGATTTGAAGATAGATAGGGTTTTGAGAGAGTTTTGCTTTGCTTCAAAGAAATGAACGGTTTTGGTAATATATGAGAGAGAGAGAAGAAGGAAAGCTTAAGTATGGTTTATGAAAGGACGTGCGGGTGGTTTTTGAAATGTGATCGAAATCAACGGCTTAGATTTTGCACGCCTATTTAGCATTTAATGTCTCGTATTTAATGCGGCAAAGATTTATATCCAATCATAAGCTTGGTGTGCGCTTTTGCTCGTACGTCATAATTATGCCGACGTAATCCTTAAAAACATTCCCGCCTAGTAAAAATGATGCGTTTTTGTCACTTTGCTCATAAATGACTCATCTTTTACCCTTAGCCGGTTTAACTCTTCTTCTCACAGATTCTCTTTGTGACAAATTGTCGGTGACTTGGTATAGTTGTCTTTCCGATACGGCCGATTTACTTAATGATTTGTGAGTTTAGCTCTTTTTCCCTTTTTGTGTTCCATTTCTTTTCTTTGATTCTTCCGAGTGTCACCGGCTCAATTAACCCTAACTCATGCTTGAGTTCTTCAAATCTTGACTCACATAATGGTTTTGTGAAGATGTTAGCCAATTGTTTATCGGTTGAGATATATTCCAGGATGATGTCCTTCTTTTCAACATGATCTCTTATGAAGTGATATCCGACATTGATATGCTTTGTTCTTGAGTGCAACACAAGATTTTGAGTAATTGCAATTGCACGTGTGTTATCACACATGATTGGAATTTCTTTTTCCTCAACTTCATAGTCTCTCATTTCTTTGTCTCATCCATAGGACTTGGGCACAACAATTGCTTCAGCCTATGTATTATGTATTCGCTTTCACCAGAGGTGGCTATTGAATTTTGCTTCTTGCTAAACCAAGAAATCACTGTTTCTAGCATTTGACATGTGTCGAGGTGCTTTTCTGTCAACTCGCATCCATCATAGTCGAGTCGAATAGCCAATTAGCTTGAATCCACCTTCCTTTGGATACCATAAGCCAACTTCTTCGCTTCCTTTCAAGTATCTCAATATTCTCTTAGTTGTTGTCATATGGCTCTCTTTTGGAGCAGATTGAAATCTTGCGATACACCTACAAAGAAATGTGATGTCCGCCCGCTTTCTTTGTGAGATAGAGCAATGATCCAATAAGTGCTATGTATCTTGTTTGATCTACTGTGCTTGCCATATGCATCCATGTCCATTTTGATCGATGTATTCATTGGTATTTTCACGTAAGACTTCTCCTCCATACCAAATTTCTTCATTAAATCACGGTGTATTTTGTTTGACTTATGAAGGTTCCATCCTTCGCTTGTTTCACTTGGAGTCCAAGGAATAATGCTAGCTCTCCCATCATGCTCATTTCAAATTTACTTTGCATGAGGTTTGAAAATTTTTCACACAGCTCTTTGTTTGTGGATCCAAAAATGATGTCATCCACATATATTTGAACAAGCAGTATACTCTTTTTGTCTTGAATTCTGAAAAGTGTTCTATCTACTTTTCCTTTTGTGAATCCATTCTCAGTTAGGAATTGTGACAAGGTATCATACCATGCTTTGGGTGCCTGTTTCAATCCATACAAAGCTTTCTTGAGTTTGTATACCTTATCTCCAAGAGTCTTCTGCTCAAATCCTGGAGGTTGTTCAACATACACTTCTTCTTCCAATAAACCATTTAGGAATGCACTTTTTACATCCATCTCGATATACAATGAAATTCTTGTGAGTCGCATAGGCAAGAAACATCCTTATTGCTTCCAATCTTGCTACAGAGCAAATGTTTCATCAAAATCTATTCCTTCTTCTTGGCAATATCCTTTGGCTACTAGTCTTGCTTTGTTTCTTACTACGTAACCTTCCTCGTTCATCTTGTTTTTGAACACCCATTTAGTACCGATAACATTTTGATGTGTGGGTCTTTGAACTAATTCCCATACTTTATTTCTTTCAAACCGATTCACTCTTCTTTGCATAGCTTGAATCCAATGTGTGTCATCCAATGCTTGTAACACATCTTTGGGCTCTATTTGCGAGATAAAGCATGTGAACATAGCTTCTTGTTGAGTTCTCGATCTTGTTTTGACACCTTCTCTTATATCTCCAATGACAAGTTCTCGTGGATGGTCTTTCACCATCTTACATCCGGTTGAAGTGAGTTAGTCTGGGTCCGATCGTCTAGCACTGTGTTGCTTTGATCGATCTCTCGTAGTCACTTAGCTACAAATTTTCCAGCTTGTTTTTGAGATTCGGCTATCTCATCTTCTTCTCGAGTTTACAATTCCGATTTGACTTCAAAGATAGGGATTTTTCTCGTATGTTTGGATGATTCAAACTTGTCACCGATTCTTCAATATCTTCTCCATTTACATTTGGCTCATTGAATACCACATGAATGGATTCCTCCGCAACCATAGTCCTTTTGTTGAGTATTCGTAGGCTTTGCTTTCACCGAGTATCCCAGAAGATACCTTCATCGCCTTTAGCATCGAAGGCCTTTAGATTGTCTTTGCCATTGTTGTGGATGAAGCATTTACATCCAAATATTCTAAAATATGCAACATTTGGTTTTCTTCCACCCAAATCTCATAGGGAGTCTTTGTCACCGTCTGCATTTTATCATACATCTGTTTTGAGTGTAGCAAGTCGTGTTGATTGCTTCACCCAAAATCTTTTGGTAACCCCCGACTAACATGGTCCTTGCCGCTTTTTGAGAGTTTAGTTCCTTCTTTCTCGCAACTCCATTCTCTTTGTGAAGTCCTTGTTGCAGATAGTTCATGACCAATACCATTTTCAATACAATATCTTTGAGTTATTATTCCATTGACAAACTCGGTTCCTCCTCGATCTTATTTTGATAATGGTTTGGCTCTTCTCATTTTGAATCCTCTTCATCAACGTGGTAGTTTCAGAGAGTTTTTCTTCTTACACATGAATATTGTCCATGTATATCTTGAGTAGTCATCTACTACCACCAAGGTGTATTTCTTTCCACTTATGTTGGCTGGTTCCCTGGGCCAAATAGATCCATATGTAGCAGATGCAATACTCTTGTTGAAGATGGACATGTCTTTTCTTTGAATGAAGATTTGATTTGTTTTCCTTCGACATGCATCACATATACTCTACTTCTTGTATAATCGAGTCCGAAGTCCTTCCACAAGATTACTTCTTGCAAGCTTGTTAATCGTTTTGAAATTCGGGTGACTCAGCTTTTTGTGCCACAACCAACTTGATTCATCTGTGCTTTTGCTAATAGACAGTCTTTGGGTGTAGCATTGACCAATCTACTACATACATGTTCTTTTGTCCGCATCCTTGTAACACAACTTCATTCGATTCAAGATCCTTGATTTGGCATATACCCATGTTAAATCCAACATTATAGCCATTGTCACGAGTTGATCGATGCTTAGCAAGTTGAAGTTGAGTCCTTCAACATATGCAACATCTGTGATTTCTAATCCATTCCTCTTGATGGATCCAATGCCTCTTATTTCACATGGAGCTTCATTTCCTCCAAATATGACTTTTGTTCCTTTTACTTCCTTGAATTTTGACAGATTTTTCTTGTTTCGTCATATATCCGGAACAACCACTATCCATATACCAGGTTCCTTGGCACTCGGTTGTTCTTGAACCGCAATCAAGGAAATTAAGTTTTAGGTACCCATACTTGTCGGGTCCCGAGGGGTTAGAATTGTAAGATGATCCAACCAACTTATAGCCAAATGATTTGACTCTAAGGGGTTGCCATCTATTAGTGCCATAATCATAATTAATCTTGGCAAATTGCTTGGGGATTTTAGGTTCATACATCTATCTCTTTTGTCAGTATGCTGTGTATATGTTTTAGCAATCACGTTCTTTGGGTAATTGTGGTGTCTCGATTGTAGTGCCTAGGTGCATATGTGTCTTTGATGAAAGCTCTTATACTTTTGGAATGGCCTTTCTTGAGTTCTAGGCCTTTGCCATTTGGGCTTATATTCCATAAGTCTATGCCGATAGTTCACATCATTCCAATCGCTTGATTGGATATTTTCTACCATTCCCATCATATGTATTTCTTTTATAGATTTTTTCGGGATTTTTTGTAGCTGCTTTTTCTTTACTGAGTATTTTTCATTTGGAGTTTTTGAGGAACTCGATCAATCTCTTCTCTTTGCCCCTTTTTAAGACTCAATCGGTTGTTTTCCTTTTCCTTTATAAAAGGCCGTTTGCTTGTAATTGTGCTTTGAAGTGAATGTGTGTGCACCATTTGGAGTATTGGATTTTTAGACTCTTCATTGCTTGAAGATCCTTTTTCCAAAGTTACTTTTGAGTTTGACATAGCACATAGGAATTAAATCCTAAGCCTGTCTTGTCTCCACATTCTCTTTGACTCATAATAAGATCATCCAATGATTTAGATGCCTTAGTGAATGAGGCAATCACATTTTTGAGGTCATTCTCCTCTTTTCTATGGCAACTATTTCTCGCTTATTAACTTAGCATTTTGCACTTTTAAACTTTCATTCTCATCGCCTATTTGACTTAGAGTACTCAACTCCTTAGTCGGCCTTTGAGTTTTGGCTCTTGAGTAGGTTGTTTTCCTCATTTAATAGTATGTGTGAGGATTTAATGTGTTCAAAATCTTTCATCATTTTGCCTAATGAATCATAAAGATCAGTGGGTGATGAAGTGTGTGTGTCACGATCACTATCACTAGAATCGAGTTTGATGAGTTAGAGTGTACCTCATCTTCTTGGTCGTTGATCTTGTTCCTTGGCCATCAAACAGATCGGGCTTCTTCTTCAGAGGCACTTGAGTAGTCGCCTTCACCGCTCTCGAATCACTGTTTCTCTTGACTTTTGTCTCGTAGATCTCTGCAGACCATCATTGCCTTTTTCTTTTCTTTTTGTCTTCTTTCTCTCAAAAACCTTTCTTTTTCTTCATTCATTCTCGTATTTGTTGACTACAGGATATGGGCAATCAATGGCATAGTTACTGGTTGTCTTCGATTCCAAAGATAGATATTCAACCTTTTGATCACTCTCTTTCCATTCTTGGATTGTCACCCTTTGATATTCAACTTTTTGATGATATGTTCTCTTGGTTGGCCTATTTTCCCTTGACTTGGAGGGAGAGTGAGTGTCTTCCGTAAGATTCACCATTGCTCTCTTGTAGTTCTTATTGAAGAACTTGTTGAATCTTTTAACCATCGGGCTATTTCTTCTCGATCAATGACTTCTTTGACCTCGCCTCTCTTCCCATCTTTAACAATTAGAGCAAATGTTTTGGGTACAACTGTCTCTTCCTGGTCTTTTTCTTCTCACTCAAACTCGTAGGCTTTGAGGTCCGAGAATAGTTCATGGTTGGATGTCTTTGATAGGTCCATGGAATGTCTTAGTGCCATGACTTTCATTTCCCATTCACCGAAGACTTTTTAGGATCTTCATACACATTTTCTTCTGTATATTCCTTTCCAAGTGCGAGATAGCTCATTGGTGATTTCGTGAACCGAGCATCCAATTGATCCAGGTTTTCTCCCGAGATCATTTTGAAGTTCTCAAATTTCAGACAACCACCGATAATTTGTTTTCTTTGATTTGCTCCGAGCCTTCACAAATCAATGTTAGCTTGTCCTGATTTCTTTAGCCGTTTTGCATGATTTGACTTTATTGAACATGGCTTTGTCCAAGGTTTTGTAAAGGATGTCCTTGGCTACATTGTCCAGGTTGTATCTTTTTCTGTCATCATTTGTCCATTCAGCTTCTTGGTTTTTCAACCATGGTGGGTCCGGGAGCAACATCCTCTTCTCCTTCACCGCAGCCTTCTCTTCTTACGATTGTGTTCACCTTTAAGATTTGCAGTGGCCCATCTTCTATCACTATCCATATCTCATCATGTAATCCGATAGATGAGCCTCGCATATGAACATAGGGATGCGTGTCAAATTTGCTTCCATGATAATAAATTTTAATGATAAAAAGAGTTTTGAAAGTTTAAGTACTAAAGCAGACTTTGAAAAGTTTGGAGATCTAGTTCAAGAAAAGTGCGGAAGGCTCAATGAACCAACCGCTCCGATACCACTTGTAGGTCCCAAAGGGGTGTAAGTGTAAGGTTTAGAAGGGGGTTGAATAAACCTTACCAAATTTTTGATTTAGTCCTTTAAAAATTCAGAGTTGATACTACACGCCTATATCCTCGTGGACAACCAATTTAGTTAATCAAGAGAGTTAGTCTCTCAACAGACTCAATCGAGTTGTTGATGGAATAACTCACCGTTAAGTCTAAATTAACTCAACGTGGTTTGTTTTTTTCAAAGGAAGACTTAACACCCTTAAGTTTGGTTAAGTAGAGATTTAGAGCTTGATTTAGTACTTAGAGATTATCTAATGTATAGCAAATATGTGTCAGAATTAAACAAATATGATGCAAGAATTAAAGTCTTTGAAATGTAAATGACACAATGAGATTTTTATAGAGGTTCAAGATGGGGTAATTTTTCTACTCCTCTCTTCTCCAACTCCTAGAGGAATCCACTAGGTATTGATCAAAACAAAGTGGTAACAGTCCGGATACAAGTCTTGATCACACAACTGACTTGATCCTTTGGGACTCGCCCGAGACGCCTTGATCACTCAATCAAGCTTCGTCAGACGACTCGGCCTTCTTCACAGGCAAACCGCTTTGCTACTTCAGCCCGCTTGCTCAAGCTCTTTGATTTGATCACTAATCCCTCCAAAAGCTCAAGACTTGGTTCGACTTGAATCTTCCTACAATCCTTCGAGGAATGTAGACCCTTGATTTTTCAAGTAATTTCCTCTTCAACCGATTGAAGTTATCTTTCCTTCACAAAGTGAGTGTTGGATTGATGTTCTTCGTAGTGTAGGCTTGAGGATTGAGCGTTTAATAACTTGAGAATATTTCAGTGTTACGATTCTAATAATTGCTTGAATGTTTTTGGTTTGCGTCTACTCCTCTCAAAGTCATTCCTCGCCTTTTATAGTGATCTTTCAAAATCTTCCCGTTGAAGAGATTGGCTTATTTTTGAAAGTCACTTGTAGTCGTTGGCTTGTCTTGTTGCGATCCTTGGAATTGCCATTTCCTCGTATGAATTGTTCTTCACCTTTTCGGAGTTCGACACGGTGTAGTGCTTCCATCGTTTATTCCTTTGCACGCTTCGGGACCGAGCACTTGAGAAAGGTAGCGTGGAGATATTACTTGTTTAGGTAATTTTCTTGATTTCTCGGCAACGGATCTTTTTGATTATCTCGACTTGACCGCATTTCCTTGCTTTCCCAGGTGACTTTGAGTCGCCTTCCAATCATTGGATGACTCTTCGTCACTTCAACTTGAGACTTGGCTTTCTTGAGTTGACTTGATCGATACTCCACTCACCGCATCTCACTGCTCCTTCAAGAGAGTTCCCGCCTACTCTTCTTTGCCATACTCACTGTCTTGCAATGAGTCTTCCTTCTAGTCTGGGGTTGTCTTCTTGCATGTTTGGGCATAGCCGACTTAACTCGGCCTTGACCAACCCTATTTATTACAATGCGGGTTTACAACAAAATGGGGTGCCAACTTCCTATTCTAAGTTTTACATGGCATTCATCAAAATCTAAACAATAAATTTCCCAACAGTTATTGTTGAACTCCTTCATTCTCGTTTTAGTTTTGATTGTAAGTTTAAATTCGGATATTTTGTTGGATTGTATTCGGATATTGTCGGACCTTGAGATGTAACTCATACTTGTGTGTATTTTATTCATTGCATTAGACTCTATTTCACTTAGAGTTTTGTATCATTGGTTTTAGATCGTTGGATTATTTCGTTTAAGTGATTGATCATCGTCGCGTCGCGTTTGAGGCGTGACATCACCATCATTACAAACTATTGAGTACCGAATGATTTGAATACAACAACTATACAAGTACCCGATTTTAGAGGTATCAAAATGGGCAGGCTAGGTTGGCTACATTTTTGGAGGCCCATTGGCAAAACCCATAGGCCTCAAAAAGTCGGGGCTTGGTTATTTCATGTGTATTTATATGGCTTATGACTTAAAAATAGCAGTCCAATGGAGTTCCAAACGGATCCAACCTGATTTTTCTCTTTGGCCCAGAGGACCAACGCGTCACCCAAACCAAGCCGATCCATTTGACAATCCCATGATTATTAATATAGCTTGTGCATCACACAGGGGCTTCAATCTAGTAAACTATAAACAAAAGAACCCGAAATACTTTTGGAGCTCGGTTCATTTACAATCATAATAATTCATTATTATTCTTCTTGGAAATTCGATCAATCTAAATATAAATATATAATCCCTTTGTAGCTCACTGAATCTTATTACATACGATGAAATTTATATCAGGTACTTCAATGATTATGGATACGTGCATTAAATATCAATGTCATCCAATTATGAAAATCCATTTCAGGTCAATGATCAGTTAATGACTTTTACCCATTTTCGATATAAGATATCAAAAATTTAAAATCTAATTGCATATACCTAAAGATTTTCCTACACCATTTAATTAAAGACTGACAATATTTATAGATATCAATCCCGGGATAGCGTGTCAAATTATATTTGTCTATAAAATGCTACCCAATAATTCATTAGAGTTATATCTAATTAATTCAACTTACAAAACTTGTGTGCCTAAGAATGTTGGAAATTTTGAAGAAAATTATTATTTTTAATATGACTATCAATAGTAAAGGGCAAATTTTAATTTGACCTTATTAATAGTAAAGGTCATATTTGTGGTGGTGAAAGGTCATATTCAAGCTTATAAATATGGCTTAGTTTCACATTTGAGAAACACACTAATAATTAATAAGAATTTCCATCTCTCTCCTAAATTTCTTGTAATTTAAGATTTGGTGATAATTTCCAGCATAATTTTCAGTTCGGAATAGGTAATCCGGTTTTCGTCTTATCCCGGGAAACAGACGCCCGCATAGGAACAAATCTGTTTTAAGGATAGTGTGTTGAACACACGATTCGAGCTAAGTTTTATTTTGTTTTCTTTGAAAATTTTACCGATTCGATTCATATAAATTGTACTAGAAGAAATACTACTATTTTTCCTACAAGCTTAAAAAAAATGCATTTTTCCTTCTAAGACAAAGATACGTTGCCAATTATCTCATGTGTTCTCAAATTCTGCAGATGTTAGCAACTTTCAAATTATTAAGATTGATTTATTAGTAGTATTCTCGATTTTGATTTGAATCAACCTCTTAATCGATTTATATTGGCAACTTGAATAACTATACATTTTTCCTATTGTTGGCGTGATTGCCAAATAAATAATTTGGAATCATGATATTTTGCATGATGTTGGGTTTATCAATCATGTTGGCAAAGTGTTGATTGGAAGATGTTTCAACTTTATTAAAAATAAAATGATTAATTAAGTTGTACAATGGTGATTGATTAAGAAGGAAATGAAAATTGAGAGTGATGACATGAATTCAATTTTCAATAATAATTTGGAATTCAAACTTTGGAATCTAATGTTTTAACAATTGGAAGTTGAATTTAATGTGTTGCATGATGTTGATATTGGGTAATAGTGGGCTATTAATTATTATTAAAAATATCAAATGATTTGCATATTGAAATCGCCGTACTTGTAATTCGATGATTACAAGATGTTACCTTAAAAAGGTTTATAGTGCACTTCTTGTATTGATTGTGTTGGTTCAAATAATTTTTGACTAAAAAGATTAATACCGTGCTATTTGGAGTTGAAGTGGACTGCTTGGACTAATTTTGACCGATTGGACTATATTCGACGATTGGACTAATATTTGGATTGATGGACTAACTTTTGAACTAATAAAATAGATTCCCGTGCTTATTTGGAGTGGAAGAAAATTGCAAGGACCTTATAATAAAAACTTGAACAATTATTAATAAATTTGTTCTTATCGGTTGTGTTCGATAGATCGAAGTGCTAAACTTCAGATTATTTGTTTTAAAATGACATCCAATCAAATAGTGGTGGGTCTAACCCCATTGTGCAAGCATCGCTTTTATATCAAACAATGATGGGTCTAACCCTCGTTGTGCCAATACCGCGCTTTTGTAGCCAACCCCACGCTTAATGTGCCGGTTAATCATGGTGAAAATCGGAGAAGTTTAATGGCTTGAATTTTAAGCGTGGCAAAGTAAAAATATTTTTCTACTTGACCACATTGAACTTGACACGCTTCTTGAAGAAAGATCATCCACAAATTTTTAGTGAGGATAAGATCGATACACAAGCATTTAATGCTTTGATGATAGGATACATGCTAATTTCTTGAGTAGAAATTAAGTCATGAATGGCCTTGCAGATTCGTGTACGTGTATAGCTCAAAGAAAACTAAAGAGGTGGATTTAAAATAAATGAATGCGATAAATGTGTCTATGTTAAAGAGACTGGAAATGACTATGTCATTTTATGTCTTTATGTAGATGACATGCTTATCATTGGAAGTAATGATAATAGAATAATTAAATCCACAAAAGATATGTTGAACTCGATGTTAGATATGAAAGATATGGGTCTAGCTGATGTGATCCTCGGAATAAAGATCTCTAGAACTTCAAATGGACTTGTACTTGATCAGTCACATTATGTGGATAAAATTCTAGAGAAATTTAGTAAGGATGACACGTCATTAGCTAGAACTCCAATAGACACAAGCAAACATCTATCGAAGAATAGAGGTGGTCAGATCTCAAGTTGAATACTCACGAGTCATAGGAAGTTTAATGCACTTAATGAGTTGTACAAGACCGGACATTACCTATGCGGTGAGTAAATTGAGCAAATACACGAGTAATCCAGGGCATGACCACCTGAAAGGGATAGTGAGAATACTACGGTATTTAAGATATACTAGTGATTTTGGGTCGCACTATACAAGATATCCCTTGTTATTGAAGGATATAGTTGTAGGTCCAAGGGGTGTAAGAGTAAGGTTTAGAAGGGGTTGAATAAACCTTACCAAATTTTCGATTTAGTCCTTTTAAATCTACAGAGTTGATTCTACACAATGTGTCCTTGATGGACAAATCGAATTAGTCACTCAAGAGAGTTAATCTCTCAATGCACTCAAATTGAGCCGTTGATGGAGTAACTCAAATTGGCTATATTTTAACTCAACTGTGGTTTTATGATCGCCGAAGACTTAACACCCTTAAGTTTGATTAAGCAAGATTTTAGAGCTTGATTTAGTACTTATAAATTATCAAATGGATAGCAAATTTATCTCGATAAAAGCGCTTAAAAGTGCAGTGAATTTAAATGCCGAAATGTAAATGACACGTTGAAATTTTTATAGAGGTTCAAGATGGGGTAATTCTTCTACTCCTCTCTTCTCCAACTCCCGGAGGAATCCACTAGGTAATGATCGTTTACACACTGGTAACAGTCCCGGATACAAGTCTTGATCACACGGTGACTTGATCTTTTGGGACTCGGCCCTGAGACGCCTTGATCACTCACCAAGCTTCAGACAACTCGGCTTTCTTCTTCACAGTGGCAATCGCTTTGCTACTACACTCACTTGCTCAAGCTCTTTAGATTTGATCACGAAGCCCTCCAAAAGCTTAAGACTTGGTTCGACCTTGAACCTTCCTACAATCCTTCGTGGAATGTAGACCCCCTTTTTCAAAGGTTTCCTCTTCAACTCGATTGAAGTTCTCTTTCCTTCACAGTGAGTGTTGGATTGATGTACTTCGTAATGTAGGCTTGAGGATTGAGAATGTTTGCTTTTTCTAATATGCTTGCGTATCTCACATGTGTGTTTCATATATGTATCACCTAATTTTTCTCAAACAAACTCCTCGGCCTTTTATAGTGAACTTTCAAAAATTTGCCCGTTGAAGAGATAGGCTTATTTTTGAAAGTCACTTGCAAATCGTTGGCTTGTTTGCCCTTGAATTGCCATTTCCTCGTATGAATTGTTCTTTCACCTTTCGCAGTTCGACACGGTGTTGAGCTTCCCATTGGTTCATTCCATTTGCACGCTTCCTCGGGACTGAGCACTCCAAGAAAGGTGGTATGGAGATATTACTTGTTTAAGTAATTCTCTTGATTTCCGCGGCAACGAATCTTTTACGCTTATCTCGACTTGATCGCATTTCTTTGCTTTCCCTGGTGACTTAGAGTCAACTTCCAATCATTGATGACTCTTCCGTCACTTCAACTTGAGACTTGGTTTTTCTCGAGTCGACTTGACCGATACTCCACTTGGTCGCATCTCACCGCTTCTTTAGTAGAGTTCCCATCTACTCTTCTTTGCCATACTCACTGCCTCTCACAGATTCTTCCTTCCGTCTTCGCTTGTCTTCTTGCATGTTAGGCGTAGGCCGACTTAACTCGCCTTGGCCACTCTAATTGTTACAATGCATTTTCTGTTAAGAATGGGGTGCCAACTTTCTATTCTAAGTTTTACATGGCATTCATCAAAATCTAAACAATAAAATTCCTAACAATTTCCCCTTTTTGATGATGCCAAAACTTAAACCATACAAAAATACAAATAACAAAGATACATACAGATAGTGTATTGACATAGAATGTATGCAGTAATCAATCTTTTTATTGATCATATCATTCTTGTACTTAACACAATCTGTTTACAAGGTGTATCGTGAGTATATAATTGTTTTCACAAAAAAATAAAGAATTTATAGCTTTATTACGTAAGACTTACATTGTATGTATTTACATAATAAAATACAAGGGTTGACAAAGAACACTTCATCTCCTTCGCTCTCCTTCTTTCATCTTTTCGGCGTCTTCTTTCTTCTTTTTTTTTTCTCTCGCCGCTCGCCTTCTTTTTCTTCTCATATGCCTTCCTGGCAGCCTTCATCTCTTCTTAATCTTTCCCTGTCTTTCCTCCCACAAATGAGTTTGTCTCTTGTTTTCTTCTTCTAATCTTTTGCATACTCAGCGTTACTTTTAGCCACTCGCAAATTTGCCACTTGGTCAAGCTTCCCCAAAGAGATCCCTCCTTTCTTTCCCGGATCTACGTATTCAATATTCTTGGGCAGAGGCCTAGGTCCAAGCTTCTTCCACCACTATCGCTTTTCCTCTACCTGGGCGTATATGTCATCGGGGTCTTCTTCTTCCAACTGAGTGACCCAGCAGAGGATCGCCGTAGTCTCGTCGTCGTCGCCTTCTTCACATAATGTGAGACCCTTTTCCCAAGACAAGTCCCAAGCTTGAGCCATAGACATATTTGCAAAGAATCCCTAAGATTCGAGCGTTTTAAATTCATCGACCGATCGTGGCTCGTCCCGACATCCGAGATGGCATAGGTGTCTCGTCTCACCGGAATGCCTCCATGTTCTTTCAAGATGTTCATAACTCGGGCATCCATTCTTCCTTCCACTTCCTTCATCCCTACTTCAATTGTTTTTCTCTTTTCACCATAGATACAAAGCAGTGTTGAAGTGGCAGAGTCACGCGGAGTTTGTCGCTTATAATGTCATTTGTGATGACAGACCCCGTTGAGGGGTTTGTGCAATCATCAATGTCACATCTTTTGATCCTTCCCCTCCTCAGATTTTCCTTTCTTTTGTTTCAAAATTTCCTCGGTGATTTTCCTTCTCACCGCTTCCTTTGTTTTTCGCCAGATTTTCTTTGCTTTAAGGTATTTATCTTCCCCTTTTGGCATCATCAAAGGATATAGGAACCCTGGGAACATGGGCAAGCATGAAGTCGAGCTCGCGGATAGTCGAAGTTCTCGCTTCAAGTCCGCTGCGTTAGGCGGCGTGAATTTCGGATCGAGTAGCGTTGGACTCATCAAATCGCTTCATCTCGGCCATGAGAAGGCTGAATTTTCTAGTCATGTGTTCTTCCAAACGCTGTAGATCATTTGTATTTCGCTCACGCAAAGAGCTTTATCTCAAAGACTATGAGCTTCATGCATGTGCTCAATATGTTCTCTCGCCTTCGTTTTTGCATCGCATTTTCGCCTCTCCACACACAAGAAGACTTATTGAACAATGTCCTCAAGAATCTCACTGTTCCACACGCATTGTTTCGCTTGTTGCCACCATTCCCGATAGTCCTCGACCGTGATGCCTCTCAAGTCGGCCGTAAGGTTGGCATCTCGTTGTCCATCGCATGTCCAAAGAGGCTCGATGCCTCTCCATCCGTTCAACCTCAAAGAAAGAGTGCCTTGAACACTTCTCGAACTTCACTGATTCTTCAAGGTACGATGGCCATACAGCGTCAAAATCAAAATCACGGAACAATGGTGCCTCGAGTGAAAACAGAGCTGGTCCGTGATAGCGTGCTTGTTCGTTTTTCGACTCTTCGTGGAGTTCCGGATTTCCAAAGTGAAAAAGGAAAAGACTCTATTTAAGGATTCATCACCGCCAACCGGGATCTGCTCGATGATGAGTGGTGCGCGGGCGTTCTTTTGGGAATCGATCCGCCGTAGCTTGAGGAGCTCGCGCGAGGGTCTCTTGTTGAGCCGGGTCTTGTTGTGAAGTGGACCCGCTTGCTGAGCCTCGTTGTCTTAAAGCCTTCGTTGGTCTCAATGATTTTTCCATTTCAAGAGATCGGTCCTCGCCTTATCAAGCGTCATCGGACGATGATGAGATTTCCATTGGTGGCTCATCATCAAAGTTAAAGGTTTGACAAGTAGTCTTGGGATCGATTTACTCGTGCTTGGAACACCCGCATGGTGAAGTCTCTTGGATTTGTCATGCGGGGATGACTCAGCTTTCTTCTTCTTCGCTTCCGATCCCGAGAAAAAGTGACATCGTGGTTGTCCCGGGAATCATGAAGTGCGCTTATCTCCTTCTCTCGATGGGTCGATGATAGCAGGAGGGATGTTCTCTACTTGGCCTCTTTACCCCGGGAAGTCTCAACCTCCCGTGGCCTTCATTACCTCCAGTCTCTCTAGCCGAGGCCTTGGTCCTCCTTTTGACAAAGCGGTGTCAATCGCCTTAGGGTCTTCTACAAAAGTGGCATCCATTGGAGTTTCAACCCCATGGATTGCACTTTCATTGCCTGCCAGTGTTAATCGCCAGGCCGTTCCATCTCAGCCTCGATCGCTTCAAAGAAAGTCATTATTAGCCTTTCAGAGCGCTTGGCACTCACCGAGACAGTCTCAATCGCCCGAGCTTCGTTGATGGCAACTTGTCGTTTCTTCTCGTGTTTGTAATTTCTCTCATTCGCCTCCTTGATTCGTTAGGAGTCATCTGCAAAGATCCTCCGACCTAGCCATAGCAGAGAGAGTTTCCCCTCACCGGGCGCACCACCGAGTGACTTGGAATGGGGTCACTCGTCTCCAAACTCCCTACTGTTTCGATTGATTGTTCAGCCGTTGGGGCGGTGGTAACACACCTTCAATAGGGGTTGGCTCGACGGGGTCCCCACTATCCAGCTTTCATCGCCGATTCCTTTATCGCTTCTTTTCTCGAGTGAGGGGGAAGTGGTAAAAAGAACAACATTGGCGATTTGTTGAACCACTCCCATTGGATCGATTTCATTGTGTTCGAGGACTCTCCTGGTCCCTCCATTAGTCTTTGCTCGTGAAGGATTCTTGACTCGGGCAATGCTTGCCGCATTTGCAACTCTTTCGCGGGCGCAGAAGATTCTCCTTCCTCGTCACATCGCCGAGAAGACATCAAGGAGAGGATGTGTGTGTTCGTGGGTGCCGGAGATAAGGCGATACTTGCCTTCTCACGTGCTTGGCTTCTTGACTTGCTTTTTCTCTCCTTGTCCTTGTAGATCTGCAGGATGTCCGTGCGATTGTCTTCATCCCAGCCGGGAGCACACGTAGTTAATCCAAGGAAATTTAGCGATTCCTCTTCTTCTTCTATGAACTCAAAGCCGTTGGAACTTTCCTCGACTTACTCAACTTCCATTTCCTCCACTCACGCAGACGATTTTGAATGTCCGGGTAAGGTGGAGATAGATCATTACATCACTATCCGCCCGCGGAGTTCTTCTTGTGCTTGATTGTGTGAGCTAGGTGATTGTTGTCTTCGGTTGCCTCTCGCTTATCGCCTTGCCAGAGACTTGGCTGTTTCATCAACTACATCTAGAGACTCTACTTCTCTCCGGTAGTCTCCGTGATTTGTGCTAGCCGAGTAATCGACTCATTGGTTTCTCCGCTCGGATCGCTTGACGATTCTTATTCGTCTCCTGGTCCGTATGGGGAATTTCTCGGTTCGGAGATGTTGTCTTCTCGAGTCTTGTCGGCGGGGGGTCTTGCCTGGTGTCTTTTTCTCGAGGAGCGGGCCATCGTGGCTTCTCGGTTCTCCTCTTCTTGACGATCGGAGAAGGTATTTGTGAGTCCTTCTCGGCCGTTCTTTTGCCGCAGGGGCAGGAGACACGGTGGAGGGCGACTGGGCTGACTCACGCAGGGCGTGAGCATGTTTGGTTTTCTTTTGCAGGGGCAGCATCTTCTTAGTACCGCAGGGGTAGCTTTCTTCTTGATCGGGAGGAAATAGTCAGATCTTCCGGGTGGTGATTCCCCCTCACTTGTGTCGCCTCTTGGCGTAAGCTCTCTTCTCAGGCGCGAGAGAGGTTTGCTCAACATCTCTCTTGTTAACATGGAATGCCTTCCCATGTCTAAGAGGGACTCCTTTCACCTCCAATAGCCGGCCAATCACTAGGCCATATCCTAGGGATCCTCCAAATGTGCCATCTTCTTTGAAGGATTTGTTCCCCACGTTCGGCAGAGTCTGGCCAGAGACAAACTCAGGCCCAGATTTATCTTATTTTCTTCGATGATTGCAGCCATTACAATCGCTTTTTGCCTTTTTTGATCGTTGGTCAAAGTCGCCAAATTTGATGTCGATACATTTGGCAACTATGTCCAACAACTTGTGATAATCCTCCTTCAGCCATCTCTTGTTTTTTGTGTATATTATTTTATCAAAGAAAGTCGGACTTGGCTATTTTTTTTTCCATGCGTCGCCCAAGTTTACATCGCCTTCTTTAATCTCGGATGCTCCTTCGCCGGGTAGTGAGCAATGTTCAGCCAAATCCTCGCAGAGATAGTCACCGCTCGCGTGTACGAGATGACTTGATTCCTTCATCGTGAATCTCGGATTCATGTAGAATTGTGCGACTTCCTCCACATATGTCATCGGGTATTCTAACGCCGTAAACGGTTTCAAACCGGACGTTTCTAACTTTTCAACGATTTTCTTTACTAGGGTGTCGCCGGACCCCTGTTTCATCATTTCAAAATCCACCGTGAGAGCGGTGTGGATTTGCTTTCCTAACTTGGTAAAGTCATAAGTTGGTGCCATTTCTCAGATTATTTCAAGGAAAACTCGTAAAATGATTTGAAGATTGATAGGGTTTCGAGAGTATTTTGCCTTTGCTTTTGAGAGAAAGAGATGAACATTTTTTTTTAGAAGTGTGAGAGAGAAACGGACGAAAATGGTTTAAATATGGTTTATGAAAGGACGTGCGGGTGGTTTTTGAATTGTGATCGAAATCAACGGCTTGATTTCGTGACGCCTATTGAGCATTTCATGTCTCGTATTTAATGCGGCAAAGCATTTATATCCAATCATAAGCTTGGTGTGCGCTTTATGTCCGTACACATCATCATTATGCCGACGTATTCCTTAAAACATTCCCGCTTAGTCAAAACGATGCGTTTTGTCACTTTGCTCATAAGTTATTCACTTATCCCATAGCCGATTTACCTCTCTACTCATAGATTCTCTTAGTGACTCCTATCACCGACTTGGTGTAGTGTCTTTTCCGATGGTGATTTACTTAGCCGATTTATGAGTTCAACCCTTTTCCCTTTTTGTGTTCCATTTCTTTTCTTTGATTTTTCCGAGTGTCACTCACTCAATTAACCCCAACTCATGTTTGAGTTCTTCAAATCTTGACTCACATAATGGTTTTGTGAAGATGTCACCAATTGTTTATCAGTTGAGATATATTCCAAGATGATATCCTTCTTTTCAACGTGGTCTCTTATGAAATGATATCTGACATCAATATGCTTTGTTCTTGAGTGCAATACAGATTTTTGAGTAATGGCAATTGCACTTGTGTTATCACACATGATTGTAATTTTTTTTCCTCAACTTCATAGTCTCTCACCATTGCTTTGTCTCATCCATAGGACTTGGGCACATAAACAATTGCCGCTATGTATTCCCGCTTCACAGTTTTGTAGAGGTGGCTATTGAATTTTGCTTCTTGCAAAACCAGGAAATCACCTGTTTCCTAAAGATTTGACATGTGCCCGAAGTGCTTTTCGTCCACTCGCATCCAAAAGATAGTCAATCGAATAGCCAATTAGCTTGAATCCACCTTCCTTTGGATACCATAGGCCTACTTCTTGGCTTCCTTTCAAGTATCTCAATATTCTCTACTCGCGGTCATGTGGCTCTCTTTTGGAGCATTGAAATCTTGCACATACACCTACAAAGAAAGGTGATGTCCGGCCGCTATTTGTGAGATAGAGCAATGATCCAATAAGTGCTCAGATCTTGTTTGATCTGTGCTTGCCATCCGCATCCATGTCCATTTTGGTCGATGTGTTCATTGGGTATTTTTACGTAAGACTTCTCCTCCATACCAAACTTCTTCATTAAGTCTCTGGTGTATTTTGTTTGATTTATGAAGGTTCCATCCTTGTTTGTTTCACTTGGAGTCCAAGGAAGAATGTCGACTCTCCCATCATGCTCATTTCAAATTTGCTTTGCATGAGGTTTGAGAATTTTTCGATGACTCTTTGTTAGTGGATCCAAAAATGATGTCATCCACATATATTTGAAAAAACAAGATACTCTTCTTCTTGTCTTGAATTCTCAAAAGTGTTCTATCTACTTTTCCTTTTGTGAATCCATTTTCGTTAGGAATTGTGACAGGTGTCATACCATGCCCCGGGTGCCTGTTTCAATCCATACAGGGCTTTCTTGAGTTTGTATACCTTGTCTCAAAGAGTCTTCTCGCTCAAATCCTGGAGGTTGTTCAACATACACTTCTTCTTCCAATAAACCATTTAGGAATGCACTTTTTACATCCATCGATATACAATGAAATTCTTGTGAGCCGCATAGGCAAGAAACATCCTTATAGCTTCCAATTTTGCTACGAGGGCAAATGTTTCATCAAAATCTATCCCTTCTTCTTGGCAATATCCTTTGGCTACTAGTCTTGCTTTGTTTCTTACCACGAGCCTTCCTCGTTCATTTTATTTTCGAATACCCATTTGGTGCCAATAACATTTTGATGCATGGGTCTTTGCACTAATTCCCACACTTTATTTCTTTCAAACCGATTCACTCTTCTTGCATAGCTTGAATCCAATGTGTGTCATCCAATGCTTGTGACACATCTTTTGGCTCTATTTGCGAGATGAAGCATGTCAACATAGCTTCTTGTTGAGTTCGGATCTTGTTTTGACACCTTCTCTTATATCTCCAATGACAAGTTCGTGGATGGTCTCTCGGCCATCTTACATCAAAGTTGGAGTAAGTTAGCCGGATTGATCGACTTACTTGTTTGTGTTGTTGTGGTCGACTCTCTCATAATCACTTAGCTACAAATTTTCCAGCTGTTTTTGAGATTCAACTATCTCATCTTCTTCTCGAATTGATAATTCCGACCGAACTTCAAAGATAGGGACTCTTTCAGATGGTTGGATGATTCTTGTCTTGTGACTCTACAATGTCTTCTCCATTTACATTTGGCTCATCGAATACTACATGAATGGATTCTTCTCGTAACCATAGTTCTTTTGTTGAGTATTCTCAGAGGCTTTGCTTTGTGAGTATCCTAAGAAGATACCTTCATCGCCTTTAGCATCAAAGGCCTTTAGGTTGTCTTTGCCATTGTTGTGGATAAGCATTTACATCCAAATATTTCAAATATGCAACATTTGGTTTTCTTCCGATCCCGGATCTCATAGGAGTCTTTGTCATTGTCTATTTATCATACATATGTTTTGGGTGTAGCAAGTCGTGTGTTGATTGCTTCACCCAAAATCTTTTGGTAACCCCCTTAACCTAACATGGTCCTTTCCGCTTCTTTGAGGGTTCTGCATTCCTTCTTTCTCGCAACTCCATTCTCGTGGAGTCCTTGCTGCGATAGTTCATGACCAATACCATTCTCAATACAATATCGAGTTATTATTCCATTGACAAACTCGGTTCCTCTATCCGATCTTATTTTGATAATGGTTTGACTCTTTCTCATTTTGAATCCTCTTCATCACCGTGTGGTAGTTTTTGTAGAGTTTCTTTCTTCTTGCACATTAATATTGTCCATGTATATCTTGAGTAGTCATCTACTACCACCAAGGTGTATTTCTTTCCACTTATCTTTGTTTGGTTCCATGGGCCAAATAGATCCATATGAAGTAGATGCAATATTCTTGTTGAGGATGGGCATGTCTTTTCTTTGAATGACGACTTGATTTGCTTTCCTCTCCGACATGCATCACATATACTCTCCTTCTTGTATATTGAGTCCTGGAAGTCCTTCTACAAGTTGACTTCTTGCTAGCTTGTTCATTGTTTTGAAATTCGGGTGACTCGGCTTTTTGTGACGGCTGATTCAATTTTGTCTCTTTGCTAGTAGGAGGTGTTGGGTGTTGCGGTTGACCAATCCACTACATACATATTTTTCTCTGTCTACCTCCTTGCAAAGACAACTTCATTTGATTCAATATCTTTGATTTGGCATATACCCATGTTGAATCCAACATTGTAGCCCTTGTCACGAGATTGATGATGCTCGATAAGTTGAAGTTGAGTCCTTCAACATATGCAACATCGTGATTTCTAATCCATTCCTCTTGATGGATCCAATGCCTCTTATTTCACCGAAGCTTCATTTCCACCGAATATGACTTTTGCTCCTTTGACTTCCTTGAATTTTGACAGGTTTTTCTTGTTTCTGTCATGTGTCCTGGAACAACCACTATCCATGTACCAGGTTCATTGGCACTCATTGCTCCTTGAACTCGCAATCAAGGAAATTAAGTTTTAGGTACCCATACTTGTCGGGTCCGAGGGGTTAGAATTGTAAGATGATCCAACCAACTTATAGCCAAATGATTTGACTCTAGCGGTTGCCATCTATCGTGCCATAATCATAATTAATTCGCAAATTGCTTGGGGATTCTAGGTTCATACAATTTGTCCCTTTTGTCTCAGTATGCTGCATATGTGTTTTAGCAATTGCCTTCTTTGGGTAATTGTGGTGTCTTTGAGTGTAGTGCCTAGGTGCATATGTGTCTTTGATAAAAGCTCTTATGCTTTTGGAATGGCCTTTCTTTGAGTTCTGTGCCTTTGCCATTTGGGCTTATATTCCATAAGTCTATGCCGATAGTTCACATTATTCCAATCGGCTTGGCTTGGATATTTTCTACCATTCCCATCATATATATTTCTCTTATGGATTTTCTGGGATTTTTGGTAGCTCGCTTCTTCTTTACAGAGTATTTTTGTTTGGAGTTTCTTGAGGGACTCTATTTGAATTTCTTCTCATTGTCCTTTCAAAGACACTCAATCAAGTTGTTTTCCTTTTTCTTTGTAACCAAGGCCAGTTTGCTTGTTATTGTGCTTTTGATTGAATGTGTGTGCAACATTTAGAGTTTTGGATTTTTCAGACTCTTCATGACTTGAAGATCCTTTTTCCAAAATTACTTTTGAGGTTTGACATAGCACAGAGGAATTAAATCCTAAGCCTGTCTTGTCTCCATATTCTTTTTGACTCATAATAAGATCATCCAATGATTTAGATGCCTTAGTGAATGAGGTAATAACATTCTTGAGGTCATTCTCCTCTTTTCTATAACAGCAATTTTCGCTTATTAATTTAGCATTTTCAAATTTTTAAACTTTCATTCTCAATGACTATTTGACTTAGAGTACTCGGCTCCTTAGTCGACTTTGAGTTTTGACTTTTGAGTAGTCTGTTTTCCTCATTCAACAATGTATGTGAGGATTTAATATGTTCAAAATCTTTCATCATTTTGCCTAATGAATCATAAAGATCGGTGGGTGATGAAGTGTGTGTGTCACGATCACTATCACTAATGTCCGAGTTTGTTGAGTTAGATTGTACCTCATCTTCTTGGTCGAGGTTGATCTTGTTCTTTGGCCATCAAGCGGATCGGGCTTCCTCTTCGAGTCACTTGAGTAGTCAGCTTCATCGCTCTCTCGAGTGTTTGTCTCTCTTGACTTAGCCGTCTCGAGTCGACTTCATTTTCTTTTCTTGTCTTCTTTCTCTCAAGACCTTCCTTTCTTCTTCATCCCCGTATTTGTTGACTACAGGATATGGACGATCAATGGCATAGTGACTGGTTGTCTACAGTTCAAAGATAGATATTCAACCTTTTGATCATCTCTTTCCATTCTTGGATTGTCACCCTTTGATACTCAACTTTTTGATGATCTTTCTCTTGGTTGGCCTATCTTCCCTTGATTTGGAGGGGAGTCGAGTGTCTTCTCGGAAGATTCACCCTTTTCTCTCTTGTAGTTCTTATTAAAGAACTTGTTGAATCTTTTAACCATCGGGCTATTTTTCCGGGTCAATGACTTCTTTAACTTGACTCTCTTCCCATCTTTAACAATTAGGGGTTGAATAAACCTTACCAAATTTTCGATTTAGTCCTTTTAAATCTACAGAGTTGATTCTACAATTGTGTCCTTGATGGATCGAATTAGTCACTCAAGAGAGTTAATCTCTCAAGGACTCGGTGGTCATTGATGGAGTAACTCAATTGTTGGTTATATTTTAACTCAATTGTGGTTTTATGTTCACGGAAGACTTAACACCCTTAAGTTTGATTAAGCAAGATTTTAGAGCTTGATTTAGTACTTATAAATTATCAAATGGATAGCAAATTTATCTCGGATAAAAGCGAGTTAAAAGTGCAGAATTTAAATCTTTGAAATGTAAATGACACGGTGAAATTTTTATAGAGGTTCGAAGATGGGGTAATTCTTCTACTCCTCTCTTCTTCAACTCCTGGAGGAATCCACTAGGTAATGATCGGTTTACACAGTGGTAACAGATCCGGATACAAGTCTTGATCACACGGTGACTTGATCTTTTGGGACTCGGTCCGGAGACGCCTTGATCACTCGGTGGCTTCGCGTGCGACTCAACTTCTTCACAGGGGCATTTGCGCTTGCTACTACAGACTCACTTGCTCAAGCTCTTTGGATTTGATCACGAAGCCCTCCAAAAGCTTAAGACTTGGTTCGACCTTGAACCTTCATACAATCCTTCGTGGAATGTAGACCCCTTTTTCAAGTTTCCTCTTCAACCGATTGAAGTTCTCTTTCCTTCACGGTGAGTGTTGGATTGATGTACTTAAGTAATGTAGGCTTGAGGATTGAGAATGTTCAGTTTTTCTAATGTGCTTGCGTATCTCACATGTGTGTTTCATATATGTATCACCTAATTTTTCTCAAACAAACTCCTCAACCTTTTATAGTGAACTTTCAAAAATTTGCCCGTTGAAGAGATAGGCTTATTTTTGAAAGTCACTTGCGTCGTTGGCTTGTTGCGTCCTTGGAATTGCCATTTCCTCATATGAATTGTTCTTTCACCTTTTTAGAGTTCGACACGGTGTTGAGCTTCCCATTGGTTCATTCCATTTGCACGCTCGGGACTGAGCACTCCAAGAAAGGTGGTATGGAGATATTACTTGTTTAAGTAATTCTCTTGATTTCCGTGCAACGAATCTTTTCGATTATCTCGACTTGACCGCATTTCTTTGCTTTCCCAGGTGACTTAGAGTCGCCTTCCAATCATGGATGACTCTTCCGTCACTTCAACTTGAGACTTGGCTTTCTTGAGTTGACTTGACCGATACTCCACTCACCGCATCTCATTTTGCTCCTTGATAGAGAGTTCCGTCTACTCTTTCTTTGCCATACTCGGTGTCTTGCAATGAGTCTTCCTTCTAGTCTCCGTTTGTCTTCTTGCATGTTAGGGTGTAGCCGATTTAACTCGGCCTTGGCCAGCCTCTAATTGTTACAATGCATTTTACAAAGAAGAATTGGGGTGCCAACTTTCTATTCTAAGTTTTACATGGCATTCATCAAAATCTAAACAATAAAATTCCTAACAATAGTGATGCTAATTGGATATTTGATATTAAAGATACTAAGTCTACAAGTGGATTTATATTCACTTTAGGAGGTGCAACAATATCATGGAAATCTTCTAAGCAGACAGTTATAGCAAGGTCTACAATGGAATCTGAGTTTATTGCTCTAGACAAGTGTGGTGAAGAAGAAGTGAATGGCTTGAAATTTCTTAGAAGATATTCCAAAATGGCCTAAACCTATGCCAAAGAATTTGTATACATTGTGACGGTCAATCGCAATTGGCGGATCACGAGTAATATGTACAATGGTAAGTCTAGACACATACGTCGTAGACACAATACCATTAGACAACTACTCTCAATCGGTGTTATCTCTATTGACTACGTGAAGTCAAAGGATAATTTAGCGATCCGTTAACCAAAGGGTTGAATCGAGAGCTAGTTGTAAAATCATTAAGAGGAATGGAACTTAAGCCTCTAGAAAAATGAGTTCATACAATGGAAACCCAACCTAGTTGATTTGGAGATCCCAAGATCTAGGTTCAAAGGGACAACCTAGTTGTAAAAAGACTCTATGATCTTTGTGGGGGAGTTATCCCTTGTCCATTCCTTAACAAAGTGATGCCCGTGGGAGAAGAGGATAAGCAATTTGGCTTTTAATGATTCTTGTGCATCGGTAAGTCGAGCGGGGTAGTACGGGCTATCTTAAATGAGAATCACCTATGTGAGAGAGAAGTGGGGCCGCTTCAAGAGAATTGTGTGAGGCTCGATTCTTAGAACCTCTTGCGAGAACAGGCGTATGGTGGGGCCATGAATGAACATAACTATGAGAACTGAAATATGTTAGGAAGAATCTTGTGTGAGGTATATCATCGTTTACACAAAAGGCAGAACAGTTCAAGGACATCGCGTCTATTGATCAGCTAGTAAAGTAAATATGCTTTCACAATGGAAGGTTCAAAGGGTAACACCTACCTATCCCTATGCAAGATTCAATGTTGGATTTTATCACCAAAACTTTGTATTTTCGTAATTTTCTTCATGTGGGGATTGTTGGAAATTTTGAAGAAAATTATTATTTTTAATATGACTATCAATAGTAAAGGGCAAATTTTAATTTGACCTTATTAATAGTAAAGGTCATATTTGTGGTGGTGAAATGTCATATTCAAGCTTATAAATATGGCTTAGTTTCACATTTGAGAAACACACTAATAATTAATAAGAATTTCCATCTCTCTCCTAAATTTCTTGTAATTTAAGATTTGGTGATAATTTCCAGGCATAATTTTCAGTTCAGGAATAGGTAATCCGGTTTTCGTCTTATCCTCGGGAAACAGGCGTCGAGAATAGGAGACGAATCTGTTTTAAGGATAGTGTGTTGAACACACGATTCGAGCTAAGTTTTATTTTGTTTTCTTTGAAAATTTTACCGATTCGATTCATATAAATTGTACTAGAAGAAATACTACTATTTTTCCTACAAAGAATGGTGAAGTTCTCAATGTTGATGTTTGTCGTCTCACGTTCTTTTATCGGGTAACTATTTTTTTCTTGAAGTCCATTATCGTTCGTCGATGCTGATACGTGCAGTGAATTATTTCCTGAAGTCCCATGTTATGTTGATCGCCCCAGGGGACTCCAACAATGTCAACATCTTTGCCTATTGAAACATGGATCTACTTCTGTCAATTGTGTTCAACAAAATCCTGATGATAAACCTGTTTGCCTTTGTACTTTTTGCCATTAAAATTGAAGAGTGAAATGGACTGATAAAATAATACACTCTTCTTTGTTGAGGTATTTGTAATAAATAATAATGGGTTTGTAGTTATTTTGATTTGATTGGAAAAATTCTATGGTTAAGTATCTTTGCACTAGTTTTATACTTCAATTATGTCATTTATTGTTTATTTTTCAACATCATAATTGTGTCTATTTACATTTTCTTTTTCTTTTTGTCATACACCAAAACCCACACGATGGACCCAACTCTAGCGTGAAATTAATTGCAATCAACCTTATATACTAAAGGAAATAACAAATATGACATATGTCATTACTTACCTCATTATTGTGAAACATGTGTCAACTCATTATTCTCTCAATTTTTATAGAGGCTTCATATTTATCCGTGTGACTACCTTATATTATGTATATCTTCCACAAATAATCCAAGAATAAATATTATATTTATACAATCTAATTTTTTCGTAAATCAAAGATTTTATCTCTATAATTTATTAGGGTTATTGATTTTTTAGTACGACCTATAGACACTTTTTCTTTGGTTTGGTACACGACATTTCGAGTTACCAATTTAGTACCCAAACTTCACATTTTTTTATAAATTGGTACCTATTCACTTTTAATGACGAAAATGCCCCCAAAAAAGATAAGTGATACTCAAAATAAATTTTTGAGTATACTTATTTAAATTATAAAATCAATTAAAAATTTAATTAATTTAATTAATAAAAAATAAAAAGAAGTTTCTAAAAATATTAAAGAATTTTAGAAAAATAAAATTAATTACTTTAAATTAGTAAATTAATAAATATAAATTAAAATTTAATTAATCAAAAAGAAAAATTAGTTTAGTTAACTAGATTTAATAATTAAAAGAAAATTAAATAATTAAAAAAATTAAAATTCAGATAGTAAATAAGAAAATTATAGAATTTTTTTATTAATATATTGATTTTTAATTAGCTTTTTAATCGATTGTAAAAAAATAATTAATTTATTTTATTCTTTTTTACAATTAGGAATTTAATAATTTAATTTAAATAATAATAAATTATTTTTTAATTAAATTTATTTTTTAAACTTACTAATTCTAATTAAAACATAACTTTTTAACAGAAATTAAAAAATCTTGGGGGCATTTTCGTCCTTGAAAAATAACAGTACCAATTTATAAAAAAATGTGAAGTATGGATACTAAATTAGTAACTCGGAAATATCGGTACCAAACAAGAAAGTACCTATATGCCAGTCATGAAAAATCAATAACCCAATTTATTATAATCTAAAAGATAAATAATAATTTAAAAATCAAAGCTTCTATCGATACAATCTTGATAATTTATCTATATAATCTAAAAAAGTAAACCGCTCTAAAAAATGGAAGATATATTTATTGATTTTTTTAAAAAATAATCACAATTAACTATGATTTTTTTAAACAACAAAAAAGTGAAATGTCGGTCATTGCAGTATATAAAATTAATTTGTGAAAATTAATGTTTAAACGATTGTAATTAAGAATTAAAATTTACGTTATTTTGACAAACCAAAATACAAAAAACTAAAAAATAACTAAATTTAATATATTTGCCACAAATCTCGTGTATCTCACGGATATTTTTCTGGTATATTAATATTCAACGTACTCAATTATTAGTCGAGTCTTATTTAATTAATAATGTAATTAGCTTTTTCGTTTTTGAAAAATTCAACAAAGCCTAATCACGGAACATAGAATTAGTATTTATGATTAACCCTTCCCATCGTTTAACTGGTCACCCTACAAAACGTGGCTGCATTAAATGAATTTAATAGTTCCATCTCTTGCTAGTTTCAATTGAGTCTTCAACTCCTTTTCTCCGAAAGCTGGAAATTATTTGATTGATTATCCGGGGAGGTCCATTCGACGCTCAAGTCAAGACGGTGAACAAGAAAATAATTAAGACAATAATTGAATATTGAATTAAATGCGTAAGAGAATTATGAGAGAAATCGTATAAGAATATTGTTGTCAAACAAAGTCAAGATCAAGGTAGCAACATCGAGGAGCAAAGGCACCATGAAGAGAATGATTTGGTCAGAGAATATTCCAAATTTGCAAAAATAACAAACTAGTCTTTGATTCATATACCGCAAATAGAATTTAGTAATGATTTTTATTCCTTTTGTTTTTAGCTATTTTTTTTTTTTCAACTCGCCTTCCAGTGCTTACGCCGACTCATGCGAGGACAACGACTCCGCTTCTCATGCGCGCCAAGGTAAAACGCGGGATGTGCACGCATGCGATGTTACGGCGACGGGGTCTGCGCGTACAACCAGATCCTCCCCAGGTAAAGAGAACAATTATGTTCGACCCCAATCTACTAATAACGATCTCTCCCCGAATCGAACCCACACGGATGCTATTCAAGATGAGTTCACACCAAATCTTCACCGGCTCGCATATGTCCCGGGAGCAATTTGATGGAGCAGGATATGTACCTGACCTCCACCCCACAAACAATTTGATGGAGCAGGATTTGAACCCCGACCTCCACCCCACAATTGCTTGTGGTGGCCGAGGTGGGCTAAGCCACCTGGTTTTGTTTTTAGCTATTCTCGATTGTATAAAGGTTGCGAGAGAGGTCATTGTAATAGTACACAAAAATATTGTTTTTCAATTCATGGTCAATACAAAATGAAGATTTTCTTCCTCCGTCATCTTCCTATCTTTCATACCGCTTTAGTACTACGATTTTTGACATGGTATCGAGCGGGTTGGGTAATCCCAATCTTTTCTCGCATCTATTTTTCCTTCCTTCACTCTTTCCATTTTTCGTTTTTTTCTTGCTTTTTTCGCCCATCCGACCTTCTTCCATGGCGGAAGATCGCCTCAAGATACTCAAACTCCTCCAGGTCGTATTACCAATATCTCACCCATGAAAATCCTAATCACCCATTTTTTCTTCATCATCGACATCGCAAATACGATAGTCATCTCACCTCCTCTCACTCTAGGGCCAAACTATGTCACATGGTGCGAGCTTTCACTATTGCTTTATCCATCAAGAACAAACTTGGGTTTCTTGATGGTTCGATTCCCACACCAGCCTTTGATGATGCTCTGTGCACACCATGGTTACTCTGTTTCTAAAGAAATTGCCTCAAACATACTCTATATCAACCCCGCAAAAGAAATTTGGGAAAAATTGAAAACTCGTTTTTCACGGCTGATAACGTTCGGATATTCGATTCTGAAAAGATTGAACTCTATTGTTCAAGGCACAAGCACCATCGGTGAATATTTTACTCACTCAATGGTTTATGGGAAGAATTGAAAAATTATCGACCAATTCCGTTTTGTTCTTGTGGGTTATGCACTTGCAATGCTTTACGTTCTTATGGTGAAACTCGATCGATGCGATTATGTTTTTAAATTTTTGATGGGCTTGAATGAGTCCTATGAAGGGATTCGTGGTCAAATTCTTCTTATCACCCCACACCTTCCCCTGGATAAGGTATTTTCCATGGTTCTTCGGGAGGAACGCGGGAAGCACGCACGCCCTTGACTCCTTGTCATTTGCCGTCAACTATAACCCTAAAAAAAAAGAGAAATTCTTTCGATACAAAGTATGTGATCATTGTGGCAAAGGGGACACTCTCGTGATAAGTGCTACGGGTTGATTGGATTCCCCCCCAATTTCAAATTCACCAAGTCGAAACCGAGAAACCAAGGCCAAAAACACTGCAAATGTTACTTCTTCACAGAAGTCTCTAATCATCTTGCTAAATCCCAGGGTACAAGTACATTGTTCACTCAAGACCAAATTCGAGAAGCTCCTGGCATCGATCAACAATGATGCAATGAACAATGCCTCTCGATCTTCCTGGTGTTATTCCCATTCACTCTTCAAACATGGCGGTATACCCCTTTTCTCATATTTCATCTCTTTACACCGCCACACCATGGATCATTGATATCTTTGGTGCAACGGACCATATGGTTTGCTCTCCATCATTTTTTACCTCGCCTCCTATTTCATATAATTCATATGTTCACCGCCCAATGGAACAAAGGCACAAGTCACGTTCAAGGGCTCCATTCACTTTTACCCCTGCTATACTCTTAGAAAATGTATTGTGTATTCCTTCATTTCACTTTAATCTCATCTCCATTAGTAAACTCACTCATAGATCTTCATATTCTGTCATTTTTCTAAATGGTTTTTGCTATCTTCGGACATATCTTCCAAGATGAAGATTGGACTAGCTAGGTTTCATCAAGGTTTCTATCTTTTTCACCAAGAATGTCTCATAATCCTGGCCGACTTGCCTCGCCCATCCTCACCTGTCAAACCGTGGAACACTCTCTTTGGCATCTTAGACTAGGCCATCTCTCGAATCAAAGGCTCGGTATTATTAAGAAAACCGATCCTAATGTAGTTGTCCTGATCAAAAGGATTGTAATATTTGTCATATTTCAAAGCAAAAGAGACTTTCATTTCGGTCTAGTAATTCCATTTCATTGTCTCTATTTGATTTATTACATTGCGATATTTGGGGCCTCATTCTGTTTCTACTCAACATGGGCAAAAATACTTTCTAACCATAGTAGATGATCATAGTCGAACCACTTGGGTTTATCTCATGAAACTCAAATTTGAAACTAAACAAATTCTACAAAACCATATAAAATTAATTCAAACTCAATTCCAATGTGCTTTCAAACAAATAAGAATCGATAATGGGTTAGAATTCAACATGCCAGAATATTTTGCCTCAATGGGGATTATACACCAAAAATCGTGCGTTTACACCCCACAACAAAATGGCATTGTTGAAAGAAAACACCAAGATATCCTCAATATTGCTCGAGCCCTTATGTTTGAGTCATCTCTACCTTCTCAGTGCGGGGAGAATCTATCCTCACTGCAGTTTATTTAATAAATCGAACACCATCCCCTTACCTCCATAATAAGAGTCCTTATGAGATTATGTTCAAATCCATTCCCACTTACTCTCATCTTAGAGTGTTTGGTTGTCTATGCTATGTGTCCACCACACATGTACATAGAACCAAATTTGGCCCTAGAGCTAAACCACATGTTTTTTTGGGGTATCCGGTTGGGATAAAAGGGTACAAAGTTTTGGACCTCAAAGACTTTCACTATTTCGGTCTCTAGAGATGTTAGTTTCTGGAACATATTTTCCCTTTTTCACAATCTTCCAACCCTTGCTCCACCAACGATCCTTCTACACCATATACCACAAACTATGATGATCTGTTTTGCCTCCTACCTTACCGATTTTCCTCTATATTTTGATCAAGATGACTCCCTTCCTCTCCTTCTCTTCCTCGCCGCACCTACTTATTCCATCCCCCGCTCCCGATCCCACCTTCTTCCTCCCCTCAATCTATCTTCTCCTTCTTCTCTATCTCATAATAGTGATGCTAATGATCCTCACCATGCCCTCAAAAGATCGGACACAAGCCTTCCTATCTTGGGATTATCACCGCAATCTCTTGTACTCTCCTTCATCATCTATAATTCACCACTCCACACTTCATCCTTTAGACGATGTTCTCACTTACTCTCATCTTTCTCCTTCTTACAAGTCATTCGCTCTTTCCATTTCTGTTATCAAAGATCCTCTTCATTATCATGAGACGGTTCAATATGCTCATTGGGAGGAGGCTATAGCTACTCTTGAATTAAAGGCCTTGGTGGACAATAATACCTGGACCATCACTTTTCTTCCTCATGGTCATCGTCTTTGTTGGTTGTAAGTATGTGTTTAAAACGAAATTCAAATCGATGGTAGTGTTGACAAATACAAAGCCCGCTTAGTTGCCAAAGGATATACTCAACGTGAGGGCTTTGATTATCATGAAACATTTAGTCCGGTAGTCAAGGTTACCACGGTGAGATTATTCCTTGCCATTCTTTGCGCAAACAAAATCGGCACCTTCACTCGCCTTGATGTTCACAATGCATTTTTGAACGGGGATCTTGATGAAGTTATCTATATGCAGATGTTAGATAAATGTTTTTATCATGATTTTGATGATTTTGTTCAAATGAGTTTTTAAACCAAAACAATGACCCTAAATGTTGTCTAAATACTTTCGATCGATTTAAAATATTTTTACTATTTTTCGGAGTATTTCTTGGAGTTTATTTTCGATAATAAATTGGACAACACATTTGTTTTCAGCTCGACCGGCCGCCCTATAGGGCAACCCTGTACTGAGTTGAGTTTTGAAACGAGAAAATGGGGCGTAAGGAAAAATGGAGAGGGCGACCGATCGACCAGGTGGTCGATTGGTGAGGGCGGCCGTGCCAGATTGGGAGCAGCCCTCTTGGTTGATCTTCTCTGTTTTGTAAATCCTTGACTCAACCGGTCCATGACTAAAAGCGACGGTCGCACTTCCCCTCCGACCGGTCCCCCTGTGTTAAAATTTGCAAAATTCAATTTCAATCTTATCTCTGCGACGGTCGAACCCCATTTTATCAAAGAAACTATCCGTTGCATTTTCGCATGACTTTTCCCTATTTTGTGGGATTGATTTCTAACAGACTATATTGATCATTTTAAATGGTTTCTTTTGCAGCAAATCACTCCCCAAGGAGGAGCCAATGTCTGGAAATGAAATCCAAGTCCTCTCCTATAAATAGAGGCTTCATTCAAGCAACAAGATACAACACTCTACACAAGTAAAAAAGCAATTGAGCAAACACTTTCATAAATCTTGTTGTATTAGCCTAAGCACTTTCACTTGCACAAATTTGAGGTCTAGGCTTTCAATTCTTGATTACACTTGTACTCATATTGTTTCAATCATTATTGAGTTGTAATCTTGATTTTTGGTCATCATTCAACACAAGACATCCTTGTGAATATTCTTGTGGGAAGAATACACTTGGGTGATCTAGGTGATAGGTGTTTGAAGATTGTGGTAATCTTCAAGGTGTTGTAAGAGGGTTGTGGTAATCCTCGAGGTGGTGAAAGAGGGTTGTGGTAATCCTCAAGGTGTTGTATTAATTTTTGGTAAATTAATAAAATCTTTTTTTCTTTTTGAAATCCATCCCGGATATCTTGGGGTGGTAGTATATTAGGCCCCTAGGTGGGTTGAACTACTATAAATCGACGTGTGTTATTTACTTTCCGCATTTAGCATTTCATCTTTGCTTGAGTTTTTCTAAAAAGAGGGCAAAATCTGAAAAATCGGGATAATCTATTCACCCCCTCAGATTATTGTAGCCACTTGGACTAACAAGTGGTATCGAGCCAAACTCTTTGGCTAGCTCGTTCGAGTAAAGAGGAAAGATCCATGGCTACAAATGATGCTCATCTCACCACCGGCGCCTCCACCAATAAGCCACCGCTATTCGACGCCAACAACTACGCATTTTGGAAAGACCGTATATAGTGCTTCCTACAAGGGTGCGGGTTCGACATTTGGAATGTGGTCATTGAAGGAGTTGATCAACCAACAAAGAAATCGGAGGATGGCACCTTGGCTCCTAAACCTTTCAAGGAGTTTGATGAAAACGACAAAAAAGGCTTTCACTCTAAACGGTAAGGCCTTAAATATTTTGCATTGTTCTCTTACCGCCACCGAGTACAATCGCATAAGAGGCATAAGGTCGGCACATGAGGTTTGGGAAAAATTGGAGACAATCTATGAAGGGACTAAGAAAGTCAAGCAAGCAAGAAAGACCATGCTTGTTAAAGACTTGAAAACTTTAACATGTATGATGTCGAAAGCATCTCCAAGATGGTGGAAAGACTTGACAATATTGTCAATCTTCTTGTGGCCCTCGGTAAAGTCATTTCGAAGAAGACAATGTGACCAAGGTATTGAATGCTCTTTCCGGCTCATGGTACGAAAAAAGTAACGGCAATTACGGAGGCACAAAATCTTGAGACACTCAAGTTTGACGAGCTTATTGGAAATCTACTCATCTATGAAGTCTATCTCAAGAAAAGGAAAAATTCCAAACCATCCATAAATCAATCGGGTATGCAAATTATTCGTAAAGGTCTTGCTTCTTCCTCTAATAATGCATACTATGATAATGATGATGATGATGAGGAGACGGCCGTACTTGTTCGAAAATTTGCAAAATTTGTGAATAAAAATAAAGCCGGAAAACCAAGAGATAATGCTTGATTTAAATCACGGAAAACCGGGCACTTCATTGCCGATTGCCCAAAGCTCGATGAAGAGGAGCAAAAAGAAAAGAAGCCTTTCACAAAAAGAAGGCTCTAAACACGGAGGTCAAAACATGGGATGAACTACTCAAAACAACCGATGAGGAAGGAGAAATGGAACACGGTCTCATGGCCATAGGCGATAAAAACAATGAGGTACACTCTAATTCTTCTACTTCCTCCATAATTGATGACTTGCAATGTGATTTTGATGAATTGTAAATTGAGTTTCAAAATTTAATTGTTAAATACAAAAATTTGAAAAAGGAGCATAAGGTTGAAAAAGAAAAATGATTCACCTCTTATGAATCTCAGACAAAGCTCATGCTCTTACTCTTACTAGAGTTCATTCTCTTGAAACGGAAAAGGAATCGCTCACAAAAGATATTGAATGTTTGAAAAATGATGTGCATCGTTTCAACATAAGCACGGATAAAGTCACAAAAATTTTAGATGCACAAAGAGGTGAGCATTCCAAATTGGGACTTGGTTACAAGCCATTTCAAAGTGTTTTTAAGAAAAATAACCAAGGTCCGAGCTTTTGTACGTGCAAATAATTATAATACTCCTACTTGTTTTTATTGTGGCAAAGTTGGACATTATGCTAATAATTGCAAATTGAGAAATAGCTCAAGACATGTTTGGAGACCAAAGGTTTCAAGACTAACCCCCATGGACCCCAAAATTTTAGGGTACCTAAAAGAAATTCTTTTGTAGGTGATAGGGGTTATAACAACAATGGAAGATTCAAAATGGCTCGTGGACAGCGGATGTTCACGCCATATGACCGGGAGGAGATAACCTTTTACCAACATCAAGCTCCAAGAAGAGGGTATGGTCATGTTCGGCAATGGCAAAGGAAAAATTCTTGGAAATGGAGAAATTGGTAACTCTTTCTCTCTTAGTAATGATCTTTTAGTTGAAGGGGCTTAAGTTTAATTTGATAAGTGTTAGCCAACTTTGTGATTCAAATTATGATGTTTCCTTTAATAAAGAAAAATGCCTTATACTTAAAAATGGTGAAATTATATGTGAAGCAAATAGAAAAGGCAATCTTTACAAAATTTATACAAGTGATTTGGTTAGTCAAAATGTTTCTTGTTTAGTCGCCAATAATGATTTAACTAGTTTATGGCATAGGCAACTTGGACATGTTGGATACAAGAATTTGAAAAATATTTACAAAAACCAACATGTGAAAGGACTACCCAAATTGAATTTTGAAAATCTTGGCTTATGTGACACGTGTCAAAAGAACAAATTAGTTAAAAGTAGTTTTAAGCCCAAAACGAAATTTCCACAACCAAACCCCTACAAATGCTTCACCTTGATTTATATGGGGATATTGGTACGGCTAGTCTAAGTGGAAAACATTACACTTTTGTTATCGTTGATGATTTTTCTAGATATACTTGGGCTCTTTTTCTTACCAATAAAAGCGATGTCGTTAATGAGTTTGTTAAGTTGTGTAGACTCATTGAAAATGAAAAGGAAGACACTATTAAGTCTATTGAAGCGATCGAGGTGGAGAATTTGATGGTGAATTTAGAGTCTTTTGTGAAACCAAAGGATATGCTCATAATTTCTCGGCTCCAAGGACACCTCAACAAAATGGAGTAGCCGAAAGGAAAAATCGAGACATTACAAGAGATGAGTCGGTCCATGCTCAATGAATTTTCACTTCCAAAATATTTTTGGGCGAAAGCGTAAGTACAAAACGCTTGCTATGTCATTAATCAAGTTTATATTCGTCTAAAATGAATAAAACTTCATATGAGCTTTGGAAAGGTAGAACTCTAATATTAGTTATTTCAAGATATTTGGTTGTAAATGCTTTATTTTGAATACCAATGATCAATTGGACAAACTTGATCCTAAGGCCGATGAAGGGATATTTACGGGATATTCAACAAAAAGCAAAGCATCTAGGTTTACAATAAAGACTAGTGGAGTTTTTGAAGAATCCATCCATGTCAAATTTAATGAAGCTTGGTGTTGAAAGAATACCTAATGATGAAAGTGATGAAGAGGATATTATTGAACAAATTGTTCAAGTTGATGATCAACCGTCTACATCAAATGATCAACCGTCCACTTCAAATGGTCCTCAAGAAGATAGAGGTGATATTTCGGATCTTCCCGTTGTATTGAAATTTAAGGAGATCACCCAAAAGATCTTATTATTGGTGATCCCCTTGACAAAGTGATGACCGGAGAAAATTTTGCCGAGAAAGCTCTTATTTCTCAAAAAGATCCTAAAAATACTAAAGAGGCCATTGAGGATGAGGATTGATTCTTAGAAATGCAAGAGGAGTTAAATCAATTTGAAAGAAATGATGTATGGGAATTAGTACCTTGTCCTCCATCTCAAACTATTATTGGTACAAAATGGGTATTTCGGAACAAACTTGATGATCAAGCGGCATTGTTCGAAATAAGGCAAGGTTAGTAGCTCAAGGGTATTGTCAAGAAGAAGGTATTGACTATGATGAAACTTTTGCACCGTAGCACGTTTAGAAGCTATTCGTATTTTACTTGCCTATTCTTGTTTTAAAAATTTCAAACTTTACCAAATGGATGTTAAATCCGCTTTCTTAAATGGTATTATTCAAGAAGAAGTCTATGTAAAACAACCTCCAGGGGTTTGAAAATTTTTCTAGGCCTAATAATGTTTATAAACTTAAAAATGCCTTGTATGGTTTAAAACAAGCACCCGTGCATGGTATGATAGACTTAGTAATTTTCTTTTACAAAATGGTTTTATAAGAGGTAAAGTTGATACAACTCTCTTTGTTTTTGAAAAAGGTCAAGATTGTTTACTTGTGCAAATTTATGTTGATGATATTATCTTTGGTGCTACTAATGACTCTTTGTTCAAGAAATTCTCTAAGTTGATGCAAGGAGAATTTGAAATGAGCATGATGGGGAGCTCAACTTCTTTCTTGGACTCCAAATTAAGCAATGTCAAGAAGGTATTTACATTTCACAATCTAAGTATACAAAAGAACTTTTGAAAAAGTTCGGCATTGAAGAAGGAAGAACCGTCTCTACTCCCATGGCAACAAATGTCAAAATTGACAAAGATGAGAAAGGCAAGTCCGTGGATGAATCAAAGTATCGAGGTATGATTGGTAGTTTACTTTATTTAACCGCTAGTAGAGGACATTCTTCATGTCGTATGCCTATGTGCTCGTTTTCAAAGTAATCCTAAAGAATCTCATATGAGCGTCGTTAAAAGAATTTTTCGATATTTGAAAGGCACCATTCAATATGGTTTATTTTATCCAAAGAATGAAAATTTTTCTCTTAAAGGTTATAGTGATTCGGATTATGCGGGAAATATTGATGATCTTCTAAGTATCTTAGGATCATGTCAATTTTTGGCGATTGCCTAGTTTCTTGGTTTTCAAAGAAGCAAAAGCGTGTTTCTCTTTCAACTAGAAGTCGAATATATTTCCGCCGCATTTTGTTGTACTCAACTTCTTTGGATGAAACAAACCTCGGTGGATTACAAATGCTCTTTTGAAAACGTATCTATCTTTTGTGATAATATATCTGCTATAAATATTGCTCAAAACCGGTTCATCATAACCGTACTAAACATATTGAGATTCGACATTATTTTCTAAGGGATTGTGTTTCAAAACGTAAAATTGAGATATCGTTTGTACCATCTCAAGATCAATTAGCGGACATTTTTACAAAACCGCTATCTTGAGACTTTTTCATCCATACGAGCTCGGTTAGGCATAATGCATATTGAATGAGGCTTATGTTTGCATTTTGCATGTTTTTAAAACTTAGGCTTAAAAATCGGATTTTTGGTTGAAAATTCGGATTTCCTCAAAAATGTCAAGACAAGTGGGCTAAACAGGGGTGAGGGCAAGTCGCCCTCAACGCGTCGCCGTCGCCCTCAACCTCGATCGGCCGCCTGAGGCTATATTTTGGATTAAAACAGTTCTGTCTTGAAGATTCGCCATTTTACCTTATTTTGGCCATTTTTCGTCCTCTTTGCCAAATTCACACAATTTTCACTCAAAATTGATTTTCATGCATTCTAATCACAACTTGAATCTTATATAGCATGTTTATCATCATCGTAGCTCATCTTCTCCGATCAAATGGTAAGAATTTTTCTTACTTTGCTCAATTAGGTTGAACCCTTGAGCTTATGGCTTTCTTGTATAATTCTTGATATATTTTGCATATGATCTTATTGAGCTTTGCTATTAGGTTGTTTTGTATGATGTTTGATATCATTTGGTGATGAAAATTTTTGGCTTGAATCATTTACAAGGGCTATATACAACTTCTTTTAATTTTTACGCCCACAAAGTGTTCGATAAAATGTCGCAATGAAAATTTCAACTTCTACATGATTCTCTTACTTTCAAAAGTCTTCTATACTTATTGAGATCATGTTTTGGCAAATAAAACAAGCGTATGAGCTCTTCATGATACATTTCTCCCATTTTCCTTGGATTTTAAGCATAAATTGCTCAATGGTTGATAAACCGTCTCTTTTGCGCACTTTGATATAATTGTATAATGTTTTTATCATCCTAATATTATTTTTGATGATTTCAAAGGGGAGAAACAGGAAATTGGCTCGTTAGCCAAAAGAAGCTATTAAAAGCTCGCAATAAAAGGTATAAGCGATGGCTTTCTAAAGCCAAGAATACCTAGTCCATGGCTTGTATTATGGACTCAATTGCAAAAGATTATAAGTATTGTGACGGGGGAGCTTCTTAGCTCATGATGTCTATATGCATCTTATATGAGCTTGTTATAGCTTATCTTCTAACTTATAATAATCTTTTGTTGATATGCTCATAGATAGGGGAGCTTTGTATGAAATGCTTTTAACGGATAGTTTACTTGTAAAACCGGAAAATTTATTTGTTTTTCAAATCGTCCTCGAGAAAATTGTTTTGGTTTGTAATCATCAAAAAGGGGAGTTTGTTAGATAAATGTTTTTATCATGATTTTGATGATTTTGTTCAAATGAGTTTTTAAACCAAAACAATGTCCCTAAATGTTGTCTAAATACTTCCGATCGATTTAAAATATTCTTACTATTTTTAGGAGTATTTCTTGGAGTTTATTTTCGATAAAAAATTGGACAACACATTTGTTTCGAGCTCGACCAGCCGCCCTATAGGGCAACCCGTACGAGTTGAGTTTTGAAACGAGAAAATGGGGACGTAAGAAAAAAAATGGAGAGGGCGATCGGTCGACCAGGTGGTCGATCGGTGAGGGCGGCGAGTCGACCCAGGCGGCCGTGCACACGGGAGCGACCCCTCTTGGTTCGATCTTCTTTGTTTCAGTAAATCCTTGACTCCAACCGATCACACGGACTAAGGCGACGGCCGCACCCTCCGACCGGTCCCCCTGTGTTAAAATTTGCAAAATTCAATTTCAATCTTATCTCTACGCGATCGGTCGAACCCCTGTTTATCAACAAACTATTCGTTGCGTTTTGCATGACTTTTCCCTATTTTGCGGGATTGATTTCTAACAACTATATTGATCATTTTAAATGGTTTCTTTTGCAGCAAATCACTCCCCAAGGAGGAGCCAATGTCCGGAAATGAAAGCCAAGTCATCTCCTATAAATAGAGGCTTCATTCAAGCAACAAGATACAACACTCCACACAAGCAAAGAGCAATTTCACTTGCACAAATTTGAGGTCTAGGCTTTCAATTCTTGATTACACTTGTACTCATATTGTTTCAATCATTATTGAGTTGTAATCTTGATTTTTGGTCATCATTCAACACAAGACACCCTTGTGAGTATTCTTGTGGTAAGAATACACGGTGATCTAGGTGATAGATGTTTGAAGGTTGTGGTAATCTTGAGGTGTTGTAAGAGGGTTGTGGTAATCCTCGAGGTGTTGTAAGAGGGTTGTGGTAATCCTCGAGGTGGTGAAAGAGGGTTGTGGTAATCCTTAAGGTGTTGTATTAATTTTTGGTAAATTAATAAAATCTTTTTTCTTTTTTGAAATCCATCCGGATATCTTTGGGGTGGTAGTAGATTAGGCCTTAGGTGGGTTGAACTACTATAAATCGCGTGTGCTATTTACTTTCGCATTTAGCATTTCATCTTTGCTTGAGTTTTTCTAAAAAGAGGGCAAAATCGAAAACCGGGATAATCTATTCACCCCGTCTAGATTATTGTAGCCACTTGGACTAACAACGACTACCCCATGGTCTTTGCATTGGGGAGAATATAGGAAAAGAAAAGCGGCTTGTAGATGACAACTCTCTCTATGGCTTGAAGCGAGCCTCAAGGCAATGGAATTTTAAACTCACCTATTTTCTTCCCAAACATTAATTTTATTATTCAAAGTCGATTATTCTTTATTCAAAAGGTCCGATTCGAAGGGTTTTGTGGCTTTGTTGGTCTATGTGGATGACATTTTAGTAGAAAGCTCAAGTGCGGATCTTATTGCGAAGTTAAAAGTCGATTCAAAATCAATTCAAAGTAAGGGACTTGGGAATTCTCAAATATTTTCTTGGTTTGGAGGTTGCAAGAACTTCAAAAGGTCTTCAAGTTTGTCGGGCGCAAATATACTTTGGACATATTGGAAGATCTTTGGTCTATTGGGATGCAAGCCAAATTCAACACCGATTGAAGTAAACAATAATTTGCACATAAGTGTTAGTGCTCTTCTCTCGATCTACTGCGTATAGACGGCTCATAGGGAGGTTGATTTATTTATCCATTACTCGGCCTTATATAACTTATGGTGTTCATTTTTTAAGTCGGTTCATGGATAAGCCTCATCAAGATCACTTGCATCTTTGCTCACCGTATTCTTAAGTATTTAAAAAGTTCTATTGGTCGTGGGGACTTTTTTTATTCTTCGATCCGATATTCAATTGAAAGCTTATTGTGATTCGGATTGGGCTGCATGCCCTAGCACTAGACGGTCGACAAGCTGGATTTTGCATATTTCTTGGAGATTCGTTAATTTCATGGCGTTCGAAGAAACAAGCCCTTTGTCTCGAGATCTTCCGCAGAGGCGAGTACAGGAGGCCCTTGCAGACTAGCTGTGAGATCATTTGGTTAACATATTTGTTGAAAGATTTCAATTGTTTGGACATCAAACCAACCTTGCTTTTCTGTGATAATCTTTCAGCCATACACCTCACCAAGAACCCCATTTTTCATGAAAGAACCAAACATATCGAATTGGATTGCCATTTTGTACGTGAAAAAGTTTCAGCAGGAATGATTCAGCTTGTTCACATTAGGTCCCGGTTTCAGCTGGCTGATATCTTTACAAAAGCTCTTCCAAGTACCAGTTTCCACTTCTTATTGTCTAAAATGGGCATCATTAATATCTACTCCCATCTTGAGGGGGAGTATCAGAATATTGTTGTCAAACAAAGTCAAGATCAAGGTAGCAACATCAAGGGAGCAGTGCACCATGAAGCAGAGAATGATTTGGTGCAAGGATCAGAGAATATTCCAGCTGCAAAAATAACAAACTAGTGCTGAGTCATATAGTCTGCAGGTAGAATTTAGTAACAGATTTTTATACCTTTTGTTTTTAGCTATTCTCAGATTGTATAAAGGTTGCAGAGAGGTCATTGTAAATAGTACACAAAAATATTGTTTTTCAATTCATAGTCAATACAAAATGAAGATTCTCTTCATCTGTCATCTTCCTATCTTTCATAGCTGCTTTAGTACTCTGATTTTTGACAAATCGTGAGAATGTACTTACAAATAAAATAGGAAAAACTTTTATATACCTCGGAGATAGGCCGTGTAGGATCGGAGAAATCGGCATATGGGTCTACCCCGGACTCATTTGAGCTGAGTTATTTTATTAGAGCCCGTTAAACAATTAATATCAAATTAATGTATAAACCGAAATATATATTAAATAATTAAATATCAGTTTTTCCCCAATATTAACCAAATTAAACTAATTAACTTCCCATCATCACCTAATTATTAAAATGCTATACAGATAAAGCAAAAGTTCCTTTTTCTTTTTTAAAGTTAAGCACCCTTATCGCAAGCATTTGAACCAGATCTCTCGTTATTGTGACTTGCGGTTAATATTTTTATTCTAAAATTGTGTTTCATCTCATATTCCAATCGCATAGATGATTGTCACGTGTATAACACTTACCATATTAATTTTTAAACATAAATTAAACATAAATTGTGGGCTTCTAATGTGGTAAGTATTACAAACATATTCATAATCCAGTCGTAGAAATTAGGAAAGTCTTATAATGCTTTTTCCTAACAAAAGCTTGAACTCAATAGTAAGTATATATCCTAGGAATTTTGGGCCAGAACTCAATAGTAAGTATATATCCTGAAACCTACAAGTTACAACATCATCAACACACCAAACTTCAAAAGAACAAATTGGGCCAGAAATAGACTTTAGGAATGCTGGGTCGGTGGTTTTTTTGAATGGATCAGTGATTTGGATCAGAAAAGAAATGGACTGAAATGAGGCTTATTTATATTTTAGGGAAATTACATAAAATACTATCTTTATGATAAACATACCACAAAATATGATTCTATCACTTTTATACCTATTTTTTCCTTTTATTACACTCCTGCATATTTTTGATTATTTTTATGTCTTTTTCGTTTTTCTTGTTCTGTATTGCTTTATATGTTATATATGTCGTTTGATGTTATTTAAATTTGTTTCTTTATTGTTTCGATATTTCAAAAAAAAATTTACCTTTTTTATGTTGTTTTTTATTCATGTATTATTTTGTACATTGTTTATATTATTTCGTGTTGTTCTATAATAATTTTAATGTTGTTCAAATAATTTTTTTGTTATTTCCTTGTAGTATTCAATGTGTAAATACGGTTTTTTACCTATTTTTAGGCTATTTTTATTCATGTGGTGTTTTTAACAATTTTACATTGTTTAAGGGGTTGTTTTCATACCCTTTTTAATATTGTTATGATGTTACTTTGTTGTTTCCACGTAGTTTTCGATGTTTAAATATATTTTTTACCTATTTTTAACTCTTTTTGCTCATATGATGTTTTAATATTTTATTTTATTTTTAAAGATTGAGCATATTTGTAGATTTATTAGTGATTAATAAAATACTTTAATAAAACTCTATGTATCTCTAATGATACAAAATCGTTTATATATTTATATATAGGATATGGATCAAATAGGTCCCCCTACTTGGGGTGAGTCCATGAGGACACATCCTAACCATAGATCAATAATTTTGGGCGGTCCAGATTTTTAGGGCTTTTTATGTTTATTTTTTCTTTCAACAATTAAAAAGGGTAAGGTGGTAATTTGGCACTTTAGAATCGATTACTAAGATTTTATTCTCTCCTCACGTCACATTCTCCCCACTCTTCACGATACTTTCCCTCTCTCTCCCAGGCGTTTGAGTTTCAAAAGCTCTTTCCATTCCCTCTGTCGTTATTTCGATTCCTTGTGACTCTCGAGAATTCGATTCGATTTTTTCGAAGGACTTGCGATTCTTTTGAAGGTAAGTTGTAATCTCGTTCGGTTGTGTGTTGAAGCTTCGATTTGTAGGTAGTTTCAGTTTTATAAGGTTTATGAAGGTTTAGTTTTGCGGTTTCTCTTTCGATTTTTGCAACTTGATCTATGTTTTGTTGTTGTTATGGGATGGTTTTACGGGTTGATGTTTCGTGTTTTTAATATATGTTTGCACATTGATGTTTTTGTTGTGTTGAAATATGATTGTGGTCTTTTTTTCATTTGCTTATGGTAGTCATTAGGGATCCTTGTTTAGTTAGTTTAGGAATAATACACGCAATTCTATTATTTATGTCTCGATTTTGTTGGAATGTTTATGATGCTTATGTAATTTTATACCTCCGCTATGGAATTGTGTAAATGCTTATGAAGTTATTAATATGTGCATGCGAAGTTCTAGATTTTTGTAACAGGGCATCATTTGGTATGAGCACCTTTCTCCCGCCTTTTGAATATTTCTTTTATATATGTTCATGCAATATAATTATATTGCTTACGTATGATAATTGTTGTGCATGTGTAGTATAACATTCATGCTTGTGTAGTAAACTTCATATGCATATTGCAATGCTTGCTTGTACAATATAGATGTGTTGCTTATATAATGCATATGTACAACTTACGTATAACCTTTTCTTTGTTTCTAAGTTAGTACTAGTGTTGCATGCGTAGTGTTTATTAATTGCTTATGTAGTTGAAACTTTGTGCATATAAAATTATTTTGATGCATATGTCTTGTGACTTTTGCGGCCTTGATTTTTGCTCGTGACGTTTTGTCCAAAGGTTGTACGTTGGTGCATATTTTATCGAGAACTCTAAAGTGTTGAAGTTGGCTATGGACTAGAGGGACAATGATAATAAGGTGGATTGTGGTGTTTTTTCCATGCGCCACATGGAAACATACATGGGCGGAGGCATGAATCGGGATAGTGGTTTGATGAAGAAAAATCTGCACGATTATCCATGTTGCGGCCGAAATACGACTTTGCTATTGCTTTGGCTAACATAAATGAACTCAAGGCGAAGAATTTGCTCGAGGCAAAAAAAGTACAATGGATGAAATAGTTGTAGGAATTTGAAATTTATATTGTAACTCTATTTCGAACAAGATACCTTGTTGTGTTTTTTGTTTTATGATGTCATGTTGCAAATCTTTTTGATAAACATATAGATATGATCGTACATTTTCTTTTTTGGTAGGTACGATGTTTTTGTGTAAAGTCTAAATTAGCATTGCAGTACGGATTAAACAATTGTAGGTAGATGTTTTTGATGCATGTGTAGATGTGCAATAAATCAATTATTAAATTGATATGTTGCTTGTGAATGATAATTTGTATGCATATGAAGAAGCATGTTAGTGCTTACAAAGAGATAACTATTATTTCCAAATAATTTTTTATATCATCAAAGTATTTATACTTTTTCCATTCTTATACTTTTTCCATTCTTGCTTATGTAGTACATATTTGTTGCATATGTAATATATGGGGGATTTATATATAATGTTCTTTGGATTTTAAGCTAAATGCATATGTCTTTGCATCTGAAACGTTCATACATTGCTTATGTACTTGAAGTTTATTGCATATGAAGTTTATCACAGATTAAAAACATAGTTTGTAACCAAATATCCATGTATAATGTCTAAGGAAATAAAGTAATGAAAATTATTATAGTCTTGTGCTACGCTTGCTTATTCTGAGTTCGGCTATTGTGGTTCCCAATGTCTCCACACTTCCCGCAATGTCTCTTTAGCTTTTGCTTGCCTTGATTGTTTTCTCTTTTTAGCTTTGTATTCGGCTTTTAACATGGCTACGACTTACCCTTGTTCTTGGCTTTGTTTTGGTGGCAAAACTTGAACTTGTAGTTGTGATGTAGTCCCACCAAAGTCCTCTAGCAACGTCTGTTTGTTCAATATACTTGGATTAATCTCTTGTTGCATGAGTAACAACCGCTTGTGGTCTGAATGATTTTTCCCAAAGATTCAGTTGTTCTTTGTTGCCTTTTGCAATCCTTGCACAACAATGGGAATCAAAACATATTTTTGCAACATTTTTCGACTTCATGCCCACTTGTAGTGACAAAGTGATCCGATGTATTTACAAGTAACATAACAATATTACATAAGCGGAAAAGCTTTTTCTTCATAAGCGGAAAACTTTTTCTTTATAAGTAATCATATTTTCATGAAACACACATGTGTTTACAAGCAACATAATAATACTACATAAGCTGAAACGCTTTTTTCTTCATAAGCAACAAATTAATTATTCACATGCATGATTTTTGAGAGCATGTTTTCATGATAAGTTTTGAAGTTTTTAACACTCTAACGAAGTAATGCTCTTCATAAGCGGTATGACGATACTAAACGAAGCAGATACCGTTACCTTCATATGCGGATATATGACACGAGTTTTGTTGAGAGTTATTTTTTTAGAATTACGAAGTGCGTTGAAGATTAGCTAGCATCATATTGCGATATTGATTTTTATCTACGAGAATATAATCAATATCATACATACTTTCTCCAAGCGTGTGTATAATCCTTCTTCAAATATGATGTTCATCTCTTCTCGCATGCATCATTATATGTGGTTGATTCTCCACAAAATTACGTAGCAAAAATGGTGTTCTACTCAAGCGAGGATGATGGTTCACCTTATTTCATGAAAAGCATTCGTTGAAGAAGAAGGAAGAGTAACGTTCGAGTGAAGAAGAAGGAAGAGATCTATCTATTCATCTTTGATTTTCTTTGGATCGATTTGGAGAGATTTTGCATTAATGAGAATCCGTTTTTGTTGGGTAACTTTATAGGATTACTAACTTACCCCTCCTCTATTTTCCAAGTATTTAATTTGTAATTTTAGCTCTAAAATTACAGCCATTAGAAAATCTAGATATGTGGCTAGGATTGGTCTCTATAGACTCACCCTGAGGTAGTCTCATATAACCCCCCTTTTATATATATATATATATATATATATATATATGTATATGTATATATCATAACCATAAATTTTTTTTTTGTTAAGATAGATTTTTAATATTACAAAGTTAATATTCTCCAAACAATAAATTATTTTTTAATAAACTTAATAATATTTTTTGAAAAATATATAAAATTCTATATTAAAATTTGTATATGCAAGAATGATCTCCTACCCACCATCAACATAGCATAACTTATCTATTGTTTATTTTATATACAAATATATATACGAGAACGATCTCCAATCAACTATCGGTGCATCTTAATGTGTTCAACATTTATGTTATATTCAAATATATATATATATATATGGAAATAATCGATGTCCACCATTAATACAACTTATCTATTGTTGATGATACAATATTTTGTGGGACTGGTCACCATCATTACAAACTATTAGTACCGAATGATTTGAATACAACAACTATACAAGTACCGATTTTAGAGGTATCAAAATGGGCGGGAGCTAATTAAAAAGGCCGGGTTGGCTACATTTTGGAGGCCCATTGGCAAAACCCATAGGCCTCAAAAAGTCGGGGCTTGGTTATTTCATGTGTATTTATATGGCTTATGACTTAAAAATAGCGATCAATGGAGTTCCAAACGGATCCAACCCGATTTTTCTCTTTGGGCCCGAAGGACCAACGCCACCCGACCAAGCCGATCCATTTGTGACCCCCTCGATTATTAATATAGCTTGTGCATCGCACGGGGCTTCAATCTAGTAAACTATAAACAAAAGAACCCGAAAAACTTCATTTGTTGGAGCTCTGTTCATTTACAATCATAATAATTCATTATTATTCTTCTTGGAAATTCGATCAATCTAAATATAAATATATAATCCCTTTGTAGCTCACTGAATCTTATTACATACGATGAAATTTGTATCAGGTACTTCAATGATTATGGATACGTGCATTAAATATCAATGTCATCCAATTATGAAAATCCATTTCAGGTCAATGATCAGTTAATGACTTTTACCCATTTTCGATATAAGATATCAAAAATTTAAAATCTAATTGCATATACCTAAAGATTTTCCTACACCATTTAATTAAAGACTGACAATATTTATAGATATCAATCCGGGATAGAGTGTCAAATTATATTTGTCTATAAAATGCTACCCAATAATTCATTAGAGTTATATCTAATTAATTCAGACTTACAAAACTTGTGTGCCTAAGAATGGTGAAGTTCTCAATGTTGATGTTTGTCCTCTACGTTCTTTTATCGGGTAACTATTTTTTTCTTAATTTATATAATTAAAAAAATAAGTATTTGTTATCTTAAATATTGATTTCATTTCATTTGAATGATTATAATATTTGTAGTTTATTCCACAAAAATAATTTTTTTTTGTATTTTTGGTGATATTAGTTGGTGGATGGATGATGAGTCCATTATCGTTCGTCGATGCTGATACGTGCAGTGAATTATTTCCTGAAGTCCCATGTTATGTTGATCGCCCCAGGGGACTCCAACAATGTCAACATCTTTGCCTATTGAAACATGGATCTACTTCTGTCAATTGTGTTCAACAAAATCCTGATGATAAACCTGTTTGCCTTTGTACTTTTTGCCATTAAAATTGAAGAGTGAAATGGACTGAGAAAATAATACACTCTTCTTTGTTGAGGTATTTGTAATAAATAATAATGGGTTTGTAGTTATGTGATTTGGTTGGACAAATTCTATGGTTAATTATCTTTGCAGTTTTATGCATCAATTATGTCATTTATTGTATATTTCATATTTGCCAACTTCGTCCCTGGCAATTCACACAAAATAACCAAACTAATTAACCGCATCATCATCTAATTATAGAATTGACACACCGATGTTATTGCAAGTATTTGAACTCGGACCTTCTTATTGCGCTTGTGAGTAATGTAAGTCCAAGCGGCTACGATAATTTAGAGGGGGTGAATAGATTATCTCCATCTTTTCGATTTCGCCCTCTTTTTGAACCAAATGCTCAAACACAATAATAAAGGTGCGGAATGTAAATAACACACGTTGATTTATAGAGGTTCAACCCACCTAGGGCCTAATCCTCTACCACCCCAAAGATATATCAGGATGGATTTCAAAAAGAAAAAGATTTTATTAATTTACCAAAAATTAATACAACACCAACTTACAACAACACCTTGAAGAACACCACACTCTTCTTCAACACCACCTTTGAGATTACCACAATCTCACTTGAAGATTACCACAATCTCCAACGGCACCTTGTGAAGATTACCACAATTTTCAACCTTGAAGAATACCAAATTCTTCAACACCTCGACAAGAAGATTACCATAATCTTCTCACACCTAACACCTAGATCACCCAAGTGTGTTCTTACCACAAGAACACTCACAAGGATATCTTGTGTTGAATGATTACCAAAAATTCAAGATTACAACTCGATAATGAATTATGCAATTGAGTGTAAGTGTAATCAAGAATAGCCTAGACCTCAAGGATGTGAAAGTGATAAGTTAGGCAAATTACAACAAGAATAATAACAATGAAAGACCAAGTGTTTGCTTGAGTATATCTTGTTGTGTTGTGTTGTTCTATCTTCTTGTTGTGCTTCAAATCTTCCTCTATTTATAGGACACGATTGATACTTGATAGGCTCCTCTTGGAATCTGATATCTACAAAAAAATTGCAATTAAAATCAAGATTATAGCTGTTAGAAATCAATCCCATAAATTAGGGAAAAGTTGTCTGCTGCACAACGGTCAGAATTTTGCTGTCAAACTTGAGGGCGACTGGTCGCGCACAAATAGAAGTTTGAAGATGGGAAAACACATTTACAGGCGACAGTTGGCGTGCACCTCGGACCGGTCGACCTAACCACAACCGGTCGTCGCACTCATCGAAAAAATGAAAGAGCGAAGTTACATTTTGATTTTTGCTCAGGTGCCGGCGCCCTATAGGTCGCCGGTCGATGGCACCGTTGCCACGACCATTTTCTCGCAAACATGAAGTTTTTGTTTTCCTCAACTTTCAGTACGGGTTGCCCTATACGGCGATAGGATGACCTCAAAACAAAAGTGTTATCAATTTTATATCGAAAACAAACTTCAAGAAATACTCAGAAAAATAGTGAAAATATTTTAGACCGATCGGGAGTATTAGGACAACATTTAGAAATATTGTTTTGGTGTAAAAATACATTAACAAAAAAACATTAAAAGTGTTGTCCAATTTTGTCGAAAATAAAACTTGAAGAAATACTCAGGAAAATATTAAAACCATTTTAAATCAATTTAGGAGTATTTGGAAAACCTTTAAAAACATTGTTTTGGTATAAAAACAAAATCATCAAAATCATGATAAAACCATTTATCAAACAATCTCCCCCTTTTTGGTGATTACAACCAAAACAATTTTAACGAGGTCAATTTTGAAAACAAAACAATTTTACCGATTAAAAAGAGCTATATGTTGTGAGCGACAACATTCTATGCAATATAAACACAAGGATGAGAGTAGAGATATTCAAACATATATAGCAAAAGCTCCCCTATCAATATGCACAACAAGAGTAATGTAAAAGCAATCAACCACAAGCTTAGCTTTTACATATTGATCTTAGGTTCAAGAGCTTATAAGCTCCTGTCCAACAAAACATCATTAGACAAGTATATAAGTCCATCATACATCAATTGGACTAAGTATAATGCACAACTTATGGCTTTATCAAGCCATAGCTTATAACTTCTTTTGTTAAGCTTAACTTAGCTTTTATGAGCTAATGAGCTTATAACATGTTTTTCTCCCCTTTGGAATCATCAAAAGAATGTTAGCACGATAAACACATCATATAATCATATCAAAGTGCACAACTAAACCGATGTATCGAGCTATTTGAACAATGAAGCTTATAGGCCAAATGGGAGCGAAAAGTCGATCATACGACTTGTAGAAGCTTATGAAAAAATCATTTGATTTGTAAAAACATGATCTCTATAAATATATGAGACTTTTGAAATCGAGAGAATCATGTAGGTGATGAATTTTTCATTGAAACATTTTATCGAACACTTGGCGGGCGTCAAAAATTGAAAAGAATATATATAGCCCTTGTAAATGAAATCAAGCCAAGTTTTTCATCACCAAATGCAATTTAATAAATATCATTCATCAACAATCAATAAGCTCATCACAAACATATACTAATTTCATCAAGATAGTACATATAGGCCAAGTTCTCAAGGGTTCAACCCAATTGAGATTAAGGAAGTAGAATTCTTACCATTTAATCGGTAAATATGAGCATCAATGATGATAACCGAGCTAGGTAGTCCCCAAAATATATAATTCATGCATCAAAACTCATTTGAAGTGAATTGTGTGTGAAATTTGCAAAGGGACGAAAATAGAGTTGAAATGGCCAAAATGGCTAAGTAAAAAAAAGAGACGATTTAAGCCAAGAAATCACATTGGGCGACCGGTCAAGGGCTAGGGCGACCGATCGGCGAGTGGGCGACGGTCGACCCTTGCCCCTGGCACCCCACTACTTCTTTTGTTATGCAAATTAGAAGTTTGATCCAAAAATCCAATTTTTCGCCCCTAAGTTTTAAAAACGTGCAAAAGGAAAACGTAGACCTTATTCAATATACATTATGTTATAATCAAGCTCGAAATGAGGTAAAATACTCGGCGGTTAATGATTAAAAAGTCCGCGAGTTATCCTTGAGAGCAATTAAACACATCTCAAGTTTTTTTTTTGTTAAAAACTCAATCCCTTAGAAAGTTTTTGAATCTCAATATGTTTAGTTCGATTATAACGAACTATATTTTGAATAATTTTCACCGGACTAGTTATCGAAAAATAAGAACGTTTTAAAACTTTGGATAAACAAGTCATAAGAAGAAGTGCCTTACAAATATTTGAAAATTTCTTTTAACGGCACTTTGATGAGATTCGTTAGGATAGTTTTGAAGTCGAGCATATAGACACAAGGCATATGGAATGTCGAGTCTATAGAAATAATACAAGAAAACATACCTCGAATTTGTTTGTCAACCGACATGCCTTCCTCAACCTTTGTCAATTTTTTGAGATGATTCTTCCTTCTTCAATGCCTAATTTCTTCAAGAGTTCTTTTGAAATGTAACCATCTACTTGGCATTGAATGATTTGAAGTCCAAGCAAGAAATTGAGCTCCCCATCATGCTCATTTCAAGTACACCTTGCATACTTGGAAAAATCTCTTGCACAAATATTCATTAGTAGTACCAAAAATATTCTCATAAATATGCACAAGTAAACAATCTTGCCCTTTTTCAAAAAACAAGGAGAGTAGTATCAACTTTACCTTTTGTAAAATCATTTAGCAAAAATAGCTAAGTCCATCATACCATACATGGGGTACTTGTTTGAAACCATACAAGGTGTTGGGAAATTTATTGTTTAGATTTTGATGAATGCCATGTAAAACTTAGAATAGGAAGTTGGTACCCCAATTTTGTTGTAAAGCGCCTTGTAATAAATAGAGGTGGTCAGTGAGTTAAGTCGGCTATGCCCAAACATGCAAGAAGACAATGGAGACTAGAAGGAAGACTCATTGCAAGACAATGAGTATGGCAAAGAAGAGTAGATGGGAACTCTGCCGAAGGAAGCGGTGAGATGCGGTGAGTGGAGTATCGATCAAGTCAACTCAAGAAAAGCCAAGTCTCAAGTTGAAGTAAGGAAGAGTCATCGATGATTGGAAGTGACTCTAAGTCACACTGGGGAAAGCAAGGAAATGCGATCAAGTCGAGATAGCTGAAAAAGATGCATTTGCGAGAAATCAAGAGAATTACCTAAACAAGTAATATCTCCATGCTACCTTTCTCAAGTGTTCGGTCCCGGAAGCGTGCAAAAGGAATAAACCAATGGGAAGCACTACACCGTGTCGAACTCGAAAAGGTGAAGAACAATTCATACGAGGAAATGGCAATTCAAGAATTTGCAACAAGACAAGCCAACGACTAAAGTGACTTTCAAAAATAAGCATATCTCTTCAACGGGCGATTTTTGAAAGATCACTATAAAAGGCGAGGAATGACTTTGAGAGAGAAGACCAGAACCAAAAACATTCAAGCAATTATTAGAAAGCGTAACTGAAATATTCTCAAGTTATTAAACGCTCAATCCTCAAGCCTACACTACAAAGAACATCAATCCAACACTCACTGTGAAGGAAAGATAACTTCAATCGAGTTGAAGAGGAAATTGCGAAAAATCAAAGGGTCTACATTCCTCGAAGGATTGTAGGAAGGTTCAAGGTCGAACCAAGTCTTGAGCTTTTGGAGGGCTTCATGATCAAACCCAAAGAGCTTGAGCAAGCAAGCGGAAGTAGCAAAGCATTGCCCTGTGAAAAAGCCGAGTCATACGAGAAACCTTGACTAAGTGATCAAGGCGTCTCAGATCGAGTCCCAAAGGATCAAGTTTGTGTGATCAAGACTTGTATCGGACATTACCACTTTGTTTCTTGATCAATACCTAGTGGATTACTCCATGAGTTGGAGAAGAGAGGAGTAGAAGAATTACCCCATCTTGAACCTCTATAAATCTCATTGTGTCATTTACATTTCAAAGACTTTAATTCTTGCATCATATTTGTTTAATTCTGTGACATATTTGCTACCCATTAGATAATCTCTAAGTACTAAATCAAGCTCTAATTCTCTACTTAACCAAACATAAGGGTGTTAAGTCTTCATTGAAAAACAAACCACGAGTTGAGTTAATTTAGACTTAACGGTGAGTTATTCCATCAACAGCTCTCGATTGAGTGCATTGAGAGACTAACTCTCTTGATTAACTAAATTGGCTATCCACAAGGACACGATTGTGTAGTATCAACTATGAATTTTTAAAGGACTAAATCAAAAATTTGGGTAAGATTTATTCAACCCCCTTCTAAACCTTACACTTACACCCCTTTGGGACCTACAAGTGGTATCGGGCGGTTGGTTCATTGAGCCTTCACCTGCAGTTCTTGAACTAGATCTCCAAACTTTTCAAAGTTTGCTTTAGTATAAACTTTCAAAACATTTTTTATCATTAAAATTTATTATCATGGAAGCAAATTTGACACGCATCCCTATGTTCACAATTGAAGAATTTGATGATTGGAAAATTCGTATGCGAGGCTCATCTATCGGCATGACATTGTGAGATGTGGATAGTGATAGAAGATGGGCCACTGCAAATCTTAAAGGTGAACACAAATGAAGAAGAGCTACGGTGAAGGAGAAGATGATGTTGCTCCCGGACCGACCATGGTTGAAAAACCAAGAAGAATTTGGACAAATGATGAGAAAAAGATACAACTTGGACAATGTAGCCAAGGACATCCTTTACAAAACCTTGGACAAAGCCATGTTCAATAAAGTCAAATCATTCAAAAACGGCTAAAGAAATGCAGGACAAGCTAACATTGATTTGTGAAGGCTCGGAAGCAAATCAAAGAAAACAAATTATCGGTGTTTGTCAGAAATTTGAGAACTTCAAAATGATCTCGGGAGAAAACTGGATCAACTGGATGCTCGGTTCACGAAATCACCAACGAGCTATACGCACTTGGAAAGGAATATACACGAGAAGGAAATGTGTATGAAGATCCTAAAAAGTCTTCGGTGAATGGGAAATGAAAGTCATGGCACTAAGACATTCCATGGACCTATCAAAGACATCCAACCATGAACTATTCTCGGACCTCAAGCCTACGAGTTTGGTGAGAAAAAAGACCAGGAAGAGGCAGTTGTACCCAAAGCAGTTGCTCTAATTGTTAAAGATGGGAAGAAAGCTGAGGTCAAAGAAGTCATTGATCCGGAAGAAATAGCCACGATCGTTAAAAGGTTCAACAAGTTCTTCAATAAGAACTACAAAGAAGCAAGGCGAATCTTCCGGAAGACACTCGGCTCCTCCAAGTCAAGGAAGATAGGCCAACCAAGAGAACAGATCATCAAAAAGCTGAATATCAAAGGGTGACAATCCAAGAATGGAAAGAAGCGATCAAAAGGTTGAATATCTATCTTTGGGCGGCGTAGACAACCAGTCACTATGCCATTTTGCCCATATCCTGTAGTCAACAAATACGAGAATGAAGAAGAAAGAAAGGTCTTGAGAGAAAGAAAGAAAAGAAAAGAAAAAGGCAATGATGGTGCAGAGACTCTTTGAGACAGCCAAGTCAAGAGAAAGCTTGATTGATTGAGTAGTGAAGCTAACTACTCAAGTGACTCGAAGAAGAAGCCCTGATCTGTTTGATGGCCAAGGAACAAGATCAACGACCAAGAAGATGAGGTACACTCTAACTCATCAAACTCAGATTCTAGTGATAGTGATTGTGACACACACACTTCATCACCCAGTGATCTTTATGATTCATTAGGCAAAATGATGAAAGATTTTAAACACATTAAATCCTCACACACACTATTAAATGAGGAAAACAGACCTACTCAAGAGCCAAAACTCAAAGTGACTAAGGGTGAGTACTCTAAGTCAAATAGGCGATGAGAATGAAAGTTTAAAAATTTGAAAATGCTAAGTTAATAGCGAGAAATAGTTGCCATAGAAAAGAGGAGAATGGCCTCAAAAATGTGATTGCCTCATTCACTAAGGCATCTAAATCATTGGATGATCTTATTATGATTCAAAGAGAATGTGGAGACAAGACAGGATTAGGATTTAATTCCTCGTGTTATGTCAAACTCCAAAAGTAACTTTGGAAAAAGGATCTTCAAGCAATGAAGAGTCTAAAAAATCCAAAACTCCAAAGGGTGCACACACATTCACTTCAAAGCACAATTACAAGCAAAGCGCCTTGGTTATAAAGGAAAAGGAAAACAACCGGTTGAGTGCGGCTGAAAGGGGCAGTGAGAAGAGATTGATCGAGTTCTCGGCAAACTCCAAGCGAGAAAATACTCTGTAAAGAAGAAAGCAGAGCTACCAAAAACCCCGGAAAATCTATAAAATAAATACATATGATGGGAATGGTAGAAAATATCCAAGCAAGTGATTGGAATGATGTGAACTATCGGCATAGACTTATGGAATATAAGCCCAAATGGCAAAGGCCTAGAACTCAAACAAAGGCCATTCCAAAAGTATAAGAGCTTTCATCGGCACACATATGCACCTAGGCACTACACTCGGAGACACCACAATTACCCCAAGAGAAGCGATTGCTAAAACATATACACGGCATACGAGACAAAAGAGGCAGTTGTATGAACCTAAAATCCCCAAGCAATTTGCCAAGATTAATTATGATTATGGCATTGATAGATGGCAACCCCTTAGAAGTCAAATCATTTGGCTATAAGTTGGTTGGATCATCTTACAATTCTAACCCCTTAGGACCCGGACAAGTATGGGTACCTAAAAACTTAATTTCCTTGATTGCGGGTTCAAGGAGCAGTGAGTGCCAAGGAACCTGGTATATGGATAGTGGTCATTCTAGACATATGACGGAAACAAGAAAAATCTGTCAAAATTCAAGGAAGTAAAAGGAGCAAAAGTCATATTTGGAGAAATGAAGCTCCATGTGAAATAAGAGGCATTGGATCCATCAAGAGGAATGGATTAGAAATCACGGATGTTGCATATGTTGAAGGACTCAACTTCAACTTGCTAAGCATCGATCAACTACGTGACAAGGGCTATAATGTTGGATTTAACATGGGTATATGCCAAATCAAGGATCTTGAATCGAATGAAGTTGTGTTGCAAGGATGCGGACAAAAGAACATGTATGTAGTAGATTGGTCAATCTACAACCAAGACACTGTCTATTAGCAAAAGCACAATTTGAATCAAGTTGGTCGTGGCACAAAAGTGAGTCACCTGAATTTCAAAGCGATTAACAAGCTTGCAAGAAGTAATCTTGTGGAAGGACTTCGGACTTCGATATATCAAGAAGGAGAGTATATGTGATGCATGTCAAAAGGAAAACAAATCAAATCTTCATTCAAAGAAAAGACATGTCCATCTTCAACAAGAGTATTGCATCTGCTACATATGGATCTATTTGGCCCAGTGGAACCAACTTGAGCATAAGTGGAAAGAAATACACCTTGGTGGTAGTAGATGACTACTCAAGATATACATGGACAATATTCATGTGTAAGAAGAAAGAAACTCTACGAGAAACTACCACATCGATGAAGAGGATTCAAAATGAGAAGAGCCAAACCATTATCAAAATAAGATCGGACAGAGGAACCGAGTTTGTCAATGGAATAATAACTTCGATATTGTATTGAAAATGGTATTGGTCATGAACTAAGCTATGACAAGGACTCCATAGCGAGAATGGAGTTGCGAAAGAAAAGCAGAACTCTCAAAGAAGCGGCAAAGGACCATGTTAGTGAGCGGGGTTACCAAAAAGATTTTGGGCTCAAGTAATCAACACGACTTGCTACACTCAAAACAGATGTATGATAAACAAACGGTGACAAAGACTCTCCTATGAGATTTGGTGAAAAGAAAACCAAATGTTGCATATTTTAGAATATTTGGATGTAAATGCTTCATCCACAACAATGGCAAAGACAATCTAAAGGCCTTCGATGCTAAAGGCGATGAAGGTATCTTCTTAGGATACTCGGTTGAAAGCAAAGCCTCTGAGTACTCAACAAAAGGACTATGGTTGCGAGAGGAATCCATTCATGTGGTATTCGATGAGCAAATGTAAATGGAGAAGATATTGAAGAATCGGTGACAAGCTAAATCATCAAACATACGAGAAAAATCCCTATCTTTGAAAGCTGGAATTGTAAACTCGAGAAGAAGATGAGATAGCCGAATCTCAAAATTTGGAAAATTTGCGGCTAAGTGACTACGAGAGAGGCGATCAAAGCAACACATTTTGCTAGGCGATGAACCCATCTAACTTACTTCAATAGGATGTAAGATGGTGAAAGACCATCCACGAGAACTTGTCATTGGAGATATAAGAGAAGGTGTCAAAACAAGATCGAACTCAACAAGAAGCTATGTTCACATGTTTTATCTCGCAAATAGAGCCCAAAGATGTGTTACAAGCATTAGATGACACACGTTGGATTCAAGCTATGCAAGAAGAGTGAATCGGTTTGAAAGAAATAAAGTATGGGAATTAGTTCAAAGACCCACACATCAAAACGTTATCGGTACTAAATGGGTGTTCAAAAACAAGATGAACGAGGAAGGTTACGTGGTAAGAAACAAAGCAAGACTAGTAGCCAAAGGATATTGCCAAGAAGAATGAATAGATTTTGATGAAACATTTGTTCTGTAGCAAGATTGGAAGCAATAAGGATGTTTCTTGCCTATGCAGACTCACAAGAATTTCATTGTATATAAGATGAATGTAAAAAGTGCATTCCTAAATGGTTTATTGGAAGAAGAAGTGTATGTTGAACAACCTCCAGGATTTGAGCGAGAAGACTCTTGGAGATAAGGTATACAAACTCAAGAAAGCTTTGTATGGATTGAAACAGGCACCCGAGCATGGTATGATACCTTGTCACAATTCCTAGCGAGAATGGATTCACAAAAGGAAAAGTAGATAGAACACTTTTCAGAATTCAAGACAAAAAGAGTATACTACTTGTTCAAATATATGTGGATGACATCATTTTTGGATCCACAAACAAAGAGTTGTGTGAAAATTTTTCAAACCTCATGCAAAGTAAATTTGAAATGAGCATGATGGGAGAGCTAACATTCTTCCTTGGACTCCAAGTGAAACAAGCGAAGGATGGAACCTTCATAAGTCAAACAAAATACAGGAGATTTAATGAAGAAATTTGGTATGGAGGAGAAGTCTTACGTGAAAATACCAATGAATACATCATCAAAATGGACATGGATGCGGATGGCAAGCCTGTAGATCAAACAAGATCTGAGCACTTATTGGATCATTGCTCTATCTCACGGCCAGCGGGCGGACATCACCTTTGTTGTAGGTGTATGTGCAAGATTTCAATCTGCTCCAAAAGAGAGCCATATGACAAAGACTAAGAGAATATTGAGATACTTGAAAGGAAGCGAAGTTGGCTTATGGTATCCAAAGGAAGGTGGATTCAAGCTAATTGGCTATTGAGACTACGACTATCTTTGGATGCGAGTTTGGGAAAAGCACCTCGAGGCACATGTCAAATGCTAGGAAACGGGTTGATTTCTGGTTTAGCAAGAAGCAAAATTCAATAGCCACCTCTGGTGAAGTAGAATACATAGGCTGCATTGGGCATTTGTTGTGCCCAAGTCATATGGATGAGACAAAGGTGAGAGAGTTTGAAGTTGAGGAAAAAGAAATTCCAATCATGTGTGATAACACAAGTGCAATTGCAATTACACAAAATCTGTGTTGCACTCAAGAACAAAGCATATCGATGTCGAGATATCACTTCATAAGAGATCATGTTGAAAAAGAAGGACATCATCTTGGAATATATCTCAAGCGATAAACAATTGGTGACATCTTCACAAAACCATTATGTGAGTCAAGATTTGAAGAACTCAAGCATGAGTTAGGGTTAATTGAGTTGGTGACACTCGGAAGAATCAAAGAAAAGAAATGGAACACAAAAAGGAAAAGGAATTTGAACTCACAAATCGGCTAAGTAAATCGATCGTATCGGAAAACTGACTATACCAAGTCGGTGACAATTTGAGTCACAAAAGAATGTGAGAAGAAGAGTTAAACCACTAAGGGTAAAAGTTGAGTCATTTATGAGCAAAGTGACAAAAACGATCGTTTTGACTAAGCGGGAATGTTTTTAAGAATTACGTCGGCATAATTATGGCGTGTACAGGCAAAATTTGCACACCAAGCTTATGATTGGATATATATGATGTCGCATTAAATACGAGACATTAAATGCTAAATAGGCGTGCAAAATCTAAGCCGTTGATTTCGATCACATTTCAAAAACCACCCATACGTCCTTTCATAAACCATACTTAAGCTTTCATTCTTTCTCTCTCTCTCTCTCATATTACCAAAACCGTTCATTTCTTTGAAGCAAATGCAAAACTCTCTCAAAACCCTATCTATCTTCAAATCAACCTCTAAGTTTTCTTGGTAAAATCTGAAAAATGGCACCAACCTATGATTTTGTCAAGTTAGGAAAGCAAATCCACTGCAGGGTCTCTTTGTGGATTTCGGCGGCATGGTGAAACAGGGGTCCGACGACACCTTAGTGAAGAAAATTCTTTGAGAAATTGGAAAGCGTCACGGGATGAAATCGTTTACGGCGTTGGAATATCCGATGACCTATGTGGAGGAGGTCACACGATTCTCGTGAGCGAGATTCACGATGAAGGGATAAAGTCATATGTTCACGGAAAGAAGCTCACATCATCTCGCAAGGATTTGGTTGAACACTTGCTCGCTCACTAAGCGGAAGGAGCATCGAGAAATCAACGAAGGCGATGTAAACCTAGCTATTGCCGCTTGGAAGGAAATAGCCAAGCCGACTATCTTTGATAAAATAGTTTACACTGACAAACAAGAGGCTGTTGAAGGAGGATTATCACAAGTTGTTGGACATAGTTGCCAAATGTATTGACATCAAATTTGGCGGCTTTGACCAAGCCAAAAGCAAAGTTGATCGTAATGGTTGCGATCATTGAAGAAAGGAAAATAAATGGGTTGAGTTTGCTATAGCGGACTATGCGAATGTGGGAACAAATCCTTCAAGGAAGATGGCACATTTGGAGGATCCCTAGGATATGGCCTAGTGATTGGCGGTGATGGAGGTGAAAGGAGTCCCTCTTAGACATGGAAATGTGTTCCATGTAAACAAGAGGATGTTGAGATCAAACCTCTGCGCGCACGAGAAGAGAGCCTACGCCAAGAGAGTTGACACAAGTGAGGGGAATCGGTGACCACGAAGATACGATTGTTTCCTCTCCACCAAAGAAAGCTGCCCTACAGTTTGCTAAGAAGATTGTTGCTCTAAAGAAAGAAAGTCAAACTCGCTCACTGCTCCTGCGGCCGGAGTCACCTTTGCCCCTGCGGTAGTATCTCTTGCCCCAGCGATGGTGGTCGAAGGACTCTCAACTACCTTCGCGATCGTCAAAAAGAGGAATCGATAAGCAGGCGGCCGGCTCCTCGAAGAAAACACGAACCCGGCCCCCGCCGCCCAAGACTCAGGAAGAAGCGTCTCGAACCGGAAATCCCTCGGTACAAACTAGGAGACGAAGAAGAATCATCAAGCACTCGAGCTTGAGAAAGCTGAGTCGACCCACTCGGTGGAGCGAGATACATGAGCTAGCTGGAGAAGTAGAGTCTCGGATATTATAGATGAAACAATGAAAGTCTTTGAAGAAAGCGTCACAGAGGCAAAGCGAAGACACGATTGTAGTTCGCCAAGTGAGACGCAAGAAGAAGAAGGCGATAGAGATGATAGTGATGTGATGATCCTATCCCCACCTTACCCGGACATCCAAAATCGTCTGCGTGAGTGGAGGAAGTGGAAATTGAGTCGATCCGGGGAGCAGTTCCAACGGCCCGAGTTTATCGAGGAAGAAGAAGGAATTTGCCGAACTTCCTTGGGATCGACCTCGTGATCCAAAGATTGGATGAAGAAAAGCGCACGAATATCTTGCGGATCTTCAAGGATAAGGAGAAGAAGAGAGATCGACGAGAGGAAAAGCGAGGCAAGAGAAGGCCAGCATCTCGCCCTCTCTCTTTGGAACCCTGAGAACATACACATTCTCACTTCGATATTTTATCGAGAAAGTGATGAGGATCGGACCTGCTGGCTGCTCTGAGAAGAGATACAAATGCGCAAGCAATGTATGAATCGAATTCTTCATGAGAAGAGCATGATGGAGGGACCAGGAGAGTCCTCGAACGGTGAAATTGATCCAATGGAAGTGGTTGACAAATCGCCACCGTTGTTCTTGCCACCACTTCCCCGGCTCACTCGGAAGAGGAATTAAAGGAAGCTGGCGATGGCGGGTTAGTGGGGACCCCAGTTGAGCCAACCCCTAATGGAGGTGTCTTACCACCTTGATGGTGAACACTCGGTAAAACAGCCAGAGTCCGGGGACGAGTGACCCCATTCAAGTCACTCGGTGGTGATCCCGGTGAGGGGAAACTCCCTCCACCGCTGCGGCAAGGTCGGAGAATGCTGCAGATGACTCCACAACGAATCCGGAGGCGAAGTTGAGAAAGTAGAAACACAAAACGACAGCAAGTCGCCATCAACGAAGCTCAGGCGAGTTGAGACTGTCTCGGCTAAAGGTGTCAGCCACTACGAAGGCTTATGGTGGCTGGCGATGCGTCGAGGCACGAGGAAGGAACAACCCTGGGAGTTAACACTGCAGGCGATGAAAGTGCAATCCATGGGGTTGAGACTCAATGGATGCCACCACATAAGACCCTAAGGCAGTGACACTTTGTCGAAAGGGAGGTTGAAGGCCTCGGCAGCGATTGAGGCGCATGAGGTAATGAAGGCCCACGGGAGGTTGAGACTTCCCGGGGTAAAGAAAAGAAGTAGAGAACATCCCTCCTGCTATCATTGATCCATCGAAAAGGAGATAAGCGCGCTTCATGATTCCTAGGACAATCACGATGTAACCTTTTTGGGATCGAGGCGGCGAATAAGGTGAGTCATCCCCATGACCGATCAAAAAGACTCATTGCGAATGCTCCCGGCAGACGAGCAAGTCTCATCTCAAGACTACTCGTCAAACTTTCAATTTTGATGATGAGCCACCAATGGAAATCTCATCATCATCCGATGACGCTTCGATAAGGCCGAGGACGATCCCACTCAATTAGATAAACCGGTGAGACCAACGAAGTTGTTGAGACAAGCGAGGCTCGGCAAGTCGGGTCCACTTCACAAAAAGACGCCGGTGAAAGCGAGTCCATTGCACGGGCTCCTCAAGCTGCTGCAGAGTTCGACTCAAAAGGAACTTCACGCGCACCTCTCATCATTGAACAAATCCGGTTGGTCGTGATGATTCCTTTGTAGAATCTTTTCCTTTCTCTCGGAGGTACCCGACCTCCGAAGAGTCGAAGAGAATGAGCTCACACGCTTCCACGCAGACCAGCTCTGTCATTTCGTCGGTACCATCGTTCGATTGACTATGACTTTTGTGCGTGGCCATCACCGTACCTGAAGAAACAAGCGAAGTTCGGGAGGTGTTCAAAGCATTATTTTTGAAATTGAACGGATGGAGAGGCACCAGGCCTCTATGGACATGCGGCCCGGACAACATGAGAGATGCCAATCTTCACTGGCGACTTGAGAGGCATAACAGTCGGGATCGGGAATGGTGGCGGCGGCAAACAATGCGTGTGGAACAAGTTAGATACTTGAGGACATTGTTCAACAAAAGCTTTGGTATGGAGAGTGAGAATCTTTGATGCAAAAATGAAATTGAGAGAACACATTGAGCACATGCATGAAGCTCACCTTTGCCGAGATAAAGATGTTGCGTGAGCAAAATAAGAGTGATCTTAGCGTATGGAAGAAACCATGGATAGAACTCGACTATCAAGTAGGCTCGACTTCTGCTTTGCCGGCATGTTTCAGTGTTCCTCTCTCCTTTGATGATGCCAAAAAGGGGAAGAGGAATACTATAAAGCGCTAAAGAGATCGAAGCGAAAAAGAGGAAGCATTTGTAAAGGGAAAGGCAAGTGAGGAAGTGTCAAAACAAATAAAGGAAAGTCCGTTGGGGAAGGATCGAAAGATGTGACCTTGATGATTGCACAAACCCCCAACAAGGTCTTGTCACGGTGACATTATCGTGACAAACTCCTGTGACTCTGCCACTCCAACACTCTACTATATCCATGCATTTTGAAAAGAAAAGACAATTGAAGCGGGGATGGAGGAAGTGGAAGGAAGAATGGATGCCCGGGTTTTGAACATCTTGAAACAACATGGAGGCATTCGGTGAAGCGAGAGACACTTATGCCATCTAAGATGTCGGGACCGAGCCACGATCGGTTGATGAATTTAAAACGCTCGCATCGAAGGATACTTTGCAAAAATGTCTATGGCTCAAGCTTGGGACTTCTTGGGAAAAAGGTCTCACGTTATGTGAAGAAAGGGACGAGCGACGGACTACCAAGCGATCCTCTGCTTTGGTCACTCGCCGGGTCACTCATTTGGAAAGAAGAAAGACCCGTCTACAATACACGCCCGGAGGTAGAGGAAGAAGCGAGTGGTGGAGGAAGAGGTTTGGACTGAGGCCTCGCCCCAAAACCATTGAGTACGTAGATCCGAGGCAAGAAAGGAGGGATCTCTTGAAATTTGGTCTTGACCAAGTAGCCAATTTGCAAGTGGCTAAAAGTAATCTTGAGTATGCGAAAAGAATAGAAGAAGAAAATAAGAGACAAACTCGGCTATGGGAGGAAAGACAAGAGAGATTAAGAAGAGATGAAGCTGCCAGGAAGGCATATGAAAAGAAGAAGAAGGCGGTGACGATGAGAAAAAGAGAAGAAGAGTAGAAGATGTTGAACAAGATGAAAGAAGGAGCAATGAAGGAGATGAAGTGTTGTTATCCACCCCTTCATGTATTTTATTATGTAAATACATACTATGTAAGTCTTACCGCAATAAAGCTATAAATTCTTTTTTTTTTTTTGTGTAGACAAATGATTGCTCGATCACGCCTTGTTGATTTGTATGAGAACAAGAATGGTATGATCAATAAAAGGATTGATTCTACGCATACATTCTATGTGAATACACTATATCGTATGTATCTTTGCTATTTACATTTTTGAATGGTTTGATTTTGGCATCATCAAAAAGGGGAAATTGTTGGGAAATTTATTGTTTAGATTTTGATGAATGCCATGTAAAACTTAGAATAGGAAGTTGGCACCCAATTTTTGTTGTAAAGTTTGCATTGTAATAAATAGGGTGGTAGTCAAGTGAGTTAAGTCGACTATGCCCAAACATGCAAGAAGACAATGGAGACTAGAAGGAAGAATCATTGCCAAGGCAGTGAGTATGGCAAAGAAGAGTAGACGGAACTCTCTTTTGAAGGAGAAGGCGAGATACGGTGAGTGGAGTATCGTCAAGTCAACTCAAGAAAAGCCAAGTCTCAAGTTGAAGTGGAGAAGAGTCATCCAATGATTGGAAGTTGACTCTAAGTCACCAGGGAAAGCAAGGAAATGCGGTCAAGTCGAGATAAGCTGAAAAAGATCCGTTTAAATCAAGAGAATTACCTAAACAAGTAATATCTCCATGCTACCTTTCTCGAAGTGCTCGATCCCCCGAAGCGTGCAAAAGGAATAAACCAATGGGAAGCACTACACCATGTCGAACTACGAAAATGTGAAGAACAATTCATACGAGGAAATGGCAATTCCAATTTGCAACAAGACAAGCCAACGACTACAAGTGACTTTCAAAAATAAGCATATCTCTTCGGGCATGATTTTTGAAAGATCACTATAAAAGGCTGAGGAATGACTTTGAGAGAGAAGACCGAGAACCAAAAATATTCAAGCAATTATTAGAAGCGTAACTTTGAAATATTCTCAAGTTATTAAACGCTCAATCTTCAAGCCTACACTACGAAGAACATCAATCCAACACTCACTGTGAAGGAAAGATAACTTCAATCGGTTGAAGAGGAAATTCTGAAAAATCAAGGGGTCTACATTCCTCGAAGGATTTTAGGAAGGTTCAAGGTCGAACCAAGTCTTGAGCTTTTGGAGGGCTTCGTGATCAAATCCAAAGAGCTTGAGCAAGCGGTGAAAGTAGCAAAGCGGTTTGCCCTCTGAAGAAGCCGAGTCGAGTCGTCACGAGAAGCCAACCGAGTGATCAAGGCGTCTCGGTGATCGAGTCCCAAAGGATCAAGTCATTTGTGTGATCAAGACTTGTATACGATTCTTTACCACTTTGTTTCTTGATCAATACCTAGTGGATTCCTCCGGGAGTTGGAGAAGAGAGGAGTAGAAGAATTACCCCATCTTGAACCTCTATAAAAATCTCATTGTGTCATTTACATTTGACACTTTAATTCTTGCATCATATTTGTTTAATTCTCACGACATATTTGCTACCCATTAGATAATCTCTAAGTACTAAATCAAGCTCTAATTCTCTACTTAACCAAACTTAAGGGTGTTAAGTCTTCTGAAAACAAACCACGGTTGAGTTAATTTAGACTTAACGGTGAGTTATTCCATCAACAACTCGGTTGAGTGCATTGAGAGACTAACTCTTGATTAACTAAACTGGTTGTCCACCAAGGACACGGTGTGTAGTATCAACTCGAATTTTTAAAGGACTAAATCAAAAATTTGGGTAAGGTTTATTCAACCCCCTTCTAAACCTTACACTTACACCCCTTTGGGACCTACACAAGGCCTTTTATAAAGATCATTTGTCCTAGAAAAATTTAAACCCCGATAGACTTCTACTTGAATAAAACCATTTAGAAAATTGGATTCAACATCCATTTGGTAAAGCTTGAAATTTTCTTAAAGCAAGAATAAGCAAGTAAAATACGAATAGCTTCTAAACATGCTACGGGTGCAAATGTTACATCAAAATCAATTACCTTCTTCTTGAAAATACCTTCGAGCTACTAACCTCGTCAATGTTGCCTTGGTCATTGAGTTGTTCGGGGAATACCCTTTTTGTCTTCTTCATCACTATCATCATAGGGCATCCAATTGATCTAAGGTGTTCATGATAGAACATATACATCCAAATATTTTGAGGTAACTAATGTTTGGAGTACTTCATTTCTCATCTACACAACTTAACAAACTCATTAACGACATCGCTTATATAATCAAGAATAAAAATAGCCCAAGTAAAAAACATGTCTCAATCATCAATCACAAAATATCTTGCAAGAGAGTATAGTAGTAAGAGACACTATATATATAGACCATGAAGCAAGAAACACATACTATGCATTTAGAAGATCATCAATAGTCTAATAAATCATGCAAGTTCAAATAAGCTTAAGAAAGCTACAAAGGTCTCTTTTGAAATTTGAAAATCCGATAGCATATAATTGAGACCTCATTTAAAAAAGTATTTGAACAAAAGTTGACAAAGCAAATATTGTGCAATCAAATATCGAATAGTGCCTTTCAAAAAATCTAAAAATCCTCTTAATGGCACTTGTATGAAATACTAAAAAAAACAAGCACATAGGCATATGGCAATACATATATCGAGTCTATAAGAGTAAAGTAACACAAGTAGGCGTACCTCGATAATTTATGCCTTTCTTGACAAAGTGGCCATTTGTGAAAATATGTAAATCCTACACAATTCTTAAAACAAATCTAGCACAAACCATAATGATAAAAATGTAGGCTAAGGGATATCACAAGTAAGCTCATACCATAAAAATCCATAAGAGATGATAGCACGCTTTAGTACGCAAAAATGCACAAGAGTTTTTTTTTTTTTTAAAAAACATCATATAAGGTCTTCTTTTTCAAAAGAATTTTAAAAACACACATATATATTGAAGACAAAAAAAAATCAATACTTGAAAACTCATTTGCAATAAAGACACAAATAAAAACATGCATAACAAAATAAAATGCATATTTTAAATGGGGAGATGAGTTACCAATTACGCCATTTCCATGGGTTGTGCCGTTCCCATTGTTGATGATATCTTCCCTTGAGAAGTCACTTTGTTGATGATGACTTCTTTGATTACTCCATTTCCAAGGTTTGTTGCCTTCCCATTGTTGATAGTCTCTTCTTGAAATTGGCTTTGTCGAAATAGTTTCTCCTTCTTTGATCAAATGAAACGGTCATTTGATGCGCTTCTTGGCGGTATGAATTTTCTCCGATTATTTCACGGTACCTATCAAGAAATTATTTTGTGGTACCCTCAAGTGTTTGGGTCCTTTGGGATTAGTCTTGAGACTTTTAGGTCTCCAACAATAATTAGAGCTATTTCTAACTCGACAAGTTTTTACCGTATGACCCTTTTACCGCAATAAAAGCAAGTAATAATTTTAGGAGCATAATGACCAATATGCATAGGAACTTGATTCTTTTTCATATAATTAACAACATTAGGCTTATGATCAAGTCTTTTATCACAATTATGAACATCAACAATATTGGTCTTTTTATTGGTACTCAAGTTGCATTTTAATAAATCATTTTTCATGCAATTCAAATCTTCAACAAGAGTACTATTTTCTTTCTCAAGGTTTCTCACATTATCAAGTGTAGTGGTGTGAGCACATGATAGTGATTCATAGGAAGTGAATAAACTATCCTTATCATTTTTCAAAACATTGAATTCCTTTTTCAATTTTTGTATTTAACAAGTAAGTCTTGGAATTCATTTTGAAGATCATCAAAATCATTTTGCAAATAACTATAATCATTTTGAATAACAATGTCATAGGAAGTAGAGGGTTTAAGACATACCTCGTTTTCTTCTTCGATGCCCATAAAACAATGTTCAACTTCTTCATAGTTGGAAGTTGTAAGAGGCTTGTTCCTTAGATTTGACATTGTATCCCTTTGAGAAGTAGATGCTTTTGTTTGACTTCTTTCATTTGCAAATACTCCATAGATGGCTTCTAATTTTTGCCATACTTTATGTGCCGATTGAATTCCTACAATATGTTCAAATTCCAAATTAGTAAATGAACAATACAAAACATTTAGAGCACTTACCGTTTAAGGAGATGATTTTCTTCTCTTCATCATTTAGCTCTTTGAGGCTTTTGGAGGTGTGTGGTGTATCTATCATCGGAATGGATTCTCCATTTATGACGATGTTCCAAATATCAAACCCGCAACCTTGTAAATAACATTCCATTCTTTCTTTCCAAAATATAAAATTTTTGGAATCAAACCGAGGTGGTTTGGTGATGGAAGTCTTAGGATAGATGAGATTCGTTAAGTAGCCGACGATCGTTTCTCTTCACTCGCGATGTGAAACGAGCTTGCCAAAGAGTTTGACTCGATACCACTTGTAAGTCAAGCGGCTACGATAATCTAGAGGGGGTGAATAGATTATCTCCATCTTTTCGATTTCGCCCTCTTTTTCGAACCAAATGCTCAAACACAATAATAAAGGTGCGGAATGTAAACAACACACGTTGATTTATAGAGGTTCAACCCACCTAGGACCTAATCCTCTACCACCCCAGTATATCAGGGATGGATTTCAAAAAGAAAAAGATTTTATTAATTTTGCAAAAATTAATACAACACCAACTTACAACAACAACTTGAAGAGCACCACACTCTTCTTCAACACCACCTTTGAGATTACCACAATCTCACTTGAAGATTACCACAATCTCCAACGGCACCTTGTGAAGATTACCACAATCTTCAACCTTGAAGAATACCAAATTCTTCAACACCTCGACAAGAAGATTACCACAATCTTCTCACACCTAACACCTAGATCACCCAAGTGTGTTCTTACCACAAACGCTCACAAGGATATCTTGTGTTGAATGATTACCAAAAATTCAAGATTACAACTCGATAATGAATTATACAATTGAGTGTAAGTGTAATCAAGAATATCCTAGACCTCAAGGATGTGAAAGTGATAAGCTAGGCAAATTACAACAAGAATAATAACAATGAAAGACCAAGTGTTTGCTTGAGTATATCTTGTTGTGTTGTGTTGTTCTATCTTCTTGTTGTGCTTCAAATCTTCCTCTATTTATAGGAGATGTTTGATACTTGATAGGCTCATCTTAGAATCGATATCTACAAAACAATTGCAATTAAAATCAAGATTATATTTGTTAGAAATCAATCCCATAAATTAGGGAAAAGTTGTCTGTTTGCACAACAATGATCAGAATTTTCTTTGTCAAACTTGAGGGGGCGACCGGTTGCGCACAAATAGAAGTTTGAAAATGAGAAAACACATTTACAGGCGGCGACCGGTCGGCGTGCACCTCTACCAGAGTGGTCGACCCTAACCACAACCAGTCACACTCATCAAAAAAATGAAAAGAGCAGAGAGAAGTTATGTTTCGATTTTTACGGCCGCCCTATAGGTCGGCCAGGTTTGCCTGACCATTTTCTGCAAACATGAAGTTTTTGTTTTCCTCAACTTTCAGGTACGGGTTGCCCTATACGGCGACCGGTTGACCTCAAAACAAAAGTGTTATCCAATTTTATATCGAAAATAAACTTCAAGAAATACTCCGAAAAATAGTGAAAATATTTTAGACCGATCGGGAGTATTAGGACAACATTTAGAAACATTGTTTTGGTGTAAAAATACATTAACAAAAAATCATTAAAAGTGTTGTCCAATTTTGTCGAAAATAAAACTTGAAGAAATACTCCGGAAAATATTAAAACCATTTTAAATCATTTAGGAGTATTTGGACAACCTTTAAAAACATTGTTTTGGTATAAAAACAAAATCATCAAAATCATGATTAAACCATTTATCAAACAAGTAATACTCTTATGTTCCAAAATCGTGTTCCATCTCATATTCCAACCGCATAGATGATTGTCATGTGAATAACACTTATCATGTTAGTTTTCAAGTATAATTTAAGCATAAATTGTGGGCTTTTAATATGATGTATTATAAACGTTTCAATCATCCATGCGGTGGAACATCTCATCCGTGTGGCCACTGGGCTAAATAATTAATTATACTAATGGGCATGTCTCTTGTAAGACTGTCTCATGGATCCGTGAGACGGAGCCCCATTACCTAAAATTCACATGCACTTTATCTCTCTATATGTATACTCATGTATCCCTCTCTCCCTCCCACATCTCACTCATCCCATGGTCCCACCTCTTTCTCTCTTTTCTCACTCCTCTCCTCTCATGGTCCCCTCTCTCTCATATGCATCATCAAACTCTTCTTGTGGTCCATCTCTCTCTCATTAGTCATTACGTCTATCATCATTCTTTGTCTCTACACACATGAAACAAAGGAAAAATATGAAGAATATAAAGTATCATTTTTTATGAAAAAAGTATTACATTAGACTCGAAAAGTATCACTTCCTATGGAAAAAGTATCACTTCTTACAAAAAAAAAAGTATTACTATTTATGTAAAAAGTATTACTTGTTTATTAATAAAAAGTATCAATTTTTATTAAAAAATCATATTTTATTAAAATAAAGTATCAGTTTTATAGAAAAAGTACCATTTCTTAATTAAAAAGTATCACTTTTTATTAAAGCAAAATTTATATTTATTAAAAAAAGTATCATCTTTTATTAAAAAATATCGAGTTCTTATTAAAATAGTATCACCTTTTATTAAAAAAATATTATTTCGTATTAAAAAAGTATCATTTATCATTAAAACAAATTAAAACAAATATTTTCGTTATTAGGCGAATATAACTTTTTAAAAAAAAAAAAAGTATCAATTATACCATGGAAAGTATTACGGTATCATTTCTTTGGGTATTTATTTTCTAAAGAATTTAGATTTAAACGTGTGCATAAAGAGAAAGGAGGGACATTACGAGAGAGGGGGCAAATGAAGGGGGGGAAGGGAATTAATAAGATGAGATAGAAAGAAGTGGACAATAAAAGAACACGTGTGAGATAGAGGATGGGGAGGAGGAGGGGAACCATTTGAGAGAAAAGAGAAAAACTAGAGAACTAGAAAATAGGGAGGATGAGGACCATGTGAGGATTCGTCTCATGGATTTAGACCGTAAAAACGGTCTCACATAAGTTTTTGTATAGTCGGTATCCTAGGAATTTTGGCAAGTACTTAAATGTTTTTCCTATATAGCGTTGGAAACTAGACCTGGCCAAATGGAACCGGCGGGTTTGAACCGAATCGGAACAGTGGTCAACGGTTCTAAACCGTAACCGTGGTCACGAGTTCCAAAATTGGAACCTAACGTGTAAACTAGCTCCGGTCCCTATGTCTCAAAAACCGTGGAACCAGGCGGTTTTAACCGTCGGTTAGAACCGTATATGGAACCGTGATGGAACCATTTTTTTTAAGGTTAAAACCAACAATCTTGTTTTGGTAAATACATTCTAGAAGAAATGTAAAATGTTTATTATGATATTTTTAATATTGCACAATGATTACTTAGGAAAAAAGTAAACGTCAATGGTTCCTCTAGCTCAAATGTAGAGCTTGAGAATTATTTAACTACTTCTTTCGAGTTTAGTGAAATAGATATTGAAGACTTTGATATTTTGAAATGGTGGTCACAAAGAACTTAACCTTATACAATCATCTCAATCATTGCAAAAGAGGTTTTGGCATGGCCCGTTTCAGTTTGTTGAAGTAGAGCAAACGTTTAGCTACGATGGAAATGTTTTAGATGAATCACGCTCGCGTTTTTCCTTTTTCTTTTTATTTTAAACTAAATTGCTAAAAATTTTATCTAAATAAAATTAAAAACAAAAGGTTCGATTTAACTTAGGAACGTGAACCGTATAGGAACCGTGTTCGATTTAGAACCGGGCAGTGAGCATAAGGTTCGGTTCGGTTCCTCAAATTGGAGGAAACCGGAAGCGAACCGGCGGTTCCAAACCGTGGCAGTCTCATCGAAACCCTCAACATCATCGACGCACCAAACTTCAAAAGAACAAATTGGGCCATAAATGGACTGTAGGAATGGGTCAATGAGCTTTTTGAATGGGTCGATGATTTGGATCGAAATGAAATGGTGAAATGCGGCTTATTTATATTTTAATTGCAATAGAAATAAATTGATTTTGATTGAAAATAAATAAATAGCCCTGTAATTGAATTTAGGATTTTCTACCTAGCCTATAACCGTAATAATATATTCTTAATTAGCTATAAACACCCAAATAACAAAATTAACGATCTAATTCCTTTAATTCGCAAAAAGGAAAAAATAATTCTAGAAAATATTTGGGATTCAAATTTTAATGTCGGGTATTACAAGTTCTAATTGCGAGAGGTCGAGGTTGTAATGATTGATTATTCGATGAACAAGTTGAATTAAACCGAAATGATATCGAAAATTTGAAAAAAATATAGAACAATCGAACGAAACCCATTAATTAATAATATAGTAAGTATAAAGCATATTTGGTTAACAATTCATTTTTTTAAATAAATAAAAATATATGAAAAGAAAGGAAAATATCCTAATAACAAGACGATCATGTAGCAAAGAAAAATAATACTAAAATTCGAGAAAAAGAAACAACAAAAATAACTTAAAATCGCAATTTAAATGAAGGACGTCTATTTTTTAGAGGATTTTCGAATGATATTGTCATATGTTTTTTAGCACATGCTCGATTATCCCCTTGATGGTCTAATGTATCATGTGGAATGACAACCCAGGATCCTCAAGCCGCAATTGTCATAGCCATCATAGTTTCTAAGGAATCACATGAGTGAAAGACAAAGCGGAGTAGTTGCGAAGTAGCAAGCTTGTTCTTTAAAGCTTCCAATTTGTATGAATCAACTTGAAAATGAAAGTTAAGATGATAGCTTGATGTTGGAGATGTTGAATCATGATCTGAAGTCAATGTCATTTCATCATTCTCTTTTAGATTCAAACTTGATTCATCAGCATTGAAATAAACCACAATAGCTAGCTAGTGGATTATCTTGCGTCGTTGGTACAATGTGGTCATTTGTACTCGTTTCAGTATACTTCTCTGAAATGAAACTCGAACTGTAATACTTTTTTCCAGTAGAGCCTCAAACAATTGTGAGTAGAGATGTTTTGATGAATGCATGAAGGGCCGATATTTTTACCATTACTAGCTGATTGTTTGTTTACGACCACAAATCTGTCATTGTCTACTGGCGGAGATTTCCCAGTAGGAGGTTGGTCCTCACACTAGGTTGGTCTTCCTAGGTATAGTCCGCCCACCGTTTGCTGGCAGTAGTATGAGAGGGTGAACCACCATGCAATGCAGAGACCATTTTTTCCACCAGTTATCCTTGTCCATACCCTTATCCTGAGATGAATAGATACGTCTATACACCTTACGAACACATTATCTACCTCTTTTGGATGAAGGGTCACGACCATGAGGCTCCTTTGGAAGAGAAGGAAAAATACGACGACATGTAGTAGTATTATGACCGTAATGCAACAATTTGAGTAAAATTCTGGTAATATCTCATAACTCTAAGAAACAAAAGAACAATGACCCACACATTCAACCATAATATACTCCTTAAGAGGCTTGACAAGATCAATATCCACAAGAACCTGCACAAACCAAGAGAACCATTACGATTTTTCATCAATCTGAATAGGGGTCTTAATAGCATTGGCAATGCCCATATGATGCTAGGATGTCAATATTCAATACTAAGCTAAAAATGTGTCTTAAAAACACTAGCTACGGATATGTTAATATTGTAAGGATTAAACTTGGTACCCATGGTGATAAGCGAATAGTACCGGACAAGCTACAAGAAGAATTTTGCACAACCCGAGTTCTATCTGCAGTAGTAGAAAATTTTATGCAAAAATATCCCTGCCTCTGTGAAATTAACTTCCAATCATGTGTGGTACCCCAAAATGCAGTGAGATGTGTTTGTAATGGAAGCAATGACATGGAATCAATGACGAAGGTTTAGATCCTTTAGTCAGTAACACACGCCCAATTAAAGCAAAAGAAAATTCCTTAACTCTTTGTTGATAAAGATTTTCATCTATTGAAATCGAAAAATAATCACCTTTATTAATGAGTTCAGAGATGGGGATAGAGTTATCTTTTACCATATTTGCGAATGATGGAACCTATTTTGTAACTTGTGGGTTGACAAGTTTACCCATGAGGGTAAAAGAATCTATAATAGTAGATTTGACCAAATCGGGATAACACCATGAATATTTGGGCTGTTGTTGGCATCCTGGGAGTTGAAGGCATTGTGGGGACCATCAAATTGAAGAGGGAGCAACAACATGTTGCATCATGGGGGAGAAGGTTGTGCGCCAGCTTGGAGGGCATGGGGACCGCTGCAGCATCATGGGCATGTACCTTCTTGGTGGGGGGGACCGCAACATCTTCATGGGCGTGTGGAAACATGGAGGGGACCACCAAGGATTGTGAAGGAGGGCATGTTCAGCGTCCATCTCCAGGTTTGCGAAGGAGGTGATGACTTGTGGGACGCGGCTATGAGTTGTGAAGCATCAAAGGCGTGAGCCGCAACAAGTTGTATCATAGATGACTCTGTCGCTGTCTTCTAGTTACATACCAATCTTTCATCGATTTATTTACTCTTACGTGAGGGAAAAACCAGTGAGGAATAGGTTGGAACGGAAGAGAGGACATAGACGTACCTACATTCCCTAGTATGGGGGCACATGCCCCCATAACTTTTTCTCTTATTTTCGTATAATTATATTATTTATTGTTTATATTTGAAAATCATATACTTATAGGCTAAAAACCTAATCCCCCCTAATTGCTTTTTATATATACATATTGTTTTTCTTTACTATTTATTATTTATTTTAAAAATTATATATTAATTAGGTTTTAAAATAAATAAAGTGTGCCCCTACAAGTTCTTTTTGATATCTTTTATAATTGTATTTATTTTATGCCTCCGTTGTAAAAGTTTTTGAATTCGTTCTCGAGAGAGGAAGATGTCGTCTATGAGATGACCGGAAAATTTGGCGGTATCTAGCCCATAGAGGCGACGACATTAAGGCTTGTGCGAGGATAGAGAAGACAATATAATTCAACTTTTTCTTTTGAAAAAAAAAAAATATTTATTGGTCAACAGTTCATTGTTATTCTTGAAAATTCGAGTAATCATATTTCGAATCTTGTTATAATCTCTTTGTAACTCACTGAATTTTATTACATTCCAGATCAAGTGATCAACGATCAGTTAATAACTTTTACCCATTTTCGACATACGATATCGGTAATTTAAAATCTAATTGTATATACCGTGATTTTATTTAACAATTTTTTCCTACACCATTATATTTAAATATTGACAATATTTATAGATATCAACCCCGGGATTGCGTTTTAATTATATTTGTCTATAAAATGCTACCCAATAATTCATTATGATTATTTAGTGTTCATTTCTATTTGCTTCAGATTTACAAAACTTTTGTGCCTAAGAATGGTGAAATTCTCAATGTTGATGTTTGTCCTCTACGTTCTTTTATCAGGTAACTACTTAATTTAGACACACACACACAAATTTCAACTTTTTTAGTAGGTGATCCAGACGGAGCCAGAAATTGCACTATTTATTTTTACTTAAAAATACTAGATAAACAGGTATATTTTATCTTTTTAGAGGGGGCGAAATATTAAAATTATTAAATATTTTACAAATTTTATATTAATTATTAAATAAAATTGAAGTTAGGGGCAAGCGCCAGCTTGACCCGACTTCGTCCTGAGGTGATCATAATTTATTCAATTTTCACCAAAAAAAATTTTAAAATTAAAATTGAGATTGAGTGTGTATTTTCTTAATTTATTTCATTTCATTTGAGTGACTATAATATATGTGAATCATTTCACATAAATAATTATGTCGTATATATTTTGGTGCAAGTAGATGGTGGATGGATGACAAGTCCATTATCGCTCGCTGATGCTCAATGTTTTCAATATCTTCCTGAAGTACCCTGTGATCCCAACCAGCCCAGGGGAGTCAAGCACTGTCTTCGTATTTGCCAATTGAGATTTGGATCTGCAACCACTGCATATTGTATTACACCCTCTCCTGGTACTAAAAATGTTTGCCTTTGCAACATTTGCCATAACAATTGAAATGGACTGATAATAGAATAATACTCATATGCTTCTTTTGAAGTAATTGTAATAATGGGATTTTAGTTATTTTATTTGCTTGGACAAATTATAGGGTTAAATTTCTTTGCCCTCTTCTAACCAAGCATGTTTTTAATCAAAAAGTGGTTCAAAATGGGATAAGTAATCTGCATCTTTGTTTGCCTGTCTAGGGACATGATTAAATCTTGAAATATTTATGATAGTTTTATAGGTTCTAATGTTTAAGGACAAAAACACGGAACAAGTATTTGCTATAATTGCAAGTAACGCTTATACCAACTCACAGCGGATAATTTAAATGAGAGAGATAAAATTGTCCGCTAGTAAAAATATACCTACAAACGTGCCAACAGAAATAAATATTTCACTAGTTGATTTGATCATTTCTGAGAACTCAACTCGAATGACTCAACTAGTACAAAACACTATTAAAACTTCGATTTATGAGTAGATATATAAGTATATACCAACTCGTCCAAAAGAAAGAATATCAACTATTCGATCTCTATGAAAACAAAAGATGGACGAAAAACTTGAAATAAAGATGCTCAATATTGAAGTATTATCTTGAAGAACATTAATACATCCCTATAACACTTTGATCTATGTAGAACCTCGAACTTTGTTTCTTCTCTCTAATAGCTCTAATCTACGAACTCTCGTGTATTCTTCTCTTGTAACTATGTGTGTCGAAATTGTGAGGGATGACTTCTCTTTAAATAGCCATTCTTCAAGATTCATATATCATATAAGGTATGACTCTAGAATCATTCCTTATCAATATTACCGAAAGCCAATCAAGAATAAGATTTTTCCATATCCAAATGTTACTTGGGAGTCAATATACACAATATCCTTTTAAAATCAAGCTTTCCTTGTGTAATAAATTCTATTATGTGCAAGTAACCAAGAAAGTCAAATTTTTTAATTAAAAGCCACGTTTTCGACAATACAAAAATAAATTAATCGTAAAAAATTCACGTTCTAATCTCCTTTTTTTTTCCTTTCTGAACAAAACATAAAATCTTTAATAGAATTTAAAAACAAGTAACTCCACTTTAGTCCAGAATTTCCAAAAAAATTATTCTCCCCTAAATTAAATGTTGAACTGTTTCACAAAATGTTGTTACAGATGTTATAATACTTCCATAAACACTCAAGATCTGCAACAAATGGCTAGTACCCAAATCACAATTCAACATCAGAATGTCATACATGAGTTAAATCATCTAAGTAGTTCAAAAGAAATAAAAAATCATGAAGTGTTAGATCATAAACAAAAATCAAAATAGTAGTTTAGTGAGCAAAATAAGCATCAAAGCATCAAAGCAACAAAAGTCAAAGTATTAGAGCAACAATATGAAGCCCAAACAAATATGAGAATACATCGATAATAATAATTTGTCAAAGTGATATAATTTAGCCCCAGTTTCTTCAAAGTCAAACTCCATATACTAGTCATCATCGACTTCAATAGTCTTGGTTCCACTTGAACTTGCTTCCCATCCACTTGTGGTCGGTCCAAAAGTATCAGCACCAATTCCAACACTTCTAGTATCAACTCTATATCTCCTTTTTGTCCAGAAAAAGGTGAAAATACGCTTTGGATGAGAGCTTTATAGCTTTCAACTTATTGGATGTGTTGCTTAATTAGCCAAAATAATTTGTTGGTCAACAAACACAAGTTATCCCTGCATAAAATTTATTGCAACAGAAATAGCACTAGAAGTATCAAATGCATGTAGAGGGATATCAGGGATGGTAGTAACACTTTCAGAAACACCTTGAGGAACATGTGCAGGAACACTTTCAGGAACACCCTGAAAAACAGTAGGATTAGCTGGAGTAGGAGGAACTTCTTCAGTCTCATCTTCATCTCCTAAAAACTTAGGTGGCAAATCAACCTTCCTATCTCATTTGATTAAGTGGTGTATGTTGAATAATTCAGGTTCTGGAGAGAATGTATCACTATCCCATACATTTAATCCTTGCGAACTCATAATCATATAAATCAATGAAGGATATGAGAGAGCGTGAGAGACCTTAGACTTTGCGAACCCCATGACTTGATAAAACACTAACTGCTCAAAGTTCAATGGAATCTCAACCCTAACCATAAACAACACAATTCCTTAGCCACTCAAGTACTATATGTAGTGAGAATCCAAATGTACACAAATTTTATGCAGCACAAAATATAGAGAGGTCAGTCTAGAAGAAGACATTTTTTTCTGTATAGACATTTGAAACCTACAAGACTACAACATCATCCACACACCAAACCCCAGAAGAAAAAATTAGGGTCAGATATGGACTTTTTGAATGGGTCAATGTGTTTTTTGAATGAGTTGGATAGAATGAAACAAAGATTATTTATATTTTAATTGGGATTAAAATAAATGGATAATAAATTGTTTTTAATTAGTTTTAAATGTTGGTTTTGTATCAACATAAAAGAAGTTGGTTTTATCCCACATTGCTTGTGGAATAAAATTGGTGGGAGCCTTAAGGTTATTTAAGGAACCCATGTAATGTTGTTTCAATTGCACTAATCAAATACACTTTAACCTTTGTGGTTTGACTCTAATTAAATTCATCTCTTGTATGCTCAAGTATGGAGAGTTGAGAGAGAGGTGTGAGTTAGTCAAAGGTTTGTAAAATTGTGGGGGTACTGGGGTCGGGAGAGAGAATATTTGTGGTTTTCTCCGGTTTTAGAGTTTCCACGTAAATTCTTTTGTTGTGGATTGTTGTTATTTTTCATTTTATTTCTCGATTATTTCTGTTTGTCCCTATGGGATGAATGTGGGATCTAATATTTCCCAACATTAAAGTCCCAACACTACAAGAAAACAAAGAAATTCCAACAGAAAAAATCTGTTGGAATTTGCCAATTACCGTTGGAATTATCGATTCCAACGGAAATTCAAACAATAAATGCATTGTTGGTAAAATGGCCATTAGAATGGCAAAATTCCAATGGAAAAATATTCCAACGGTACTTAAAAGCAGTATTTATCCATTGGAATATACAATCTGTTAGAAAAAACTCTTAACATATTTTCCAACACTAATTCCAATATAGTTAAATCATTGCAATTTAGTCCAATGGTATATCCATTGGCATATATATATATATATATAATTGTTGGAAAAAACTCCACGGTTATTCCCACGGAGTTATGCCATTGGAATTTAATCCAATGGTAATTCCAATGGTGTAGGTCCCAAGGGGTGTAAGTGTAAGGTTTAGAAGGGGGTTGAATAAACCTTACCAAATTTTCGATTTAGTCCTTTTAAATATTTGAGTTGATACTTACCATTTGTGTCCCTGGTGGATGACCAATTTAGTTAATCGGTAGAGTTAGTCTCTCAACGGACTCAACCGAGCATGTTGATGGAATAACTCGGTTTATTAAGTCTAAATTAACTCAAGCGTGGTTTGTTTTTTGGAAGACTTAACACCCTTAAGTTTGGTTAAGCAAGGATTTAGTGCTTGGTTTAGTACTTAGAAATTATCAAGTTGATAGCAAATTTATCGTGAGATATAAGCAATTAAGATGCATGAATTAAAGTCTTTGAAATGTAAATGACACAATAAAATTTTTATAGAGGTTGAAGATGGGGTAATTCTTCTACTTCTCTCTTCTCCAACTCCTGGAGGAATCCACTAGGTATTGATCGGTATACAAAGTGGTAGCAGTCCGAATACAAGTCTTGATCACACATCCGACTTGATCCTTTGGACTCGATTTGGAGACGCCTTGATCACTGGTGGCTTCTCGTGCGACTCGGCCTTCTTCACTTCAGGCATTTTGCTTTGCTACTACTGACTCACTTGCTCAAGCTCTTTGGATTTGATCACGAAGCCCTCCAAAAGCTCAAGACTTGGTTCGACCCGAACCTTCCTACAATCCTTCGTGGAATGTAGACCCCTTGATTTTTCAGTATTTTCCTCTTCAAGCGATTGAAGTTATCTTTCCTTCACGGTGAGTGTTGGATTGATGTTCTTCGTAGTGTAGCTTGAGGATTGAGAATATTTCATTTTCTAATAATTGCTTGAACGCGTTTTTGGTTCTTGTCTCTTAATCACTTGGTCAAGATCTTTTTTTTTTTTTTTTAAATAAACTCCTCGGCCTTTTATAGTGATCTTTCAAAAAATTTGCCCGTTGAAGAGATAGGCTTATTTTTTAAAGTCACTTTCGATCGTTGGCTTGTCTTGTTGCGATCCTAGGAATTGCCGTTTCCTCGTATGAATTTTTCTTCACTTTTTCGAGTTCGACACGGTGTAGTGCTTCCCATTGGTTTATTCCTTTTGCACGCTTCCGGGGACTCGAGCACTTCAAGAAAGGTAGTATGGAGATATTACTTGTTTAGGTAATTCTCTTGATTTACGTGCAACGGATCTTTTGATTATCTCGACTTGACCGCATTTCCTTGCTTTCCCAGGTGACTTAGAGTTAGCTTCCAATCATTGGATGACTCTTCCGTCACTTCAACTTGAGACTTGGCTTTTCTTGAGTTGACTTGTGACACTCCACTCTCGTTGTATCTCATTTGCTTCTTCAAGAGAGTTCCGTCTACCCTTCTTTGCCATACTCGGTTGTCTTGCAATGAGTCTTCATTTTAGTCTCCGGTTGTCTTCTTGCATGTTTGGGCATGGCTGACTTAACTCAGCTTGACCAGCCCTATTTATTACAATGCAGTTTACAACAAAAATGGGGTGCCAACTTCCTATTCTAAGTTTTACATGGCATTCATCAAAATCTAAACAATAAATTTCCTAACAATTTCCCCTTTTTGATGATGCCAAAACTTAAATCATTCAACAATGCAAATAGCAAAGATACATATAGATAGTGTATTCACATAGAATGTATGCGTAGAATCAATCTTTTTATTGATCATAACATTCTTGTTCTTTTACACAACTGTTTACAAAGTGTATCAGAGCAAACATTTGTCTACAAAAAATGAAGAATTTATAGCTTTATTACAGAAGACTTACATAGTATGTATTTACATCATAAAATACATGAAGGGGTGAACAGCAACACTTCATCTCCTTCGTTGTCTCCTTCTTTCATCTTGTTCAAAGATCTTCTTCTCTTCTTCTCTTTTTCTCATCGTCAATCCGCCTTCTTCTTCTTTTCATATGCCTTCCCGGCAGCTTCATCTCTTCTTAATCTTTCTTGTCTTTCCTCCCATAGCCGAGTTTGTCTCTTGTTTTCTTCTATTCTTCTCGCATACTCAAAGATTACTTTTAGCCACTTGCAAATTTGTTATTTGGTCAAGGGACGGCCCGCCCAAGAGATCCCTCCTTTCTTGCCTGGATCTATATACTCAATATTTTTGGCGAGAGGCCTAGGTATGAAACCTCTTCCTCCACCACTACTTTTTCATCTACATCCGGGCGTGTATTGTCTTTGGGGGTCTTCTTTCCGGTGAGTGACCGGCGGAGTGACCGAGAGAGTGAATCTGGGTACTCTATTGTCTGTCGCCTTCTTCACATAACGTGAGACCCTTTTCCCAAGACAAGTCCCAAGCTTGAGCCATAGACATATTTGCAAAGTATCCTTCGGATGCGGCGTTTTAAATTCATCAACTCGATCGTGGCTCTGTCCGACATCCGAGATGGCATAAGTGTCTATGTCTCTTTGGAATGCCTCTATGTTCTTTCAAGATATTCATAACTCGGGCATCCATTCTTCCTTTCACTTCCTTCATCCATGCTTCAATTGTTTTTCTCTTTTCACCATAGATATAGCAAGAGTGTTGGAGTGGCGAGTCACGGGAGTTTCTTGATAATGTCGATGTGACAAGACCTTGTTGGGGGTTTGTGCAATCATCAAGGTCACATCTTTCGATCCTCCCCCTCAACAGATTTTCCTTTCTTTTGTTTTCGCTTCTCCTGTCTCTCCCCTTCGCATTTGCATCCTCTTTTTCAATTTCGAGATCCCTTTGCGCCTTTAGGTATTCCTCTTCCCCTTTTTGGCATCATCATCAAAGGAGAGGAACGCTGGAAAACAGACTTGCAAGCGGGAAGTCGAGCCTGGCGATAGTTGAGTTTTGTCTCGAGTCCGCTGTGAGTATGCGGCATGAAATTCGGATCGAGTGGCGTTGGACTCTCTTTGAGATGAGATTTATTTCAGCCATGAGAAGGCTGAATTTTTCTGTCCATATTTGCTTCCAGGACGCTGAAGATCACTCTTATTTTGCTCACGCAGCGACCTTTATCTCGGCGGTGTGAGCTTCATGCATGTGCTCAATGTGTTCTCTCAACTTCGTTTTTGCATCAAAGCATTCTCGACTCTCCATACCCGCAGACTTGTTGAACAATGTCCTGAAGTATCTAACTTGTTCCACACGCATTATTTCGATGTTGCCACCATTCCCCGATCCTCACTGTGATGCCTCTCAAGTCGCAGTAAGATTTGCATCTCTGTTGTCCAGTCGCATGTCCATAGAGGCTGGTGCCTCTTCATTCGTTCAATCTCGCAAATAATGCCTTGAACACTTCGCAGACTTGGTGATTCTTTCATTGCATCGATGGCCGTGCGGCATCAAAGTCATAATCGGTTGGAACAATGGTACGATGAAATAACGGCGCTGGTCTATGGTAGCGTGCGCGTTCGTTTTCTACGACTCTTCATGGAGGTCGGGTACCTCCGGGGAAAAAGGAAAAGATTCTATAAAGGATTCATCACCGCCAATCTGGGATTTGTTCAATGATGAGCGGTGCGCGTGAAGTTCCTTTTGGAATCGAACTGCTGCTGCTTGAGGAACCCGCGATGGACTCGGTTCAGGGGTCATTGTGAAGTGGACCCACTGGCTTGAGCCTCATTGTCTCATGACTTCATTGGTCTCAGTTTGGTTTCTCCAATTGAGTAGTCGGTCCTCGGCATTATCGAAGCGTCATCGGACGATGATGAGATTTCCATGGGTGGCTCATCATTAAAATGAAAGGTTTGACGAGTAGTCTTAGGATCGAGACTTGCTCGTGCTTGGAACATCCTTGGTGAGTCTTTTGGATGCATTACGGGGGATGACTCAGCTTCTTCGTCGTCTTCGATCCCGAGAAAGGTTACATCAGGATTATCTTGGGAATCATGAAGCGCACTTATCTCCTTTTCGAGGATGGATCAATGATTGCGGGAGGATGTTCTCTTCATCACCGCTTTACCCCGGGAAGTCTCAACCTCCGTGGCCTTCATTACCTCCAGCGATCTCGACTGCAGCGAGGCATTGGGCTTCCCTTTCGACGAGTGTCGATTGTCTTAGGGTCTTCGTGGTGGCATCCATTGAAGTTTCAACCCCATGGATTGCACTTTCATCGCCTGCAGTGTTAACTCCGGGCTATTCTTTCATGTGCCTCGACCGCATCGCGGCGTCATTAGCCTTCGTAGCGATTGGCACCTCACGGAGCGAGTCTCAAGCGTCCGAGCTTCGTTCATGGTAACTTGTTGTTCGTTTGGTGGTTGTACTTTCTCCACTTCGCCTCCGGATTCGTTGCGGAGTCATCTGCAGATTCTCCGACCTTGCCGCGGTGGAGAGAGTTTCCCCTCACCGGGCGCACCGGTGAGTGACTTGGAATGGGGTCACTCGTCTCGGACTCATTTGTTTCTATTGAGTGTTCGGTAGTTGGGGGTGTGGTAAGACACCTTCAATAGGGGTTGGCTCGATTGGGGTCCCCACTATCCCGATTACATCGCCATTTCCCTTATTGCCTTCTTCCGAAGTGGTGGGAAGTGGTGGCAACGATGGCGATTTTTGAACCACTCCCATTGGATCAATTTCGGTGTGTTCGGAGGACTCTCCTGGTCCCTCCATCAATCTTTGCTCGTGAAGGATTTCGATTCGTGCAATGCTTGATGCATTTGCAACTCTTGGGGGGCAAAGAACAGAGGTCCAGATCCTCATCACATCAGATAAGACATCAAGGAGAGGATGTGTGTGTTACGTGGTGCCGGAGATAGAAGGCGATGCTTGCCTTCTCACGTGCCCTCGGCCTTCCTCTCGCCTGTCTTTCCTTCTCCTTGTCCTTGAAGATCTGCGGGATATACGTGCGATTGTCTTCATATGTGGATCCAAAAATGATGTCATCCACATATATTTGAACAAGCAAGATACTCTTTTTGTCTTAAATTAGAAAAGTGTTCTATCTATTTTTCCTTTTGTGAATCCATTTTTAGTTAGGAATTGTGACAAGGTGTCATACCATGCTCAGGTGCCTGTTTCAATCCATACGGGGCTTTTTTGAGTTTGTATACCTTATCTCCAAGAGTCTTCTCGCTCAAATCCTGGAGGTTGTTCAACATACACTTCTTCTTCCAATAAACCATTTAGGAATGCACTTTTTACATCCATCGATATACAATGAAATTTTTGTGAGTTGCATAGGCAAGAAACATCCTTATAGCTTCCAATCTTGCTACGAGGAGCAAATGTTTCATCAAAATCTATTCTTTCTTCTTGGCAATATCCTTTGGCTACTAGTCTTGCTTTGTTTCTTACCACGAACCTTCCTCGTTCATCTTATTTTCGAACACCCATTTGGTGCCAATGCCATTTTGATATGTGGGTCTTTGAACTAATTCCCATACTTTATTTCTTTCAAACGATTGACTCTTCTTGCATAGCTTGAATCCAATGTGTGTCGTCCAATGCTTGTAACACATCTTTGGGCTCTATTTGCGAGATAAAGCAAGTGAACATGGCTTCTTGTTGGGTTTGGATCTTGTTTTGACACCTTCTCTTATATTTCCAATGACAAGTTCTCGGTGGATGGTCTCTCGGCCATCTTACATCAAAGTTGGAGTAAGTTAGTTTGGATTGATCGTCTTGCAGTGTGTTGTTGTGTTCGACTCTCTCGTAATCACTTAGCCTGCAAATTTTCCATTGTTTTTGAGATTCAAACTATCTCATCTTCTTCTCGAGTTTATAATTCGGCTTCAAACCAAAGATAGGGACTCTTCGTATGGTTGGATGATTCAAAACTTATCGGTGACTCTTCAATGTCTTCTCCATTTACATTTGGCTCATCGAATACCACATGAATGGATTCTTCCGCAACCATAGTCCTTTTGTTGAGTACTGTGAGGCTTTGCTTTTGTTGAGTATCCCAAGAAGATACCCTCATCGCCTTTAGCATCGAAAGCCTTTAGATTGTCCTTGCCATTGTTGTGGATGAAGCATTTGCATCCAAATATTCTAAAATATGCAACATTTGGTTTTCTTCAGTCAAATCTCATAGGAGTCTTTGTCGGTTTGTACATTTTATCATACATCCTGTTTTGAGTGTAGCAAGTGTGTTGATTGCTTGACCCAAAATCTTTTTGGTAACCCCGTTGACTAACATGGTCCTTGCCGCTTATTTGAGAGTTTTGTTCCTTCTTTCGCAACTCCATTCTTTGTGGAGTCCTTTTCGCGATAGTTCATGACCAATACCATTTTCAATACAATCGAGTTATTATTCCATTGACAAACTCGGTTCCTGTCGATCTTATTTTGATAATGGTTTAACTCTTCTCATTTTGAATCCTCTTCATCGATTTTGGTAGTTTTCGTAGAGTTTCTTTCTTCTTACACATGAATATTGTCCATGTATATCTTGAGTAGTTAAGCATTTGTATACTTGTAGGATTATGGCTCCCGTAACTTAGAAGCGAGAAACCGTACAAATGAAAATGGTAATGAAGCTAATAATGGAAATCAAGTTAATCTTTGGAAATCAAGCCAATGCTCCTGTAGGCGATGTACTTGCCGAATTTACGAGGCGTGCAAAACAATAACAATAATAACAACACGAGGATCGTGGAACAATTTCGCCATTATCGTCCACCTACATTCATAGGCGCGATGGTCGTTTCTTTGTGGAGGAATGGTTCCGATCTTAGAAAGATTTTTCCGACTCATCGGATGCATCGACGAGCAAAGAGTCACATGTGCCACCTTTCGGCTAATTGAGGATCCGATCATTGGTGGGAAGGATATTGGAGAACTAGAATCGAAGATGAACGAGATGCATTGACTTGGAATGAGTTCAAGGAGGTTGTCATGGGCAAGTTTTTCCCGCGATCGTACCATGATCAAAAAGAGACGGAATTTCGAACTTCAAACAAAGAAACAAGATCGTGGATCGAGTATGAAAGAGAATTCAACCAATCGAGTCGGTTTGCGCCGCATTTGGTTGATCTTCGATATAAAGAAAGCATTGAGGTTTAGAAGGGGATTACGATTGCAATTGTCCAAAGATCCCGTCATTTCGGGGTGACTTGGAATATTACGAGATGGTGAAAAGGGCACAAGAAATAGAGGCAAGCTTGGTTGAGGATGACGACGGTCGAAACCGATTATGGTATCGAAAGCGGAAGTGGGAAGGGACAAAATAAAATAAGAATGGAAATCGAATAAGCGAGACAAGGATGATGGGAAGGTCCCCCAAATACTCAAAACAATAGGCCGCTATGTCCTAATTGCAAGAAAAACCATTATGGTGAATGTCAAGGTCGGGCAAGGAAAATGTTTTAAGTGTAAGAAGCCGAGGACATATGACTATTAATCATCCTTTTTTAAATGATGTTGGAAAGCAGAAATGGTCGGTTTGGTGGAGCGAGCTCGGATGTATGCTTTGACCCAAGAGAAGAAGGACTTAACCCAGGTGTGATGACGGGTATGTTAACTATATCGGGAATACCGCTTTAGCACTATTTGACACTTTGGTGCATCCCACTCATTTTATATCGCTAAATTTCATGCCATAATTGGATATAAGAATGCTAGAGTAGATGAATATCTTGAGGTTAGTTTACCTTACGGGAATTCAATAACTCACCGATTCCATGGATAAAGGTGTAAATTTGGATATAGGGGGAAACATTTGGAAAGCGATTTATATGTTATTGGGATGAAAGATTTTGATTTAATTTTAGGCATGGATTGGCTTAGTAAGTACAACGCCGACATTAAGTGTCGAGGAGAAAATAATACTTCCACCGCCTCATAATGATGAGATAAAATTCTATGGTGTTAAGTCTAAGTATATGCCTAAAGTTATAACGGCAATGAAAGCATTGAAGATGTTGAGAAAAGAAAATTGCCAAGGTTATTTGGTGAACTTGACTGGTACCTCGATGACGGAGACGTCACCGTAGATGTACCTATTATGCGTGAATTTTTGGATGTATTTCGGAGGAATTGCCGGGAATTCCACCGGATAGACAAGTTGAGTTTTCAATTGATTTAATACCTGGAGCGGCGCCAGTATCTAAGGCACCTTATCGGATGGCACCAAAAGAGTTGCAAGAACTAAAGGTGCAAATACAAGAACTCTTAGATATAGGGTTCATTCGACCTAGTGTTTCTAAAGTGGGAGCACCGATCCTTTTTGTCAAAAAGAAAGACGGGTCACTTAGGATGTGTATCGATTATAGGGAACTTAATCGAATCACAGTGAAGAATACGTACCCATTACCAAGAATTGAGGACTTATTTGATCAATTAAGAGGTGCTAGTACTTTTTCTAAGATTGACTTGAGATCTGGATATCACCAATTGAGAATTAAGGAAAGTGATATTCAAGACGGCCTTGAACTCGTTATGGGCATTATGAATTCGTTGTAATGCCTTTTGGATTGAGTAATGCACCAGCAGTGTTCATGGACTTGATGAATCGAGTGTTCCATCCATTTTTGGATCAATTTGTCATAGTCTTTATAGATGACATACTGGTGTATTCTAAGAATGAGGAACAACACAAAGAACATTTGAGAATAGTCTTGGAGACACTTCGCAGAGAAACGTTGTATGCAAAGTTTAAGAAGTGCGAATTTTGGATTAATCGAGTTGTATTTCTTGGACATGTGATTACTGCTCAAGGAATTGAAGTAGATCCAACTAAAGTCGAAGCAGTCAATGAGTGGAGGGCTCCTAAGAATGCGAGTGAAGTTCGCAGTTTTCTGGGTTTAGCAGGTATTATCGAAGATTTATCAAGTATTTTCGAAAATAGGACCCATGACCCGATTGACTAGAAAAGGGGAAAAATTTATTTGGACAGAGAAATGCGAGGAAAGTTTTCAAGAATTGAAACAGATTGACCTCTCTGCACGTTTTGACAATTCGACCCTTCTAAGGAATTTGTCATTTATAGTGACGCATCTAAACAAGGATTAGGATGCGTGCTGATGCAGCATGGCAAAGTGGTTGCCTACGCCTCAAGGCAACTAAAGCCACATGAATTGAACTACCCTACACATGATTTGGAGCTAGTTGTTGTGGTTCACGCCTTAAAGATTTGGAGGCATTATTTGTATGGAGGAAGGTGTGAAATTTTCACTTTGACCACAAAAGCTTAAAATACCTATTTACTCAAAAAGAGTTGAACATGAGGCGGAGGAGGTGGCTAGAATTGGTTAAAGATTACGACTACACCATCGCCTACCATCCCGGGAAAGCTAATGTAGTTCTTGATGCTCTAAGTCGTAAAACAAAAGGGGAAATGTCGAGTTTAATAACTGAACAAGAAGAACTAGTGAAGGATTTTGCCAGAATGAGGATTGAGGTAGTTGTACCACCAAAGTGTACGGAAGCGATATTAACCTCTTTAGTGGTACAACCTACTTTAAATGAGAGAATTAAAGAAGCTCAACCTCGGGATAAATTTCTGAACAAAATGAAAGAACGAGCCCAAAAAGAAAATGTTAAGGGGTTTCTTTAATGACGGGCGAAGGTGTTTTAACTTATGAAGGGAGACTGTGTGTTCCTAAAGAAGAGGAACTTAGAAAGGAAATTCTTGAAGAAGCTCATTGTACACCGTACACGGCTCATCCTGAGGGTACAAAGATGTACCGAGATCTAAGGGGAATATTTTGGTGGAGAAGTATGAAGAGAGATATTGGAAATTTTGTAGAAAAATGTTTGACTTGCCAACAAGTGAAGGCCGAGCACCAAAGACCATCCGGTTTGCTAAAACCACTTGAAATCCCAGAATGGAAATGGGAACATATAACTATGGATTTTGTGGTTGGACTTCCGCGATCAGTTAAAGGAAATAAGGCAGTTTGGGTCATAGTAGATCGGTTAACTAAGTCAGCTCATTTTCTGCCTGTCAAAATGACATACAATGTGGAACAATATGCTCAGATCTACATGAGGGAAATAGTGAAATTACACGGAGTGCCTGTGTCTATTGTATCAGACAGAGATACAAGATTTACATCGAAATTCTGGAGAAGTCTGCAAAGTGCAATGGGCACAAGGTTGAAATTCAGCACGGCTTATCATCCGCAGACGGACGATGCGAAAGGACAATACTGAGATATTAGAGGATATGTTAAGAGCTTGTGTGCTCGATTTAGGGGAGAATCGGGAGACTTTCGCCTTTAGTGGAGTTCACTTATAACAATAGTTATCAAGCGGCGATTGGGATGGCTCCGTATGAAGCATTGTATGGACGAAAATGTAGATCGCCATTTGTATTGGAATGAAGTTGGTGAGAAGAAAGTTTTGGGGCGGATCCGATTCAGAGATCGTAGAAAAGATAGCCAAAATATAAGATCGAATTAGAATGGCTCAAGATAGACAAAAGTCATATCTTGTGAAGAAGAAAGCATATACAATTCGAAGAAGGAGAAAAGGTGTTTTTGAAAGTGGCTCCGATAAAGGGTGTTATTCGTTTTGGTGAAAAGGGAAAATTGAAGCCAAGATACATTGGACCATTCGAAATCCTTACTCGTATTGGTGACTTGGCCTATCAATTGGCGTTACCACCAAGTTTGTCAAGCGTGCATAACGTTTTTCATGTTTCGATGCTGAGAAAATATGTTCACGATCCAAGTCACATCGTGAACTATAAGGATTTGGAAATTAACAAGGACTTGACATACGAGGAAGGCCCGGAGTCGATTTTAGAACACAAGATCCATAAACTAAGAAATAAAGATGTTGCGTTAATCAAGGTTCAATGGAGACGCCATAGCAAAAATGAAGCCACCTGGGAGCGCGAAGAAGAGATACGTGCCAAATACCCAAATTTTATTATTCAAGGTAAGTAACGAATTTCGAGGACGAAATTAATTTTAAGGGGTGTAGGATGTAATATCCACAAAATTAGGGGTAAAATTACAAATAGGGTTTACAATTAGATTCAATTGGGATTCAAATCCCTAATTATATGATTAAATGATTGAATTTAGAGTTTTTAACCCTTAATTTTTATTAATCAGTTTTTTTTTATATTATTATAATATTAATTTATCAATAATTAATCATTATAAATACGAATTTCATTATGAATTGAAAAGCCCAAATTTTAATGAAAAAGAGATGAAAAGTTCGATTTTAATTAAAAGAGATAGAAAGTCGAGGCGTTTTTAATAAGATTTCTTAAGTACCATCATCAACCTTCACAACCTACTATCGGTATATATATCGAGATCTTTCATCATCAAAGTTTACAACAAATCTCTCGATTTTGCAGAATCGAGAATCACGAGGATTAGAATAATCACTTTTATTTTTCTACGAGGATTTACATGAAGCTTGATTGAGGTAGGGATTTTTAATTCTTGTCTTTATATAATACTTCATGTGAGGATTTTCATTTATATATGATATGCGGAGGAACTAGTCGGGGGCCGTAAATAGGTCAGGGATCAAAAGTATCCTCGGGTTAAGCCCGCCATACTAAAATTTTTAAGCGGCGATCAGAGGAAATTACGAGAGGAATTACATGTTTTATTATAAATGTTTATTGCTTGTATGATTTATTATGTATTGACAAAAGTTGGTCCCTCTTGAGCAAGTGGAAGCTCACCCCTTCATTTTTATAATTTTTGGATTAAGGAGTCGGCCGAGGATACGTCGATGATGGATGAAAGACCGAATTAAATTTTGGAATTTGAACAAATTTTTATTTTATGTCTTGGAATATTTTGATAAAATTTAAATTGTAATGTGACCGGTATTAGTTAAATGTTTAAGTTTTATTAAGTTATTTTCTTAAAACTCGTGTTTTTATAATAGCATTTTCCATAAAAGTCGGACTATTTTATATTGTAAATCGGGCGTTACGGTATATATCTATTGGAATAAAGCATCAATGGTAATTCCAATGGTATATATCTATTGGAATAGTCAATCATTTTATCTCATTGTCTAATATATTTAACTTCCCAAAGAGGTCACCCATCATTAGGCGCAAATGAACCAAACCGCCGTGAACTATTCGGAGCTCGATTCAATAAAAGCTCGTTCAAGTTGCCTAGTGAGGCTCGTTAAAATAAACGAGTCAAACTCAAACTTAGAGATATTCGGTTCGTTAGCTCGTGAGCGAGACTTAGTAAGCTCGTGAATATGCTCGATAGTAAGCTCGCATAAATTAAACTAATAATTTGACTTTAATTTTAATTTTTCATATTTTTATTTATGATAATATAAAAATATTTCAATAAATTTATTTGTTTGAATAAAATTAACGATCTAATTTCTTAAATTTGTGAAAAAAATTAATTTAAAATTAGGGATTCGAGTTTTATTATTGGGTATTAGAAGTTGACCGACACGTACAATAATTGAACCGAAACGATATTGAAAATTTGAACAAAAATAGAGAAAAATTTATTTCATACTTGATATGAACCCACTAATTAAAGCAAAAACTTGCGTGAGACGGTCTCATGGGTTTAGATCCGTGAGATGGAGCCGTTACACAAAGTTTTAAAGGTTTTTTTTTTTCATATTTTATTTTTCTTAGGGTTTATATTTGTTTTTTAGGGTTTATTTTGTTTCTTGGGTTTATTTTTAATTGATTGGGTTTTTAAGATTTTTAGTTTTTTTTGGGGTTTATTTTTTATTTTTGGGTTTATTTTTGTTTTTCGGGTTTATTCTTCATGGTTCATGTTTTTAGGGTTTATTTTTGTTTCTTCATGGTTCATTATTATTTTTAAATTTATTTTCATGGTTCATGTTCTCAAGACGGAGAGCCTTAAGAGGTCCGTCTCACGGATTTAGATCCGTGAGACCGTCTCACAAGAGACTTGCTCACTAATTAATATAGTATAGTAAGTATAGAACACATTTGTTTAATAATTCACTGTTATTCTTGAATCCGACTAATGGTATTTCGAATCTAATTATAATATCTTCGTAACTCACTGAATTTTATTACATATATATTCAATGAATTTGGTGTCAGTGTTCTATGATAATGAATAAGTGCATTAAATATTTTTGTCATCCGATGATGAAAATCCAATGATCAGTTAATAACTTTTACCCATTTTCGATAAAAGATATCGGTAATTTGAAATCTAATTCCATATATACACCGTGATATACGGCGTTATTATGTAAAAAAGGTTTTTCCTACATCATTTAAAGATTGACAATATTTATAGATATCAATCCCGTGATATCGTGTCGATTATATTTGTCTATAAAATGCTACCCCATAATTCAATATGATTATTTAATGTTCATTTCTAATTTCTTCAGATTTATAAAACTTGTGTGCCTAATTAGAATGGTGAAGTTCTCGATGTTGATGTTTGTCCTCTACGTTCTTTTATCAGGTAACCATTTATTCTTAATTTATACACACACATTTCAACTTTTTTCCGAGGTGATCCAGGGATGGAGCCAGAAAATGAGCTTTAGGGGACAAGATTTATTTTTCTTAAAAATAGTATATAAAAACGTATTTATTTTATTTTTTTAGGAGTGGCGAAATGTTGAAATTATTAAATATTATGTACAAATTATATATAAATTAATAAATAAAATCAAAGTTGAGGGGTTGGTTGCCGCCAGCCCCCGGCTCCGTCCTTGGTTCACGATCATAATTTATTCAATTTTCACACAAAAAATCAAAATTAGAATGTATTTTCTTAAATGAATTCATTTCCTTGAATGATTATAATATTTGTAATTTATTTCACATAAATAATTTATATTGTTTTATTTTTTTTTGCACGTAGATGGTGGACGGATGATGAGTCCATTATCGTTCGTTGATCTTGAAACGTGTCGTTATGAATTACTTCCTGAAGTCCCCTGTGATCCTGACCAACCCAGGGAATCAAGCATTGTCTTCGTATTTGCGAATTGAGATTTGGATCTACGACCACTGCCAATTGTATTACACCAACTCCTGGTGCTAAAAATGTTTGCCTTTGCAACATTTGCCATTAATTATTAAGATTGAAATGGAAATGATGAAGTAATTAATACTCATAGTACTGTTCTTTTGAAGTAATTGTAATAATGGGGTTTTAGTTATTTGATTTGGTTGGACAAATTTTAGGGTTAAGTTTCTTTGCCGTTTATTTTTCAACGTCAGAATTGTGTTTTTCCTTTTTTGAAAATTTTGTCACACAAAAGCCAACATAATGGACCCGATTCTACTCTGATAAGAGTGGCCGAATGAAATCAAAATCGGGTTTCAAATCGGAGCCGAAATACATGTAGGTCGATTCCGATTCTTTTGTCTCAAAAACCATGGAACGGGCAGTTTTAATAGCGGTTAGAACGTCGAGAACCAAGCTAAAATTAAAAGCGCGATTTGAGTTAAAGCAACGATTTTTATTTTATTTTCGAAAAAATATGCTAAAAGAAATGTTAAATGTTTATTGTAATGTTTTATACTCGTGAACTACATGAGACACAAACCAATTATTGTAAGTATATGAACTTTTATTCATCTATACTATAATAGTATATATAGACAATTTAATATTATTTTGAATATTATGTTCAAGTCTTTCTCTTCTGTTTTTTAGTAGCTAAAATTGATAGATCATTTAAAAAAATCAAAATGTTATCAAAAAATAAACAAAAAGAGTTTCGGTTAAAATCGGAAAGCAGTAATCCGTAGAGGAACTAATTTCCAAACCGTAATTGAAACCGTCGGTTTCGGTACCCCAAAAGTATGGTTCCGGTTCTAATTCCTCCAAAATGAGGACCGGAATCGACATTTCGGAACCATGATCACCTCTATACAATGATTTGTCACTCGCACGCCCATATGTGGGAGCCACTGAGACAGTATCCAAACAACAGACTTACAACTATGAGTTTTATTTTTGTTAATGAATCCAAATTGTCTTTTTAAGTAAAAATCCTCGTAGCGGAGAGAGATATAAAATCGAACTTGGACATCTAGTCCGGATTTAAGAGATTCCTTCAATTATTTTGAATTTTACCATTGAAAAAAAAAGATTATTTTGATGATATATCTCTAACTTGGCCATTATAACAATGATAATTGATTATAGCACAAGTGATTGATCATTTGTAATCCAAACTATTGACATGTGACCAAATCTTTCCAGTCTCATCCCTCTTAGCACATTGTACTCAAAAGGAAAACTTGTACGTAATAAAGTTATTTTATGATGTCATTTTATGAATATATATGATGTCGAAGCTCTAGGTGTTGTAGGGGTCGTATAACTCAAATTTAGGGATGTCGACGGGCGGGGTTGGGAGAGTCATCCCCATCTTGTCCCCTGCGGTCGCGGAGAATCTCCATCGCCGTTCTCTCGCAGAGATCCGCGGGTAATGGGAATTCCTCACCTCACCGCCATCTCTACTCAAGTTACCCTCGATAATCACAATACATAAATTTCGGCTTGTAAAATTTTGTTGTATTTAAATTTGCAACAACAAATGTTGTTTTGCTTCCAGTTACATCAAAAATAAAAAATAATTAGAAGCCGCGTGACATGAAAAATGTAATAAATGTTAAACTTGGTCATGACTACTCACAAAATAACCGTTATTAATTGAGTTGGACAACAATTTTCGTCGCAGATTTCCCAGGAACCAATGTCACAATACATCCCATATAAAAGGCTTTTAATAATTAAAAAAGAAAAGGATGAACTTCATCCCTGAAAGTACCCTCTTGTCTCGCATTATTAGAGTTTTGTGGAGGAGATGAATCGCGAGTTGTGTGTAAATGAGTCAAGGTCTTGAGTTATTTTAGGCGAGACAACACACAAGAAATCCTCCTACACCCTATTACTGGAGAGATTCGAACCTCTACGCTGCGGTCAACAGAGCGGACAACACGTGACTCAAATTCTTTATCAATTGAGTTAGTTATCGCAGGCAAAAGAAAAAGGCTTATTAATTGGGTTACAAAAGGTCAACATCTTTTGGGTCAAACTTCCTTTGGGGATTAAAATGGAATAATGGATAAAAGCCCAATTAATAGAAAGTTATCTCAATAAACTTTTTCTCAGTATATATTTCAACGCTTATTAACAAAAATATCATCACCCCTGTGTATCTATAATCTATGTTTGGCGTTTTTTGCAGCTAATATAATGTCAAAACCTTTTGTCATACACTTCTATGCTGCTTTGCTCGCCACAATCTTATTAGGTACATATTTGAAAAATATAACCACCTAACCTAATAAAACAACATAAAATAGAGGAATAATTATAAAATCACCCTGGATTTTGAGCTAATTATGAAAAAGTTCCTTAAATTTGATTTTATCTTAAATTGAAGGAGATAAGCGTAATATTTTTATAAATATCGAGAAATTTTAAAATATTTTTTCGCTTATGAAGGAGAATTAAAATATAGGATGGAAGGGATTTTTATAATTTTTAAAATTCTCTGATTTTTTTTTTGTAATTAGCCCGAACCTTTATTTCATTTTTTTTTTGTAATTAGCCCAAAAATAGAACTATGGCATTATAATTTATTAGCATTCGCTTATTTTTTTCTTTTTAATTTGTAGTCACATCAATCTTTATTGTTTTTTTATCATTAGGGATAATCACGAAAAAAACCTTCAGGTTAGGGTAATTACAAAAAAACCCAGAAATTTATGAATATTGCAAAAATCCTTGAGGTTTGATCTGTCTTACATTTCCCCTCTTCGTAAGAAAATACCATTTCGAAAATCCCCTTCTCATTTACAAAATTATTACAGCTACCCCTTTAAATTTAAGGCATAGTCAAACCTGAGGGAGTTTTTGTAATTTTAAAATATCTCTTGGTTTTTTGTAATTAGCCCAAACCTCAGGGGTGTTTTTGTAATTATCCCTTATTATTATCAAGAATTAGAAGGGTTATGTTATATATGTGTTACTAACACTTTCATTTGATTTGGATTATTTAAATCATGGGATATTTGTACAGCGGCGAGGATGCGGCGGCGACACCTGCCCTCTGCCCGGTCACACAATTGGGCAGCAAACCGATGTCTCTTACAGATTGTACAAGTGCTTGCAAAAGAGCTTTTGGTGTCTTACATTATAATTCAATATGTCTGAAAAAGAAAAAAATTGGTTTAGTCCTCAGAAATTATCTTTGAGTTGTTGGTGTGGTTGCACTACAAAAAGAGGTAAAGGCAAAAAGTGTCCGCCGCCGCAGGTTGAAGCTCCTCCGGCGGCGGCGATTGATAATTTATCTAGTAGAACGAAAATAAATTTGTTGAGTGCATTAATTAATGGATATCATGTAATAGATCTGTAACAATAATATCATCTAAAATAAAATGGAAGAGTGGAAATGAATATTCCATTTTTATTTATCAAACAGTTGGAAGTCCATATTTTTTATTATGAATATTCCATTTTTATTTATCAAGGAGTTGGAAGTCCATATTTTTTATTTTTGTAATGTTTGTAACTACCGTATTAGACATTCACTTATATACCTATACATTAGATTAGAGGCAAAATTGCAAAATTAGACTTGTAAATTAAGGGATATTGGTCATGTTCACTTAAAAATTTCTAATTTGATTTTGTAAGTTTTAACATTGCTCAATTTGAGTTCTAATGTTACTGGAATATTGCAAATTAAAGCTACTGAAAATTAACATGTGATTTGCACGTGATCCCTAAATTGGGGAATTTTTATTTCCGCGAATATTTTTGGGTGACATGGAAGACTTTAATCCACATTAATCTTAAAATTGTAATTGTTGATGGCGTGGTTTAATGTTTGTCATGTCACTCAAAAATAGTCGAAAATCAATAAATCGCCAATTTTTAGGGGATCATGTGCGTCTCTCATGTTAATTTTCCGATGGTTTTGCAACAATCACGTGACAATAAAACTTAGATTGATCGTATAAAACTTACAGGACCAATTTAAAATTTTAAAAATGAATATGACTAATTAATCCAACATAGCTATATTCCTCAAAACATCAGATGTTATTGTAACCTCATAAGTACATAACCTTGTTAAAATTTTCATACGAGTAGGAAATTTTATATATTTATGTAATCACAACTTGAGGGGGCTAAAGTCTTAATTAATACAATATTTTTCTTTTACAATAATGGCCTAATTGAGAGAAATTATGAGCAAGGACAGGTGCACATGCAACACTGCGCACGCAGGCCAGGAATGACATAACGGCACCAAGCTTGGGCGTCGTAGCCCCATTTAGACTGACACGCGTTCCAACACCATTGGTCAGCTTGAGACCCTATGCATCGCACATCCACCCAAACAAGCCCTTCCAAACAGCTTTATGCATCTACGGTGGACAACTTCATCATCTCCACTGCACACCAATAATATTCATCTTATCAAATAAATACTATTCTAGAATTTAATTAGCCCAGTAACAAACAAAAAAAAGGGAAAATTATATTTTTGGTCTTGTAAAATTTAGTCCTTTGTCCAATATCTTTAAAATGAAATTGGACATTTAGTCCGATTTCGACCGAAATCGTGTAATTTTCTCGAAAATTGAAAATTGCTGACTATGATCGAAATGTACAAACATGTCAAAAATTTGGGAAAAATTGCCATCTAAGTATTGAAATCCTCAAATTTTACTAGTCAATTTTTGTACCAAATTACAAATATTCCTAAAACTCTTAGACACATCAGCATCCCGCAAGCCCCAGTCATCAACCTATGTAAAATTACACAATTTTGGTCAAAATCGGATTAAATGTTCAAATTATCAAAAGCAATTGTATCAAAATTTAAAGGTGACTACTAAGAACACTAAATCTCCAAATAGTACAAGTTAATTACATGATCAAAAAACTATTTCCCCAAAACAAAGAAAAGCTTAGCCATTTCCCAAATTTATATATATTTCATTGATATTTGTTTTTATTTTACAAACTAATTGCAGGATTGATTTGAATTACATCAAGGGAATTTGTAATTATGAGAGATAACTGATTTTTTTCTTTTATGTAATTTGGCTAAACCTATATAATAGTATTTTAAATTAACACATACCATGTTGTTTTCATGTAAGATTAAAATTGGGTACCTGATAACAAGAAAATGGTGCAACTGAGGATGCAATGAATGGCTACATACAACTTTGAGTTTGCCATTTTCCTTGTTAGTATCTTGGGCTGTTGGGTATTGGGCTTGGCCCATTTCTGTTTGTTAGTCGGTGTTAGTTAGCTGGTGTCCATTCCTTAGTTGTCATTTCTTTTTCTTCATTTTGAAACACGTTTTAGCGGTTGTGAGCACATGTTCTATATAAGGTGCATCAGTTCATTTTGTAGACAATATAACAGAAAAGAAGTTTACCCAGCTGTGGTGCTTTATGAATTCAGCTGTTTACTTGGTTTTTTTCATGGTATCCAGAGCTACGGTTTGAATTAATATGGCGAATCCTTGGGAAACTTACCACTGGGACGTGGTCTTGAAGGAGACGAGCGATGAAGAATTTCTGCGAATGTCATTGTGCCTCCTACGATCAAAGAGGAATTTAAGTTGCACGGATCAGACCATCCAGGAATGGTTCTCGTGGCGAATCAACTAACAGTACGAATTATCTTTCGTGGAGTCGATCCATGCGTATAGCGTTGGGTGCGAAGACAAAATTGGGGTATATTGATGGAAAAATTACTATGCCTGATGAGGATAAACCTGAATATGAACAGTGGAAATGTGTTGATCTAATGGTTACTAATTGGATATTAAACTCTATATCTAAGGAGATTGTTGATGCCTTCATTTACGCTAATTCAAATTTCGAGAGCTATGGATTGAATTAGGACGGCGATTTGGAGAAAGTAATGGTCCTCTATTATATCGGTTGCAAAAGGAAATTGCTAACCTCCGGCCAAGGAAATACATCTGTTGTGGTATATTTCACGAAACTTAAACGACTTTGGGATGAGTATTGTTGCCTAGTTGAATTTCCTACTTGTACTTGTGGTCTTTGGAAAAACATTGATTGATTTAGATATCAAAACGAAGTTGATGCGTTTTTAATGGGATTGAATGATTCTTATGAGCATGTTAGATCGCAGATTCTCGCTCATGGATCCCCTACCACCATAAATAAGGCATATTCGATGATATTAACGATTGAGAAACAGAGATCTGTCCAAATTGCTTATCCGGATGCTCTTGAGAATCTTTGTTATGTTTGCCGAGGTATAGGTGGATTTGAGAACAAAGGAGGATTTACAAGAGGAGGTCGAACAAATTGGCAAGGAGGACGGGGTAGAGGAGTTAGATTGACAAAAGAAGAAAAGGCAAAATTAAAATGCACTCATTGTGGAGTATCGGGACATGAGATAGGTGTAAGTCAAGCGGCTACGATAATCAGGGGGTGAATAGATTATCTCCATCTTTTCGATTTTGCCCTCTTTTTATAACCGAATGCTCAAACACAATAATAAAGGTGCGGAATATAAACAACACACGTCGATTTAAAGAGGTTCAACCCACCTAGGGCCTAATCCTCTACCACCCCAAAGTATATCAGGGATGGATTTCGAAAGAGAAAAAGATTTTATTAATAATTACCAAAATTATTACAACAAAATCTTACACCAACACCTTGAAGAGCACCACACTCTTCTTCAACACCACCTTTGAGATTACCACAATCTCACTTGAAGATTACCACAATCTCCAAACGGCACCTTTTGTGAAGATTACCACAATCTTCACCCTCAAGAGCACCACACTCTTCAACACCTCAACAAGAAGATTACCACAATCTCCTTACACCTAACACCTAGTTCACCCAAATGTGTTCTTACCACAAGAACACTCACAAGGATATCTTGTGTTTGAATGACGACCACAAATTCAAGATTACAACTCGATAATGAATAATACAATTGAGTGCAAGTGTAATCAAGAATAGCCTAGACCTCAAGAATGTGAAAGTGAATAGCTAGGCAAATTACAACAAGAAATAAGACAATGTAAGAACAAGTGTATTCTTGAGTGTATCTTGTTGTGTTGTAGTTTTTCTCTCTTATAGTGTTGCTTCAATTCTTCCTCTATTTATAGAAGATGTCTTGTACATGATAGGCTCCTCTTGGGGACATGAATTCTGTAAAAAATTGCAAGACAATTGAAGAAAAGAGCTGTTAGAAATCAATCCCACAAATTAAGGAAAAGATGTCTGCTGCACAACGGTTACATTTTTGTTGTCAAACTCAAGGGCGACCGGTCGCGCACAAATAGACGTTTGAAAATGAGAATACATATTTACACAGGGCGACCGGTCGACGTAGGGTTCGACCGGTCGTCCCTTACTTCAACCGGTCGCACAACTTCAAAAAACGAAGGGCAAATGTTCTGTTTCAATTTTTGCTCCCAGTGCACGGTCGCCCAAGGGGTCGGCCGACGGACCCGTGGGCCCTATAGGGCGACCGGTTGCCCTGACCATTTTCTGCAAACATGAAGTTTTCTGTTTTCCTCAACTTTCAGGTACGGGTTGCCCTATACGGCGACCGGTTGACCTCAAAACCAAAGTGTTGTCCAATTTTATATCGAAAATAAACTTCAAGAAATACTCCGAAAAATAGTGAAAACATTTTAGACCGATCGGGAGTATTAGGACAACATTTAGAAACATAGTTTCAATGTAAAAACCCATTGACATAAAATCCTTAAATGTGTTGTCCAATATGGTCGAAAATAAACTTGAGGAAATACTCCGGAAAATATTAAAACCATTTTAAATCATTTAGGAGTATTTGGACAACCTTTAAAACCATTGTTTTGGTGTAAAAACAAAATCATCAAAAATATGATAAAACCATTTATCAAACAATCTCCCCTTTTTGATGATTACAAACCAAAACAATTTTAACTAGGTCGATTTTGAAAACAAAACAATTTTAGGTTTAAAGAGAACTATCCGTTGTGAGCGATAACATTCCATGCAATAAAAACACAAGGATGGGAGTAGAGATATTCAAACACAAATAGCAAATGCTCCCCTATCAACATGCACAACAAGAGTTATATAGAAGCAACTTAAACATAAGCTAAAATATTAGCTTTTCGATATTGAGCTTAAGTATCAATAACTTAAAAGCTCCCCTCGTCAAAGATACATCATTAGAACCGAATATAAGTCCATACTACAACCAATGGACCATGATTCATACATAACCATAATGCACCAAGTGGACTAAATATGATCCACAACTTATGGCTTTATGAAGCCATAGCTTATAGCTTCTTTTCGTTAAGCTTATCTTAGCTTTTATGAGCTAATGAGCTTATAACCTGTTTCTCCCCTTTGGAATCATCAAAAAGAATGTTAGCACGATAAATACATCATATATTCATATCAAAGTGCGCAACAAAACCGATCTATCGAGCTATTTGAGCATTGAAGCTTATACACCAAATAGGAGGGAAAAGTCGAATCATACGACTTGTAGAGGTTTATGAAAACTCATTTGATAAGCAAAACATGATCTCTATAAATGTATAAGACTTTTGAAATCGAGAGAATCATGTAGGTGATGAATTTTTCATTGAAACATTTTATCGAACACTGACAAGGCGTCAAAATTAGAAAATGATATATATAGCCCTTGTAAATGTAATCAAGCCAATTTTTTCATCACCAAATACAATTAAACAATTATCATTCATCAACAATCAATAAGCTCATCACAAATATATATGAATTGCATCAAGAAAAATGCATATAAGCCACAAACTCAAGGTTCAACCCAATTGAGCTAAAGATAGTGAAATTCTTACCATTCAATCGGTAAAGACGAGCAATGATGATGATAGTCGAGTTAGATAATCCCCAAAATATATAATTCATGCATCAAAACTCATTTGAAGTGAATTGTGTGTGAAATTTGCAAAGGGACGAAAAATGACCAAAATGTGTCAAAGTGACGAATGTGAAGACAGAACCATTTTAATCCAAATTATAGCCTAGGGCGGCACGGTCGAGGTTGAGGGCGACGGTCGGCGTTGAGGGCGACGGTTGCCTCAACCCTTTCACCCCATTTGTCTCTGGGTTTTTCCAAAATCCGAATTTTCAACCAAAAATCCGATTTTTCGCCCCTAAGTTTTAAAAACGTGCAAAATGCAAACATAGACCTCATTCAATATACATTATATCATAATCAAGCTCGAAATGAGGTAAAATACTCGTGGTTAACGATCAAAAAGTCGCGAGTTATCCTTGAGACGGAATTAAACACATCTCAAGTTTTTATTAAAGAATCACAATCCCTTAAAAATATATCGAATCTCAATATGTTTAGTTCGTTTATGACGAACCAAATTTTGAATACGGATAACCGTATAATAGATCTTGAACTTGTTATCCCCAGAAAAAATAAGAACGTTTTAAAGCTTTGGATACAACAAGTCATAAGAAGAAGTGCTTTTCAAATATTTGAAAATTTCTTTTAATGGCACTTTAATGAGATTCGTTGGGATAATTTTTGAAGTCGAGCATATAGACATAAGGTATATGGAATGTCGAGTCTATAGGAATAATACAAGAAGACATACCTCGAATTTATTTGTCAACCGAGCATGTCTTTTTCAATCTCTTCATTGATAGCCATAGAGGTTGGAATGATTCTTCCTTCTTCAATGCCTAACTCCTTCAAGAGTTCTTTTGAAATGTAACCATCTACTTGGCATTGAATGATTTGAAGTCAAGCAGGAAATCATGCTCATTTCAAGTACACCTTGCATCAACTTAGAAAACCATATCTTGCACAAATATTCATTAGTAGCACCAAAAATATTCTCATAAATTTGCACAAGTAAACAATCTTGCCCTTTATTAAAAAAAAACAAAGAGAGTAGTATCAACTTTACCTTTTGTAAAATCATTTAGCAAAAATAGCTAAGTCTATCATACCATACGGGGTCTTGTTTTAAACCATACAAGGCCTTAAGAACAATCATTTGGCCTAGAAAAATTTTAAACCCCGGAGGTTGTTTTACATAGACTTCTTCTTGAATAAAACCATTTAGAAATTTGGATTTAACATCCATTTGGTAAAGCTTGAAATTTTCTTAAAATAAGAATGGGTAAGTAAAATGCAAATAGCTACAAAATGTGCTATGAGTGCAAATATTACATCAAAATCGATTACCTTCTTCTTGAAAATACCTTCGAGCTACTAACCTCGCCTTAGTTCGACCAATGTTGCCTTGGTCATCGAGTTTGTTCGGAATACCCTTTTTATCTTCTTCATCACTATCATCATAGGGCATCCAATTGATCTAAGGTGTTCATAATAAAACATTTACATCCAAATATTTGGAGTACTTCATTTCTCATCTACACAACCAAACTTATTAACGGCATCGACGCTTATATAAGCAAGAAAAAAATAGCCCATGTGTAAAAACATGCCTCGATCACAAAATATCTTGCATAGTAGAAATAGACACTATATATAGACCATGATTATGGATAGATGCCTCTTGATTTCTCAAGGATGTTTCCACCGCACTTTGGAATCGGGTATCTGTTGATTGCACAAACTTTGTTATAAGATCTTCCAAGTTAAGGCTTACCTTGATTTGGTGAAACAGGAGACGTGTGTAGATCATGATTGGGATTAGGTCGTGGTTGGCCTTGGTTTCCCCAGTTGAAATTAGGATGTTGTCGCCACCCAAGATTGTATGTGTTGTTGTAAGGATTACTTGGGTAATTTTCGCGATTCCCAACGTAAGTAGCTTTGTTCGGTGTGAGGTATTGTGTGGGGCGAGTCGATGATTATGCAATCCTCCGCAAGTTTCACAAGATAAAACATGCGGTGGTGGTGGTTTAGGAGCCGCTAGATCGTCGATCTTTTGGGTCAAAGCTTCGACTTGTGCGGCTAGTGTAACCACTTTGCATCCGCATTATAAACACCCACTTATTCGTTAGGTTTACCTCGACGGATTGCCATTGATAGCCATTCATGGTCATTCCTCTATCGGATCTTGGCGAACACGGTGTTTTATTGTTCAAAGTTCCCCGGTACCGCCGCATCAATCATTTGCCTTGTTGACGAGAGTAGCCCATTGTAAAATGTTTGGACTTGCATCCAAATAGGAAGACCATGATGTGGGCATTTTCGCAACAATTCTTTGAATCTCTCCCAAGTGTCGTACAAGGTCTCGTCTTCTTGAGTGAATGAAGAGATTTCATTCCTCAATCGTGCGATTTTGGCGGTGGAAAATATTTCAAAAGGAACTTTTCGGCCATGATGCTCCATGTTGTGATTGTTCCTTTGGCAAAGTATTTAGCCATTGTTTAGCCCGGCCCCCGAAGAGTAAATGGGAATAGGCGCAAGCGGATGGCATCGTCGAGACTCCATTTATTTTGAAGGTATCACAAATTTCGAGGAAATTTGCGATATGATTGTTCGGATCTTCGTCGGTAGGCCATCAAATTGAACAAATTGTTGCACCATTTGAATGACATTCGGTTTGATTTGAAATTATTGGTACGGCGGGCCTAACGATACTAGGCGATGTGCCGTCCATGGATGGTTTGGCATAATCGTACATAGTTCTTTGTTCATCCGCCATCTTTGAAATCTTTGCTTTCGTTAATATCTTCTTCGTGGTTTGTATTAGTACTTTCCTATGTGTTGCTACGGCGGTGTCGCTTCCAAATTCGGCGACGAGTAGGCATACACTGCGGTAAACAAAGAGGATAAGTATAAACCAAGACTTATAAAGATAGATAAAAGAAAGATAATGGTAAAATAATAAAAAAATGATTAAATTAACAAAAATAAAGCGTTCTTAATATTACAATCCCCGACAACGGCGCCAAAAACTTGATGGCTCAAAAGTTACTCTAGAAAACCATAGGCAAGTGCACCTATCGTTACGTAGTATAGATTATTGAGTACCGAGTGTCATTCCCACGAGGATTGTAAGTACTAATAATTACCGTCTTTTTGTTATTTAATCTAGCAATTCAGAGTTTGGTTTGTTTAATGAAAATGAAAAATAGAGAATTTTAAAATAATTGCAACTTACAAAAGATCAAATAAAAATAGATTGTAGAATTAAGAAATCAAGAGCTAGAAATGTGTTTGAATGTAAATCCCCCTAGAATGTTTTTGTGATTTAACAAGATAAAAATACAACCATAATCCCTTAAGCAAAAACCAACCTCTTTTAGTAAAATCTCATGTTTCATGGACCGTAGAAATTCGATTTAAGTTAAACCCTCTATCGAGCGAATAACTTCTAATCTCAAGTTGATTAATCGAAATCTCTTTCTAGTTAAAACCCCAAGATAGCATTATAACGATTTATGAATTCCCATATTAGGTTTGACCCTAATCCGGAAGATTTATGTCGCCCCTATATCTAGGATTGCATGCAACTCTTTTCACCTATATAGGTTCTATTTCACCATGAATCTCTCGATTTCCGGATGAAAAATAAACTTCAAATCAATATGCGCATATACTAATTTGAATGAATAAAGCATAATATAAGTGAATCACACAAAACATGAAAATTTTATTAAAAACATACAAACCTTAATCACAAATTCATTCTAGAGTTCATTACATTCAAACACTAGAAATTTAGCTACACATGGCTTTGACAAAAGAGTATACTACACAAGAAGATATGAATAAAATGAACATGGTGTACTTAGCTCTTATTCAAGACCAATACAAGACTTCCTCCTTGGTTGATTGCAATGATGTTGAGCTCCAAGCCTTCTCCTCTATTGCTCTTCAACTTCCAACTCTACCTCTCTTTTATCCTCTCAATGTATTTTGCTTTAAAACTTAGAATATACAATGAATATACAATGAATCTCTCTATCAATGAATACTACATGAAATCTCTCTTTCTCAAACTCTTGGTTTTTATAGGCACTATCTTTGTGAAAGAACACATCAATAATGCTAACAAATGCTCCACTTCCATGGTTGTTGGTTGAATCATTGTGTGCACATTCATGGTTGAGTTGGTTGAATCATTGTGTGCACATTCATGGTTGAGTTGGTTGAATCATTGTGTCCACATGACAATTGAGGGAATAATAGAGTTTGGTGCATCAAAATGAGTTGTAAAAGTTGCTCAAAGGTTGTCAAAAAGCAAGAAGGGAAAGTCTCCATAATTTCGCCAAAGAAAAACCAAGCTGGGACGAAAAGCACGCCAAGCACGGCCTGGCCGTGTTTGGTACGTGCGTCGGGTCGAAAAATTGCTCGTTTTTGACTTTTAAAAAGCACGGCCGTGCTTAAAAACACACCTGCCCGTGTTTGTGCGAAAAGGCCCCGAAATGACGCGTTTAGCTTGGGATTTTGAGTGTTTTTGCATCCGAAACCCCGGGTATGTTTTGACATGAAATCATGGCCCAAAATTCACCAAAAACAGCTCCAAATCATCAATCTACACCAATAAAAGCACCTCGAGTAATGTGAACCATGTACAATCAAAAATTTATGAAACTAACAATAAAATAACTCAAATCATACTTAAATATACACATAAAACATGCATAAAAAGACCCTTATCACATGTGATTGACACCCTTAGGCTTATGATCAAGTTCTACTTTCGAATTATCACAACAATCAACAATATTGGTCATCTTATCGGTACTCAAGTTGGATTTAGATAAATCATTTTTCAAGTAATTTATATCCTCAACAAGAGTACTATTTTCTTTCTCAAGGTTTCTAACCTTGTCAAGAGTGGTGGTGTGAGCACATGATAGTGATTCATAGGAAGTAAATAAACTATCCTTATCATTTTTCAAAACATTGAATTCCTTTTTCAAATTTTTGTATTTAACAAGTAGGCTTTGGAATTCATTTTGAAGTTCATCATAATCATTTTGCAAATCACTATATTCATTTTGCAATTCATTGTCATAAGAAGTAGAGGGTTTAGAACTTACCTCGTTTTCTTCTTCGATGCCCATAAGACATTTTTCGACTTCATCATCGGAATTTGTAAGAGGCTCATCCCATATTGTTGGATTTGATGTTGTATCCATTTGAGAAGTAGATGCTTTTGAGTTGCTCCTTTTATTTGTATATACTTCATAGATGGCTTCTAGTTTTTGCCATACTTCATGTGCCGATCGAATACCTACAACATGATCAAATTCCAAAGTGGTAAGTGAACAATGTAAAATATTAAGAGCTTTACCATTTAAGGAGATGATTATCTTCTCTTCATCATTGAGCTCTTTGAAGCCTTTAGAGGTGTGTGGTGTATTCTTCGTCGGAATGGATTCTCCATTGATGACGGTGTTCCAAATATCGAACCCGCAACTTTGTAAATAGCATTCCATTCTTTCTTTCCAAAATATAAAAAATTTGGAATTAAACCGAGGTGGCTTGGTGGTGGAGGTCTTAGGAAAGTTGAGCTTCGTTCAGTAGCCGACGATCGTTTCTCTTCACTCGCGATGTGAAACGAGCTTGCCAAAGAGTTTGGCTCGATACCACTTGTAAGTCCAAGCGGCTACGATAATCTAGAGGGGGTGAATAGATTATCTCCATCTTTTCGATTTTGCCTCTTTTTATAACCGAATGCTCAAACACAATAATAAAGGTGCGGAATATAAACAACACACGTCGATTTAAAGAGGTTCAACCCACCAGGGCCTAATCCTCTACCACCCCAAAGATATCCAGGGATGGATTTGAAAAGAGAAAAAGATTTTATTAATAATTACCAAAATTATTACAACAAAATCTTACACCAACACCTTGAAGAGCACCACACTCTTCTTCAACACCACCTTTGAGATTACCACAATCTCACTTGAAGATTACCACAATCTCCAAACGGCACCTTTTGTGAAGATTACCACAATCTTCACCCTTGAAAGAGCACCACACTCTTCAACACCTCAACAAGAAGATTACCACAATCTCCTTACACCTAACACCTAGTTCACCCAAATGTGTTCTTACCACAAGAACACTCACAAGGATATCTTGTGTTTGAATGACGACCACAAATTCAAGATTACAACTCGATAATGAATAATACAATTGAGTGCAAGTGTAATCAAGAATAGCCTAGACCTCAAGAATGTGAAAGTGAATAGCTAGGCAAATTACAACAAGAAATAAGACAATGTAAGAACAAGTGTATTCTTGAGTGTATCTTGTTGTGTTGTAGTTTTCTCTCTTATAGTGTTGCTTCAATTCTTCCTCTATTTATAGAAGATGTCTTGTACATGATAGGCTCCTCTTGGGGACATGAATTCTGTAAAAAATTGCAAGACAATTGAAGAAAAGAGCTGTTAGAAATCAATCCCACAAATTAAGGAAAAGATGTCACGCACAACGGTTACATTTTTTGTCAAACTCAAGAGCGACCGGTCGCGCACAAATAAACGCGTTTGAAAATGAGAATACATATTTACACAGGTGGGTGGCCAGGTCGACGTAGGGTTCGACCGGTCGCCCCTTACTTCAACCGTCGCACAACTTCAAAAAACGGGGGCAAATGTTATGTTTCAATTTTTGCTCCAGTGCACGGTCGCCCAAAGTCGGGTCGACTCGGCCGACGGCAGCTGTAGTTGCCCTATAGGGCGACGGTTGCCACGACCATTTTTTCGCAAACATGAAGTTTTTGTTTTCCTCAACTTTCGTGCACGGGTTGCCCTATACGGCGACAGGTTGACCTCAAAACCAAAGTGTTGACCAATTTTATATCGAAAATAAACTTCAAGAAATACTCCGAAAAATAGTGAAAACATTTTAGACCGGTCGGGAGTATTAGGACAACATTTAGAAACATAGTTTCAATGTAAAAACCCATTGACATAAATCCTTAAATGTGTTGTCCAATATGGTCGAAAATAAACTTGAGGAAATACTCAGGAAAATATTAAAACCATTTTAAATCATTTAGGAGTATTTGGACAACCTTTAAAAACATTGTTTTGGTGTAAAAACAAAATCATCAAAAATATGATAAAACCATTTATCAAACAATAGGGACTTGTTTTAAACTCCATGGATATCAGGAGTGGTTTGACAAATTGAAAGAACAAAGAAGAGTGAGAATGCAAACTTAGTGGATGCACCGGGGATGGAACACAACACTAAGCCGAGAAAAGGATCGAATCAGGCCACACTCCACCTTTTGGAGATATTTCTAACATCATTAAGCGGGGAGATAGCCAAGTACTTGGGAGGAAGTAGGCAATCGAAACTTTTGTCAAGGAAGATGCAGGACATAATTTCGCGCACTTTCTTTGAATATGCAGGTACATGTATTGTTGAGGATTTGAATTGTGCTTTGAGCACATTTACAGACAAAGGAGGAGTTATTGGATAATTGACACAGGGCAAGCAGGCATATGTGCTATTCCAAAACATTTTGTCCAATCTTACACTGTGACATCCGAAATAAATGTTTTCTTACCCGATGGCACTCTTAAAATCACACACACACTGGTCAAGCTATGCTCAGTCATCATCTCATATTAACGATGTCTTACTTGTTCCTTCTTTTACATACAATCTTCTTTTAGTTTCTCACTCACAAGATCATCTAATCTCAAATGTGTTTTTTTCCTACTCATTGTACTTTGCGGGACTCGAGGATCGAGGCCATTATAGCAGAGGGAAGCGGTTGGCAAGCTTTACATCCTGGAATCTATGTCTTCACCATTCACTCACGATGACTCGCTTTTAATCTCGATATTTCTCCTTCCTTCCATTGTAACAATGTATTGTTGGTGGGCATATAAAATTGGGACATGCCTCTAGTTTTGTTCTTGGTCATATGGATTTTTTGAGATCCTGTGTAATGACAAAATGAATTCATTCTTTGATAATTGTGAAGTGTGTCATAGATCTAAACAACATAGATTGTCATTTCACGAAAGTGATTCTAAAAGCGTGGTTGTGTTTGATTTGGTTCATGTGGATTTGTGGGGACCTTATAAGTGTGATTCTTATGTTTCAAAGACCATACATGTTGACATTGGTGGATGATTATAGTAGGGTCACTTGGGTCTACTTTATGCAAGCATAAGAATCGGGTGGTTTCTTTACTTGATAGATTCATCAAAATGGTGAAAACTCGATGATCGAGGCATCAATCAAGGTCATTAGAACTCGATAATGGGGGTGAATTTGCTAATCACATGTGTCGAGATTTGTTCCATTCTCAAGGGATTGTTCATCAAAAGAGTTGCTCCTACACTCCCCAACAAAATGGGGTAGTGGAAAGAAAACATCAAACCCTATTGAATACCGCCCGTTCTCTTATGTTTCGATCCAATGCACCTTCTAAATTTTGGCACTATTCTCTTCTAACCGCCACTTATATTGTGAATCGACTTCCAAGTGTGGTGCTTAATTGGAAGACTCCTATGAACTTCTTTATGGTCAGTAAGCCTTTGATTATGGGAGATTAAAACCATTTGGTTGCCTAGCATATGCTACAAACACCTTTCCTCACAAGATGAAATTTGCTTCTAGATCCACAAGTGTGTGTTCTTGGGATATGAGTTGGGTAAAAAGGGATATCGACTCTTCAACTTGGATACTTCTCAAATCTTGGTTTCAGGGGATGTCATTTTTGTTGAAAGTGAGTTTCCATTTCATTCATCTTGATGTCTTCTCCTTCCGATTCTTTTCTGTGTTATTTCCTTCCACTTCCACTCGATCACTCCTCTCGATTCCTTCTCACTCGACTCATTTATTCCTTTTCTTGATATACCTCTTCGACGAAGTAGCAGGACCTCACAGCCTCCTGTGTGGCTGCGCAGGATTATGTTTCCAACCATTGCCTTACTTTGCGCTCTCCCTGCTCCTCGAACTCGGCCCTCCAGGTACATTATATCCCTGTTCTACATTTCCTTTTTTGTTTCACCTCACCTTTCCAAAGACATATGTCTCTTTTCTTGCAAATGTGTCATTTATCCAGAACCACGCAGCTATATTGAGGCTAGCAAAGATGTTAATTGGGTCAAGGCAATGCATAAGGAGATTGAGGCTCTTGAAACTAACCATACACGGGAGCTTACTACTTTACTGCGGGTAAAAAGGCCATAGGTAATAAATGGGTGTTCAAGGTGAAAATGAACCCCGATGGTAGTGTGGAGAGGTATAAAGCTCGTTTGGTGGCTAAGGGGTATAATCAAGTTTATGGGATTAATTATTTGGATATTTTCTCTCTTGTTGCCAAGCTTGTCATCCATTCGATTTTTCATTGCCTTGGCAAATGTGATCAAAGGTGGGCTTTGGAGCAACTAGACATTAATAATGCCTTCTTGCATGGATTTTTAGATGAAGATATTTATATGGTGCCTCCTGTTGGGTATACTAAGGCTTTACCAGTCAAGTTTGTCACTTGAAATGTAGTCTATACGGCTTGAAACAAAGGTCGCGACAATGGAATTTGGAGCTTTGTAGAAAATTAGTGGATTTTGGTTTGAAGCAACTGAGCATGATCATTGCTTGTTTACTAAGGGTACCTCCGGTTCTTTCCTAGCCCTTCTCATCTATGCCGATGATGTTCTACTTACGGGTTTGGACCCCTCGGAGATAAGCGCACTTAAGCAATATTTGGATAAGATGTTCACTATCAAAGACTTGGGCTCGCTAAATATTTTCTTGGGATGGAGATTGCACGCACGACTCGGGGGACTTATCTCAATCAACGAAAATACATTATTGATCTATTGAAGGATACGGGTTTCTTTGGGATGTAAGCCTTCATCTCGCCATTTCCTCAGGGGGCTGAAATTAGCTGGTAAGGTGGGCACACCTTTACCGGATGTTGAATCTTATCGCAGGTTGTTGGACGTTTGTTGTATCTCAATCTCACCCGTGCGGACATCACATATTCCGTTCGGCAGACTAAGCCAATTCGTAAATGATCCCTACACTTCTCATTGGGATGCCGCCATGCATTTGCTTCGTTATTTGAAAGGTTGTCCATCACTTGGGCGCATTCTACTCTTCCTCTAGTCCTCTTACGCTCCAAGCCTACAGTGATGCCGATCGGGGTCATGTCTTGATACTCGCAAGTCTCTCACGGGTTTTTGTGTTCTCTTGGGTTCTTCTCTTATTTCCGGAAAACGAAGAAACAAACCACGGTGTCTCAAAGACGGGCCGAGGCCGAGTATCGCGCTTTAGGTGTCACGGTTTGTGAATTGAAGTGGCTTTCCTACTTGGCTGATTTTCATGTCTCACTTCCTCTTCCTATTTCCCTTTGGTGTGACAATCAAGCAGCTTTACACATCGTGGCCAACCCCGTCTTCCACAAACGCACTAAACATTTGGACATCGATTGTCATGTGGTTCAAACTGCTACAAGGATGGTTTTGTCTTTGCCTCGCAAAATTGGTTCTCATCTTGACTTGCTGATTTTTTTACCAAACAAGTTGGGCAAGTCCGGGTTCTATCGGTTGTTATCCAAGTTGGGCATGATGGACTTTCACCATGTCCCAACTTGAGGGGGATGTTAGTATCTTGGGTTGTTGGGTATTGGGCTTGGCCCATTTCTGCTTGTTAGTCGGTGTTAGTTAGCTGGTTTCCATTCCTTAGTTGTCATTTCTTTTTCTTCATTTTGAAACACGTTTTAGCGGTTGTGAGCACTGTTCTATATAAGGTGCAGCAGTTCATTTTGTAGACAATATAACAGAAAAGAAGTTTACCCAGCTGTGGTGCTTTATGAATTCAGCTGTTTACTTGGTTTTTTTCATTCCTATGATGGTATTAAGGATTGGTGGAGTCCTGTGATGCATTCCAGCCTTTATATATATGATTAAAAGAATGAAAAATTTGTGAATCTATTGAAATTTAATTCTGTAGGGATTATTGATATCTGTAGTGGAGCTATTATTGAGTAAATTGTGATAATCTCTCTGTGACATATTATGATGGATAAAAAGGTAACTATCATCACTATTCCACTCCAACTAAGATATTTCACATCAAACATCATTTATTATATTACAGTAATTGATTAATTACACTTTTGTGTGAAATACTTACATTGTCAATTCATTCCAACTCAATTTTGTTATTATGCATAAAAATATCTCCCATGAATTTACAATTCATGAACTTTTTCAGCAGATTAATAGTATGTTTAACTATAACGCACGCCTCTGAAGAAGAGACCAACATTGCGCGTGCAAGGATTGTTTGTATGGTGGCTTAAAATTAAACTATCTAAAATTGATATGTTGGTCCACTAAGGTGCACCACAAGAAGCTTCACTTTATTACTCCTTACTTATGGTGAAATTCTTTATAAGAAAGCTTCACTTTATTTGCTCAATGTCTCTATCATGATATATAACTCTTCATATTCCCACTATTTCTTATTTCTTAAGCAACTTACTTTATGCATTGATTTTTCATTCAACTGAAATTGGTTTTGAGCTAGGGAGCACGGACACTTCTCTAAAGATGTTGTACTCTATCGGATACGATTCGATACGATATTTATCCGATACTTTATGGATAATCCATGGATATATCTACACATAGAAATCGATAGAATTTATTATATTGCTCCATTTTTCAACATTTTTTATGTGTCTATGTGAGTTATCATATTTAGATTTGAGTACTTATGAAATTTTATTTTTTTATACTTGAAATATTATTTTTTTAATTATATTTAGTACGTCCGTATTTTCAATAATATAAAAATCTATAATTTTATATGTGTATATATACCATACCGGTATCCTTAAAATTTCAAAATATGTCGTATTTTCGTACCGTGCCGTATCATATCCATGTCATGTATCCATATTAGTGCTTCATAAATCATAGATTTTGAGAAATTCAAAATACAAAATTCATTTACCCATGATGCATATTATGTTTATCTCATTTATTTTCAATTTTAAATAAATAAATCCACTTAAACATGATTAAAATTGGGTCCATATCATATTTATTTGATAAACAATAAATTGGATATTTTTTTACCTCTAATTATAAATTGATTTGCTTCCATAACTCAAGATAAATTGAATTTTTTTCTAATTATAAATTGAATTAATTTGATAAATAATAAATTGGACTAGCGAACAATGTATGTTACAATTACAATTGAATTTCTGAATACAACTATCAATCAAGAATTCTACAAGATAAACAATAATCCCAAAAATCGATGATATACAAATTAGGGAGTTATTTTTAATGTTGCAAATTAATTCCGTAACACAAGCTAATAATCAATTATTCTTATTTGTGTCACTGAACTCTACCAGATTGTTCAATTAGGAAGAAATATGTGTAATACCAGATTGGTTATCTTTCACTCATCATGGGTTATTTGTTAGACAATATATTGCTTTTAGCTACAAATTTTCATCGCTTTTGAGTCGAAAAAAGTTGTCGCTACAATACTATTCAAAATATTTTGGCCACATTCATCGCTAAAATTTAGCGATAATTACAAAATACCCGAGGTTTGGGCTAACTACAAAACAACCAGAAGGTTTTTCAGAATTATAAAAAAATCCCTTAATGTTTGATTGTATCTTAAATTTAATGGAGTAACTAATTTTGATAAATGTAAGGAGTTTTTGAAATAATTTTTGCACATGAATGGGAAAAATATAAAACAGAACATACCTAAAGGAGGTTTTTCTAATTATCCCCAAAAAATAGTAACTAAAAACTCTCTCTCTAGCCTAATTTTTTTTACAAGAACAATTTGAGCATTGGTGAATATCGCCGATTCTATCAATTTTTTGGCGTGAGTCGAACTTTATAATTGGGCCCTTTTAAAAAAACAAAATTGATGGTTGCAATCAAGGAGATTTGAACTTGAGTGATGATATTTGAAAATTTTGAGGTGCCAAGCATTAATTATTGTGTTGCACTCATTATTTTGTGTCGCACTAACCGTTGTTCATTCTTGTTTGTTTTGTATATAAAAAAAAATTGGGCCCTAAATTTTGTAAAATTTTTGGGCCTTAGTCGATCGATTCCTCCAACTAAGATAAAGAGCGCCCTGGTAAGTATGTATAGATGCATATTTCTTTTTTTTTAATCAATTTTTATAAGAAATTCACATGAACTAAATTTAGAGGATCCACAAAACATTGCACAAACTATACATAAGATTTTACCAGAACATGAATTTGAAAGCCATAATTCCCACATACATTAGTACAAGATATGAAAATGAAATGGTGGTTGGATTTGAGTCGAATTTGGGTTGACCACCGGTCTGATCCCCGGGTTTGCACTTGGACCCAATGAAAATGTCGGAGGAGAATCCGGTTCAATGTCCGAATCGTCACCGGTCTTGGTCTTTAAGCCATTTACCGGGCGCTTTAGAAGCCGAGGAAAAAAATTTAAAAATCACATGATCAATTAATTTTATAAAAATTCAATTAAAAATTTTTAAAGATTTTTACTACATAGATTTTTACTACATATAATAATTCAGTAATCTTATTGATGAGCTAATACCTTTCGGACTATATTTGTGAGCAAAGCAATCGGAGTTGGAGCTAGAGGTGGCCCGAACAGAGCAGACTCGCCAATTATTGAGAGTACTATTGTCGGTAAATTTAAAAACTATTGGTGATTTGTCATTAATTGGTCGGTATAGTTTGGGGAAAACAAGCTCACATGAGTATCCTTAGCCCCGCGCACCTCAAATTTTTTTGTCCCGTTTTTCTATGAAAAAAATAAAAAACATTATATATATATATATATTTTTTTTTTTAAGGAGAAAAAAATATTTGAGTGGGTACTCATGCGGGCTAGCTACTCCTCCGGTATAATGGTTAGTTTCTTGTTAAACAACATGATGAAGCGCTAGGATATCTTGACTATTTTGAGAAAATTCTCAATTTCGGTACAATGTTAATAATAACAAATGAAAATTCCACCTTAATAAAGAGGATAATCTAAGTGTCGACTTGCACTTTTAGCTAAAAGAGTCGATGACATGGAAGTTATAAATGTAAATCGGTGCAAGTTGAAATTTTTATTCTGTCGTTAAACTTGGAATTTTTATGGTGAAATTTAAAAAGAAAAATAGGAAACAATTAACAAGAACTGTTAAAAACTTAATTAATTCCAGCAGAACATACCTGGAGCTGGTAAAGGATCACCCGAGGCTGCCAAGTACAAGAAAATGATCATTAATTAGTAACGAAATTTACCTTCCATGGAGAAAATAAGCTCATCAAAAAACATAAGGGATAATTACATAAAACCCCTGAGGTTCGGCTAATTACAAAAAAAAAAACAGAGTTTCTTGAAAATTGCAAAAAAAAAAACCTTAAGGTTTGATTCTACTTACATCTTCCCCTTCATAAGCAAAACATTTCAAAAACCCCTTGATATTTGTATATATATTACAGATTCTTACCCCTTAAATTTAAGACAAAATCAAATCTGAGGGGGCTTTTTATAATGTTGAAACATCTCTGGGTTTTTTGTAATTATCTCAAACCTTGGGGGTGTTTTTGTAATTATCCCAAAAGATAATTAGACAAGAACAAGTCAAAAAAATTGTCTTAAGAAGTATATATACACCTTTGCATTGTACCGGCACAGAACTTCCGCACATTCTGGGGAGTGAAATTGCCAGGTTTCGATTGACAAACGGTATCGAGACGGGAACGTTCCCGGTTACTATGAGACAACCGCAGTCGACGCTATCGCTCATGAGAGATTTCAACGAATTGCAGCATTCTTGAGTTGGCGAAGAACCGGTGCCACTGCTTCTTGTGACGTAGTTTAAACAGGGCGTAAACGTGTTTATCATCGAACTGGTACACGGTGTGCTAATTTGTGCATTTGTCCGAAAAACTAAAGATGCAATAAAAAGAATTGCAGGTATTGCGTTCAGACAGTAAAAGGGCGCCATCGAATATTACTTGTACTTTTTGGAGAAATATTAGTACTGGTCTAGAAGTTGAGGTTTTGAGATATGAGTAGGTGTTTTATAAATTCATAAGTTTGTAAATTTGGAGGGAAATAATGGTGGTGGTTTTGAAGTGGGTTTTTGGAGATCAACCACTATTAACTAACATTTTTAAATTGTAGGGCTAAATAGTTAGTTGTTTGCTGTTTTGACTAGAGAAAAAGAAAAATGGCCCAGGTTAGCCTGTTAGGTAGCACATAACTAAGATTAAAACTTGGTCTGATAAATATATACACAGAAATTTAAATATGACAAAGTTTTTTGCCATGTAATCAGCAAATGCAATTGTTGGTCACTGGTGTTTAAATATAGGTAATTAAAAAAATCAATTAATCCTTCAGAAATACAAATAACTCCTTAAAGTATTACAAATATCTTTCTTAACAAATATCTCCTTATTGAGTAGAGATGCTAGTTTCAAGCCCAATCCAGAGGGAGGATAGGGACTACACTGGGTTGCACTTATACAAGTTCAAAATGGACCAGGCCTACTTTGGCCGAGTTGAAGCAGCCTGAAGTTCGAGTTGGTCCGACTGCCTAGATACAATTTTGTTATAAAATGCAGGAGTTCGGGTTGACCAGGTCAAGAAATTAGTGGCCTGACTGAATTTCGATAGCCCTAACTGGCCCGATTTTCTGCATTGGACCGACGAGCTTGGTCTGTCCCGGCCCAGCCATTTTTTTCAAATAAGTTGGGATTACTAGTTGGATGAGAGGATAAATTTCAAAGAAATTGAAAGATACTCAGGTTTGAACCCGGTCAACACCCTAACAAATGTGAACGATGCCCCGGCCAGCCTGATTTTATGTATTGCACCTATGAGTCTCAGGCGGGGCGAGGCGGTCATTTGACAACTCTTTGATTGACTGTGCATTTTGTAAAATAGAAACAAATAATAAGGACGTATTTGTAATTTTGAAAAGATAGTTGAGGTTTTTGTAATTAGACTAAATTTTAAGGCTATTTTTTAATTAACCCTTAACCATATAGTTAACTAGTTTCAGAGTTTGGCCAACAAAACAAACCTGTATTTCTATGACTCATATCCCATCTTTCCATTCACCCCCAAAAAAACTATCTTATTTAATCCCCAACCATTCCATCCTTTCTCACTCCAGCAACTCAAAATTCTCAAGTCCAACAATATTTCCTTAGCCTAAAATACCCTTCATCAAAAAAATGTCTATCAAAATGAGCCACATGACTCTAATCTCACTCATATCACTCATGCTCTGGAATGTAGCCACAGCTCAATCAGGCTGCACAATGGCACTTGTGAGCTTGTCCCCATGTCTCAATTACGTCGGTGGAAACTCATCGTCTCCATCGTCGTCCTGCTGCACTCGTCTCTCAAGCGTCGTCCAGACACAGCCGCAATGCCTATGCGCGCTCCTGAAAGGTGGCGCGTCCAATTTTGGCATCGCGGTAAACCAAACGCTAGCGCTTGCTCTGCCGGGCGCTTGCAACGTGCAAACGCCTCCAGTGAGCCAGTGTGATGGTATGATTATAAAGCTTCATTTTTATGGGGACCCTGAGGTTTGATGTAATTACAAAAAGACAAACTAACTTTCAAAATTACAAAAATACCCCCGAGGTTTGATTTAGTGTTGAAATTAAGTGGTAAACTGCAATGATGTTATAAATATGACGGGGATTTTGAAATATATTTTGCTTATAGAAGGGCTAAATGTTAGACAAATTAAAACCTCGGGCGGTATTGTTTATAATTTTGAAAGTTAGGGGGTTTATTTGTAATTAGATCAAACCTCAAGGTACTTTTTGTAATTAACCTTTTTTATGTTCATTCTTGTTAAATTATAGGGATAATTACAAAAACACCCCTAAGATTTGTGCTAATTACAAAAAAAAAACTAGAGTTCTTTGAAAATTACAAAAAAAAAGAAACCTTTCGGTTTGATTACATTTTCCCGTGATTTTGAAAATATTTGAAAAAAAACCCGACATTTGCAAAAACATTACAGTTACCCCCCTTAAATTTAAGACAAAACGAAACTTATTAAATATAATGTTAGACAAATTAAAACCTTGGGGGTATTTTTTGTAATTTTGAAAATTAGCTGAGCTTTATTATAACTAGGTCAACTCAAGGGTACTTTTTGTAATTAACCCTTTTATGTTCATTCTTGTTAAATTATAGGGATAATTACAAAAACACCACTAAGGTCAGGCTAATTACAAAAAAAAAGAGTTCTTTGAAATTAAAAAAAAAAAAAATTGCGGTTTGATCCGTCTTACATTTTCCCGTGATTTTCGAAAACATTTCAAAAAAAAAAAAAAACCCGACATTTGCAAAAACATTACGATTTACCCCCTTAAATTTAAGACGAAACGAAATCAAGAGGATTTTTGTAATTTTGAAACATATTTGGATTTTTTTGTAACTAACCCAAATCTCGGGGATGTTTTTGTAATTATCCCTAAATTATATATGGTTAACTTTTCAATCTGACTTGAATAAACTGGTAATGGGCCAGCAACTTCGCCTGCCCGGCTTATTCGCCGTCCATTTCACTGCCGATGAAATGCCTCGAAGATCCAAACACACCATCGATACTGAGATATTCCATCGGTACTCTTAGGCTACGTTTGGTTGCCTTTCGTGATAGGGACGGGTTAATTCCCTTGATATTTTCTTGCCTTATCCAAAGTAATTAATCAAGATTATTAGATTGTTTGGTTTTGTAATTATGTTGTAGGATATCAAGTCAATTACATAATAAGTTGTTTGGTTACATGTATTACTAACCTTCAAAAAGTGGTCTTTTACCTATGTGTCCTCCATTTTAAATAGCTTAGCAGATTTTGTTGTTTGGATAGAGTATTTTAAGTCGGGGGCACTATTGTAAAATCAACAAACAAGGGAATGGGCTGGAAAATATATCACTAGGAGGTGGGATTTGTTTTCAAGGAGTGGACTTGATAACAAATCGGGTCATATCTTTTTCATGGGCTATCACAAGTTCAACCAAACAAAATACTACAATGGATTTATTATAAAAGTGGTTGATATCAAGCACATAAACTCTTACCAAACGCACCCTTAAAGATTCAATGAAAATCACAATTTTAGCCTATTACCGCATTATGATTTACTTAGGAATTGTTTGCAAATTGATTGTCGGCTATTAGATGGGAAACTAGTTTTAGTGTTTTCAAATGTACAAATGTTTCTTCCGTAATTTAATCGAGAATGTAAAAGTACAGAGAGATGGCTTTAGGTTGCCATTGCCTACCAAATTTCTCATTTTGAAAACAAATTAACTCCAAATGTGATTGTCACAAAATTTTGAAAAATGTACTATTCACTCACTCTCATTCTTTTTCTAACGTTTTCTTATACCAATCACACCGCCAACGTTTCGAGAACCAAATTTTTATCATACATTTTCTTATAAATTTCACCATTCACCCACTATATATTTTTAACTATATCTCGTATCACATTATCTTTCATCATTACATTTTTATTTCATATTTATTCATGTTTCCCAAAAAAATTCTTATTCTCCCCTCACAATTCTCTAACAGAAAGAAAATTTCCAAAATGAAAGTATATCCAATTGCAAAATTAGATTTCTAATTCTAGCTTTTGGTTTCATTTTGAATTATATTAAAGCACTTTTATAACTCATATTAACCAAAACACTCTAGTTAACTTAATCAACTTTCACCTTCTATTTACAATCTTTGCTACATTTGCTCTTCACTTGGCAAAAACTTGCGTGAGACGGTCTCACGGATTTAGATCCGTGAGACGGAGCCCTTACACAAAGTTTTAAAGGTTTTTTTCATATTTTATTTTTCTTAGGGTTTATATGTGTTTTTTTAGGGTTTATTTTGTTTCTTGGGTTTATTTATAATTCATTTGGGTTTTTAGGATTTTTAGTTTTTTTAGGGTTTTTTTTTTATTTTTGGGTTTATTTTTATTTTTCGGGTTTATTCTTCATGGTCCATGTTTTTAGGGTTTATTTTTGTTTCTTCATGGTTCATTATTATTTTTAAATTTATTTTCATGGTTCATGTTCTCAAGACGGAGCCCTTAGGAGGTCCGTCTCACGGATTTAGATCCGTGAGACCGTCTCACAAGAGACTTGCTCTTTTCACTTTTACTAAAGTAGAAGTTTTTGCAAACACTCCCTAATAAATACATAGGAAAAGAACAATTATAAAATTAATAAAACTTGTAGTTGTACTAATTTACACATCTTTTTGGACAATACATTGAAATTCATAATTGTACTAAGTGTATAATACTTACATAGATGCAGGGACAGGGTCCAAAACCGTTCCAACAACATATGGTTCCTCTGTTGGAGCAAGCAACAATGGAGCAACATTCAGCTTTCTTGGTACCCTTTTCTTGCTAGCCTCATCATGGGCTTTTTTCGGAGCCGGCTTCTGAGAATTTTAGCGATGCGGATAGGATTTTCGTGCTGTTCGATTTTAGTTCTTTTTTCTACTTAGAAGATACACAGAAATTGTACTACCAATCTTTTTTCAATGTAACAGTGTTTTGTCATTTGTTATTCATATGGCTTCTTGATAGTACAATTGTTTTAGCAGAACTCATTTTCTCATGTTGTTCTTGACACAGATCAAACAACCTCAACTATTTCAGAATTTTCTAATTACAAGATTCAAGTCTCTGATTAACATATTCCTTGGTTAAGTTTGAGAAGTACATACCTCTTCTGAAGAGTGTTAGCATAATATCTGTGAGGAAATGCAGTTGGCTGCTTCCAATGGTGTAATATTTCAATTTTGGAGGATTAATACTTCATAAGTAATAAAAAGAAGGGGGAAAAAAACGAGATTGGGGTAATTACAAATAAAAAAAAAAAAAATTAGAGAAATTTCAAAATTAAGAAACTCACTTTAGGTTTAGTTTTATCTTACATTTTGCCCAACCATCAATTGACCGATGAAATTTACCGATATCATCAAATACTTTTCAATTACATCCCAACTTTTCTAAATATTACAAATAACCTCAATTTAATTTGGGCTGGCTATTTGTAACATTTAGAATGATTAAGGGATGTATTGTAAAATGCAAGATGAAAATTTTGAGTTATTTGTAATATTCGAAAAGTTGATGGATACAATTGTAAAATATTTTATTACATCAACAAATTTCGTAAGGTCAACTAATGGTTGGTGTAAAACGCAGTGATGTTAAACCTCAAGAGTTTTCTTTTTTTTAAGACAAACGAGGAGGAATATCCCCACCAATTTATTAAAATAAGAGAAGAATGAATACAAAATAAAAATCAATGAAATAACAAACAAAAGGAGGACATTTGTTCTTAGAGGGCATTCGAATGACATAGTTGTTTGATTCAAACCTCAAGAGCGTTTTGTAATTTTGAAACTCCATTGTGCTTTTTTATAATTACCTCAACCTCACCGATTGATCCCAAAAATTATTTCGCTCCTCCGGATTCATACTCCAACTGAACTCCTTCGTAAACCTGCACAAAAAGGGGCCGGAGGGTTGCGGCATACCCTCTCCGACGCTCAAGTCAGAACTCTATCGAAAGAGAATAATTAGATAATTCATGTGTAGAGGTAATGTAAAAGAGAAGAGTAGAATACTCCTTTTATATAGGATTCTATCCAAGTAGAGCCCTAAGAGTCCATATTCGTATTTGGGCCCATTTTTAATATTGAAGCTTAAATAATATTGATCCAATTTAATATGACAAATCTAGGTTGTATCAACTAGTCCCCCCACTCTTGCAGTTCATCATGTCATGAACTGGTAAGAGTAAAGTCATTCTCATCTTTGTTGAATTATGACCTATCTCTGTTGAAGTTCCTAACATCGAAGTGTTAGTTAATAAGCAATCATCTGTCATGAAATTTGTCAAGGGCAGCCGCCCATAAAATGAATCAAGGGCATCCGCCCATTATGGTTGAAGGCTGGCCCGAGCTGAGCACTTATCGTCAAGGGCAACTGCCCATATAATAAATCAAGGGCATCCACGCATCCATGTTTGAAGGTTGGCCCGAAGCCGAGCACTTCGTCGCGGCGGGGCGGCGCACCGTATGATGAATCAAGGGCATCAGCCCATCAATGTTCACTTGGCCCAGCTCGGAAGCTGTTCAAACCAAGAAATAGCTCGCCTGGCCCCCAGCTTCGGCCGTTCAAACCAAAGCGAGTTCAAGGATTCCATCGCCCAAAAATAAATTCATCCGCCCACTGGAAGTCGCTGTTCAAACCAGAAATAGATCGTTTGGCCTAGCTTCTAAGTTGTTCAAACCAGACGAGTTCAGGGGAGTTCCATCGCCCAAAAATAAATTCATCTGGCCCAGCTCGGAAGCTGTTCAAACCAGGAAATAGCCCGTATGGCCCAGCTTCGAAGCCGTTCAAACCAGACGAGTTTGGGGCAGTTCCATCGCCCAAAAATAAATTCATCTGGTCCAGCTCAGAAGTTGTTCAAACCAGGAAATAGCTCGTCTGGCCCAGCTTCGAAGCCGTTCAAACCAGGACAAGTTCTTCAAGAAATCCATTGGTGTAAAGAAGTCCAAGAAATGCTCAATGACCTCATAGATAATCTTGATCATTATTAAATATATATATATACTGAGATATCCAACAAACACATAAATCATAGTCTTTTATGAGATTCAAGAAATCTAGGCCATAATCGGTGATAAATGGTATAGATACAATCGTGAGCTTTTCAAGAAATCCAAATGGTCTTTGAAAGATGATAATTGCTTATAATCAAAGAGGTCTTCAAGAAATCCATCTCATGATCAATGGGATTATAATGTCAATCGTGTTCATATATTTGTAAAGAGGTCCAATACTCCATAAGCTCATAAATAACGTCTTCTCATAATAGACTCAAGAAATCCAAGACATAATCGAGCTAATCACGAATGTGCCAAGAAATCTACCTCGATCAATGAGCTCATCAAGAAATCCACTTCATCTCCAATATTATGATAAATAATGTCTTCACTTAATCGATTGGGGAATAATCGAGAAATAAGCTCGTTCACCAACTCTTCCAAATCTGTCTCAATGCAAATATTTTCCTCGAGCAAATTGGCAAACACTATTAGGTACAGTTGCCAAAATAGATGTTAAATCAATTAATATTCTCACCAGCAAGATGTGAGTATGATTTAGCGCACAAATATAATTTATATTGAGGTGGATTCCAATAAATTAATAGAATCTTGTGGAATGATAACTATTCAGTGCATGTTCAATGCAATTACTTATTTGATGAGTCAAACTCATGCAAGTTAAAATGATTCCATGTAAATTAATCATAAACAAGAGACATAAAAGGACAAATAATTCTCGTCGAAACTTTTCAAAATTTAAGACAAATTTCATTGATCTAATTTTGTTAGGAATTTTATTGTTTAGATTTTGATGAATGCCATGTAAAACTTAGAATAGAAAGTTAGCTCCCCAATTCTTGCTTTGAAATGTATTGTAACAATTAGAGTAGCCAAAAGCCGAAGTTAAGTCGCCTACGCTCCAACTTGCAAGAAGACAATCAAGGCTTGAAGGAAAACTCTGTAAGTAAGACAGTGTGAGTACAACAAAAAGAGCATGACAGAACTCGATCAAGAAGAAGCGGTGAGATGCGGTGAGTGGAACATCGGTCAAGTCAACTCAAGAGAAGACAAGTCTCAAGGTGAAGTGAGAAGAGTCATCCATGATTGGAAGTCGACTCTAAGTCACCTGGGGAAAGCGAGGAAATGCGGTCAAGTCGAGATAATCGAAAAAGAACCGTTGTACGTAAATCAAGAGATTTACTTAAACAAGTATTATCTTCATACTACCTTTCTTGGAGTGCTCGGTCCCCGTAAGCGTGCAAAGAAATGAACCAATGGGAAGCACTACACCGTGTCGAACTCGAAAAAGGTGATAAAACATTTCATACGAGGAAATGGCAATTCCAAGAAGTGCAAACCAACGATCGCAAAGTGATTTTCAAAAATGAGCCTATCTCTTCAACGGGCAAATTTTTGAAAGTTCACTATAAAAGGTGAGGAGTTTGATTGAGAAGGAGATGATGCGTGGATGACACACACGTGAGATTTACAAGCTTATCAAAATTGAAATATTCTCAATCCTCAAGCCTACATCTCGAAGAACATCAATCCAACACTTACCCGTGAAGGAAAGAGAACTTCAATCGAGTTGAAGAGGAAACTATCGAAAACAAGTGGGTCTACACTCCAAGAAGGATTGTAGAAAGGTTGGTGAACCAAGTCTTAAGCGTTTGGAGGGCTTCGTGATCAAATCCAAAGTGCTTGAGCAAGTGAGTCAGTAGTAGCAAAGCGCAAACGCCCTGTGAAAGAAGTTCGAGTCGCACGAGAAGCCGGTGAGTGATCAAGGCGTCTCATCGAGTCCCAAAGGATCAAGTCGGCCGTTGTGATCAAGACTTGTATCCGGACTGTTACCACTTTGTAAACCGATCATTACTTAGTGGATTCCTCCGGGAGTTGGGAAGAAGAGGAGTAGAAGAATTACCCCATCTTCGAACCTCTATAAAAACTTTTCTTGTGTCATTTACTTTACAAACATTTAAAATATCGCACTTTTAATTGCTTATATCTTTGATAAATTTGCTATCCATCCGATAGTCTATAAGTACTAAATCAAGTCTGTAAAAACTTGCTTAAACAAACTTAAGGGTGTTAAGTCTTCATTGAAAAAAACACAAATGACTAAGTCAAATTATAGCCAACAAATTTGAGTTACTCTCTACCAATTTCACCATTTGAGTCATGTCTGAGAGATTAACTCTACTTGAGTGACTAATTCGATGTCCATCAAGGACACTGTTGTGTAGAACTCAGAGATTTAAAAGGCCTAAATTGAAAATTTGGTAAGGTTTATTCAACCCCCCTTCTAAACCTTACACTTACACCCCTTGGGACCTACAAGTGGTATCGGAGCGGTTGGTTCATTGAACCCTCCGCACCGGTTCTTGAACTAGATCTCCAAACTTTTCAAAAGTCTCGCTTTAGTACTTAAACTTTCAAAACTCTTTTCTTTCATTAAAAATTATTATCATGGAAGCAAATCTAACACGCATTCCTATGTTCACTATTGAAGAATTTGATGATTGGAAAATTCGTATGCAGGCTCATCTATCAAAGCATTACATGATGAGATGTGGATAGTGATAGAAGATGGGCCTCTGCAAATATTAAAGGTGAACACAAATTTTGTCACGAAGAGTTTGGTGAAGGGGAAGAAGATCAGAAGATCGGCACAGTCATGGTTGAAAAACCAAGAACCGAGTGGACAAATGATGACAGAAAAAGATACAACCTGGACAATGTAGCCAAGGATATTCTCTACAAAACCTTGGACAAAGCCATGTTCAATAAAGTGAAATCTTGCAAAACAATGCTAAGGAAATGCAGGACAAACCGACATTGATTTGTGAAGGCTCGAGAGCAAATCAAGGAAAACAAACTTTCGGTGGCTGTACAAAAATTTGAGAACTTTAAAATGATCTCGGAGAAAACCTGGATCAATGGATGCTCGATTCTGAGAAATCACAAATGAGTGTCTACACTTGGAAAGGAATATACACGAATGAAATGTGTATGAAAATCCGAAAAGTCTTCCGGTGAATGGGAGATGAAAGTCATGGCACCGAGACATTCCATGGACCTATCAAAGACATCCAACCATGAGTTATTCTCGGACCTCAAAGCCTATGAGTTTGAGTGAGAAGGAAAGAACAGGAAGAGACAATTTGTACAAAAAAGTTGCTCTAGTTGTCAAAGATGGAAGGAGAGTCAAGTCAAAGAGGCAATTGACCCGGAAGAAATAGCCCTAATGGTTAAAAGATTTAACAAGTTCTTTAACAAGAACTACAAGAGAGGAAAGGGTGAATCCTCCAGAAGACACTCGGCTCCCTCCAAATCAAGGGATGATAGGCCAACCAAGAGGACGGATCATCAACAAGTTGAGTATCAAAGGTCGACACCTCAAGAATAGAAAGAGTCGAGCAGCAAAAGGTCTGAATATCTATGTTGGAATTGTAGACAACAGGTCACTATGCCATTATTTGCTCATATCCTGTAGTCAACAAGTATCTGTAAACGAAGAAGAAAGAAAAGTCTTGAGAGAAAGAAGACAAGAAAAGAAAAAGGCAATGATGGTCTGCAGAGATCGCCGAGACAGCCAAGTCAAGAGAGACAAGTGACTCGAGAGAGCGGTGAAGCCGACTACTCAAGTGACTCGAAGAAGAAGCCTTGATCCGCTTAATGGCCAAAGAACAAGATCAAGAAGATGAGGTACAATCTAACTCAACAAGCTCGACACTAGTGAGTAGTGATCGTGACACACACACTTCATCACCCACTCGATCTTTATGATTCATTAGGCAAAATGATGAAAGATTTTGAGCACATCAAAACCTCACACACACTATTGAATGAGGAAAACAGCCTACTCAAAAGTCAAAACTCAAAGTCGACTAAGGAGCCGAGTACTCTAAGTCAAATAGCGATGAGAATAAGAGTTTAAAGGTGAAAATCCTAAATTAATAGCGAAATTGCCGCTATAGAAAAGAGGAGAATGACCTCAAAAATGTTATTGCCTCATTCACTAAGGCATCTAAATCATTGGATGATCTTATTATGAGTCAAAGAGAATGTGGAGACAAGACAGCTTAGGATTTAATTCCTTTGTGCCATGTCAAACCTCAAGAGTAATTTTGGAAAAAGGATCTTCAAGTCATGAAGAGTCCGAAAAATCCAAAACTCTAAATGATGCACACACTTTCAATCCAAAGCACAATACTAAGCAAACGGCCTTGGTTACAAAGGAAAAGGAAAAGCGGCCGAGTTGAGAGTCTTTGAAAGACAAGTGAGAAGAGATTGGCCGAGTCCTCGGCAGACTCCAAACAGAAAAATACTCTGTAAAAGAAGAAGCGAGCTACCAAAAATCCAGAAAACTCATAAAAGAAATACATATGATGGGTATGGTAGAAAATATCCAAGCCAAGTCGATTTGGAATAATGTGAACTATCGGCTAGACTTATGGAATACAAGCCCAAATGGCAAAGGCCTAGAACTCAACAAAGGCCATTCCAAAAGCATAAGAGCTTTCATCAAGACACATATGCACCTAGGCACTACACTCAAAGACACCACAATTACCCAAGAAAGGCAATTGCTAAAACACATATGCAGCATACTGAGACAAAAGAGACAATTTTGTATGAACCTAGACTCCCCAAGCAATTTGCCAGGATTGATTATGATTATGGCATCGATAGATGGCAACCTCTTAGAGTCAAATCATTTGGCTATAGGTTGGTTGGATCATCTTATAATTCTAACCCCTCGGGACCCGGACAAGAATGGGTACCTAAAACTTAACTTCCTTGATTGCAGGTTCAAGGAACAGTGAGTGCCAAGGAACCTGGTACATGGATAGCGGTACATTCCCGGACATATGACAGAAATAAGAGAAATCTGTCAAAATTCAAGGAAGTCAAAGGAGCCAAAGTCATATTTGGAGGAAATGAAGCTCCTGGTGAAATAAGAGGCATTGGATCCATCCGGAGGAATGGTTTAGAAATCACGGATGTTGCATATGTTGAAGGACTAAACTTCAATTTACTAAGCATTAGTCAACTCTGCGACAAAGGGCTACAATGTTGGATTCAACATGGGGATATGCCAAATCAAAAATGTTGAATCTAATGAAGTTGTCTTTGCAAGGATGCGCAGAAAAATATGTATGTAGTGGATTGGTCAACCGCAACACCCAAAGACCCATCTCTTAGCAAAAAGAGTGAATCAAGTTGAATCAAGTTACGTGGCACAAAAACGAGTCATCCGAATTTCAAAACGATTAATAAGCTAGCAAGAAGTCATCTTGTGGAAGGACTTCGACTCGATATACAAGAAGGAGAGTATATGTGATGCATGTCGAAGAAGGAAAACAAATCAAGTCGTCGTTCCAAGAAAAGACTTGCCCATCCTCAACAAGAATATTGCATCGCTTCATATGGATCTATTTGGCCAAATGGAACCGGCAAGCATAAGTGGAAAGAAATACACCCTGGTGGTAGTAGATGACTACTCAAGATATACATGGACAATATTCATGTGCAAGAAGAAAGAAACTCTACAAAAGCTACCACGGTGATGAAGAGGATACAAAATGAGAAGAGTCAAACCATTATCAAAATAAGATCGGATAGAGGAACCGAGTTTGTCAATGGAATAATAACTCGATCTTGTGTTGAGAATGGTATTGGTCATGAACTATCACCGCAAGGACTCCACGTGAGAATGGAGTTGCGAGAAAGAAGAAAGCAGAACCCTCAAAAAAGCAAAGGACCATGTTAGGCTGAAGCGGGGTTACCAAAAAGGTTTTTGGTCAAGCAATCAACACTGACTGCTACACCCAAAACAGATGTATGATAAATAAGGCGGTGACAAAGACTCCTATGAGATCTGGATTTGGAAGAAAACCAAATGTTGCATATTTCAGGATATTTGGATGTAAATGCTTCATCCACAATAATGGCAAAGATAACCTAAAGGCTTTTGATGCTAAAGCGATGAGGTATCTTCTTAGGATACTCATTTGAAAGCAAAGCCTCTGAGAATACTCAACAAAAGAACTATGGTTACTGAAGAATCCATTCATGTAGTATTCGATGAGCCAAACATAAATGGAGAAGACATTGAAGAGTCGGTGATAATCAAACATCCAACCTTGAGAAGAGTCCCTATCTTTGAAGGTCAAGCCGGGGATTATCAATTGAGGAAAGAAGATGAGATATTTGAATCTCAAAAGCGGTGGAAAATCTGCGGTGAGTGATCACGAGAGAGTCGACCCAAAGAACACAACCGCAAGTCGATCAATTCAGCTAACTTACTTCAACCTGACGTAAGATGGCTAAGAGACCATCCACGAGAACTTGTCATTGGAGACATGAGAGAAGGTGTCAAGACAAGATCCGAACTCAACAAGAAGCAATGTTCACATGCTTCATCTCGCAGATAGAGCCCAAAGATGTGTCACAAGCATTGGATGACACACATTGGATTCAAGCTATGCAAGAAGAGTGAATCGGTTTGAGAGAAATAAAGTATGGGAACTAGTACAAAGACCCATACATCAAAATGTTATTGGAACCAAATGGGTATTGAAATAAGATGAACGAGGAAGGATCGTGGTAAGAAACAAAGCAAGACATGGTAGCCAAAGGATATTGCCAAGAAGAAGGAATAGATTTTGATGAAACATTTGCTCGTAGCAAGATTGGAAGCTATAAGGATGTTTCTTGCCTACGACTCACAAAAATTTCATTGTATATCAAATGGATGTAAAAAGTGCATTCTGAATGGATTATTGGAAGAAGAAGTGTATGTTGAACAACCTCCAGGATTTGAGCGAGAAGACTCTTGGAGACAAAGTGTACAAACTCAAGAAAGCCTGTATGGATTGAAACAGGCACCCAGAGCATGGTATGATACCTGTCACAATTCCTGGCGAAAATGGATTCACTAAAGGAAAAGTGGATAGAACACTTTTCGAATTCAAGACAAGAATAGTATATCTTTGCTTGTTCAAATATATGTGGATGACATCATTTTTGGATCCACTAACAAAGAGTCGTGTGAAAAATTCTCAAATCTCATGCAAAGTAAATTTGAAATGAGCATGATGGGGAGAGCGACATTTTCCTTGGACTTCAAGTGAAACAAATTTGAAGGATGGAACCTTTGTAAGTCAAACAAAATACACCAGAGATTTAATGAAGAAATTTGGTATGGAGGAGAAGTCTTCTCGTAAAAATACCAATGAACACATCATCAAAATGGACATGGACGATATGGCAAGCGTAGATCAAACAAGATACTGAGCACTTATTGGATCATTTGCTCTATCTCACCGCTAGTGAGCCGACATCACCTTTCTTTGTAGGTGTATGTGCAAGATTTCAATCGCTCCAAAAGAGAGCCATATGACCGGCAGCCTAAGAGAATATTGAGATACTTAAAAGGAAGCAAGAAGTAGGGCTATGGTATCCAAAGGAAGGTGGATTCAAGCTAATTGGCTATTCGGACTCGACTATCTTTGGATGCAGAGTGGGACGAGGGAAAAAGTACTTGAGGCACATGTCAAATGCTTGGAAACAGACTAATTTCTGGTTTAGCAAGAAGCAAAACTCAATAGCCACCTCTACAAATTGGTGAGGCGAGAATACATAAGCTATGAGCAAATTGTTGTGCCCAAGTTCTATGGATGAGACAAACCGGTGAGAGATTATGAAATTGAAGAAAAAGAAATTCCAATCATGTGTGATAACACAAGTGCCATTGCAATCACTCAAAACCCGTGTTGCACTCAAGAACAAAACATATAGATGTCGGATATCATTTCATAAGAGATCATGTTGAAAAGAAGGACATTATCTTGGAATATATCTCAAGCGATAAGCAACTAGCCGACATCTTCACAAAACCATTATATGAGTCAAGATTTGAAGAACTCAAACATGAGTTGGGGCTAATTGAGCTAAGTTCGAGACATAGAAGAGTCAAAGAAACGAAATGGAACAGAAAAGAAGGTGAAAAAGAGTGAAAACAAAAATTAGCTCAATAAATCATTTTGTATCGGAAAAGTCGGCTATACCAAGTCGGTGATATGAGTCACTAAGAGAAATGTGAGAAGCGAGTTAAATCGCCTAAGAGATAAGTTTGAATAACTTATGAGCAAAATGACAAAAACGCAATCGTTTTGACTAAGCGGGAATGTTTTAAGGAACACGTCAAAGATAATGATGATGTGTACTGAGACATAAAGCCGCACACCAAGCTTATGATTGGATATAAATCTTTGCCGCATTAAATACGAGACATGAATCGCTCAATATGCGTGCGAAATCCAAGCCGTTGATTTCGATCACGATTCAAAAAACCGTCTGCACGCCCTTTCATAAACCATATTTAAATCATTTTTCGTCCGTTTCTCTCTCACACTTCTAAAAACTGTTCAATCTCTCTCTCAAAAAGCAAAGGCAAACACTCGAAAAACCCTATCAAACTTCAAATCTATTTCGATTTTTTCTTGAAATTATTCTCGAGAAATGGCACCAACATATGACTTTACCAAGTTGGGAAAACAATCCACACGGTTCGTTCGTAGTGGATTTCGACGAATGGTGAAGCGGGTCCGACGACACCCTGGTGAAGAAAATCGCGGAGGTTAGAAACGGCAGGATCGAAACCGTTTCTAACACCGGAGTATCCCATGACCTATGTGGAGGAGGTCGCACAATTCTACGTGAATCTTTGAAATTCACGACGAAGGAATCAAGTCATCTGTTCACGGGAAGCGGTGACTATCACGCCCAAGGATTTGGTGAATCTCGCTCACTACCGGCAGAGGAGCATCCGAGATCAAAGAGGTGATGTAAACTTGGCCGACGCATGGAAAGAAATAGCCAAGTCCGACGTTCTTTGACAAAATAATATACACAAAGAAACAAGAGCGAAGGAAGATTATCACAAATTGTTGGACATTGTTGCCAAGTGTATCGACATCAAATTTGGCGACTTTGACCAATCACAAAGGCAAAATTGATCGTGATGATGGCTGCAATAATCGAAGAAAAGAAGATAAATCGGCTGAGTTTATCTACACAGACTCTGCCAAAAACGTGGGAAACAAGTCCTTCAAAGAAGATGGGTCATTTGGAGGATCCTCAGGATATGGCCTAGTGATCGGCCGGTTATTGGAGGTGAAAGAGTACCTCTTAGACATGGGAAAGCTTTCCATGTTAACAAGAGGATGTTGAGCTAATCTCTCTGGTGCTCGAGAAGCGTGCATACGCCAAGAGAGCGACACGGTGAGGGGGAATCGGTGACCCGGAAAACGCTTCCTCTCCAACCAAGAAAAGGCGCCCCTGCGGTTTGCCAAGAAGTCCGATGCCCTGCAAAGCAAAGAAAACCAAACATGCTCCCGCCCGCAGCAGAGTCACTGCCCCGCGGTCGAGAAGGACTCACAAATTCCTTCTCTCGATCATCAAAAAGAGGAGATCGACAAACCTAGACGGCGGCTCCTCGAAACAAACACAAGCACCGGCCCCGGCCGCCCAAGACTCGAGAGGACACCGTCTCGAACGTAAATCCCTCGGTACAAACCAAGAGACGAAGAAGACTTGTAAAGCAATCCGAGCAGAGAAACCGGTGAGTCGGCTACTCGGCTAGCACAAATAGGAGACTACCTGGAGAAGTAGAGTCTCCGGATGTAATTGATGAAACGACCCAAGTCTCTTTGAAGGTGATCAGCAGAGGCAACAAGAAGACACAAATGTTGTAGCTCACACAATTTGAAACTCAAAAGAACCAGCCCAAGCAGATAGTGATGTAATGATCCTATCTCCACCTTACCCGGACATCCGAATCGTCTGCGTGAGTGGAGAAAATGGAAGTTGAGCAGTCGAGGAACAGTTCCAACGGCTGAATTCATAGAAGAAGAAGAGGAATCGCTAAATTTCCTTGGATTATCCACTTTGTGCTCCCGGCTCTAGATGAAGACAAGCGCTTGAATATTCGCGAGATCTACAAGGACACGGAGAGAAAAGCAAGTCTGAAGAAGCCGAAGCACGAGAAAAGGCAAGATCTCGCCTATCTCCCAAGCACCACGAACACTTCCATCCTCTCCTTGATGTCTTCTCCGAAAGTGACGAGGAACGAGAGAATCCGCCACGGAAGAATTGCGGATCAGCAAGCATTGCGTGAATCAAGAATCCTTCACGAGCAAAGACCGATGGAGGGACCAGGAGAGTCCTCCGAAACACGGTGAAATCGATCCAATGGGAGTGGTTCAAACAAATAGCCACCGATGTTCCGCTACCACTTCCCGGTGACTCGGCGAGAAGGCAATAAGGGAGATGGCGATGAACGGGCTAGTGGGGACCCGGTCGAGCCAACCCCTATTGAAGGTGTGCCACCACACCGCCCAACTGAACCATCATCAATCGCAAAGCGGGGAGTTTGGAGACGAGTGACCCCACTCCAAGTCACTCACCGGTGGTGCTCGGGGGAAACTCCTCCACTGCAGCAAGGTCGGAGGATCTGCAGATGACTCCACAAAGAATGTAGGAGGCGAAGCAAAGAAAACTCAAACACAAGAAAAATGAAGTTGCCATCAACGAAGCTCAGGACGATTGAGATCTGTCTCGGTGAGGTGCCAGCAAACTACTGAAGGCTAATGACGCGCGATGCGATCGAGGCACTGAGGAAGGAAACGACCGGGAGTTAACACTGGCGATGAAAGCGCAATCCATGGGGTTGAGACTCCAATGGATGCCATGTAGAAGACCCTAAGACAGTGACATCGTCGAAAGGGAAGACCAAGGCCTCGCAGCAAAGAGAGACCGCTGGAGGAAATGAAGGCCACGGGAGGTTGAGACTTCCGGGGTAACACTGTTGAAGTAGAGAACATCCCTCCCGCAACCATCGATCCATCCGAGAAGGAGATCGGCCGCACTTCATGATTCCCAGGACAACCCCGATGTCACCTTTCTGGGATCGGAAGGCGAAGAGGAAGTTGAGTCGACTCCCATGACAAATCCAAAAGACTCATTGCGGATGTTCCAGGCACGAGCAAGTCGATCCCAAGACTACTCGTCGGACCTTTAATTTTGATGATGAGCCACCAATGGAAATCTCATCATCGTCCGATGACGCTCGATAAGGCCGAGGACCAGTCTACTCAAAAGGAGAAATCATTTGAGACCAACGGCATTAAGACAGTTGAGGCTCAAAGCCGAGTCACCGCACCACAAAACCCAGGTGAACCGAGACCACTGCTCCGGCTCCTCAAGCTACAATTTGGATCTATTCCCGAGAAGAACTTCACGTCCACCGCTTATCATCGAACAAATCCCGGATGGCGGTGATGAATCCTTTGTGGAATCTTTCCCATTCTCACTTTGGAGATACGAGAACTCCATGAAGAGTCGAAAATGAGCAAGCACGCTACCCGCAGACCAGCTCCTGTTTTTCACTCAGGCACCATTGTTCAGCCCGACTTCGATTTCGATTTGTATGGCCATCAAATTTGAGAAGAATCGGTGAGGCACGAGAAGTGTTCAAGGCACTCTTTCTTTGAAGTTGAAAAGATGGAGAGGCATCGGCCTCCTTGGATATGCGCTGGACAACAGAGATGCCAACCTCACACGGTGACTTGAGAGGCATCACAATCGGGATAAGGGAATGGTGGGCAAGCAGCAATCAATCAATGCGTGTGGAGCAGGTGAGATACTTCAGACAATTATTCAACAAGCTGCTGGTGTGGAGAGTGAAAATGTTGACGCGAAAAAGGCTGCGGGAACACATTGAACATATGCACGAAGCTCACACCGCCGAGATCAAGCTGCGTGCGTGAGCGAAATGCAAATGATATCTGGCGTTTGGAAGAACACATGACAAGAAAATTCAGCCTTTCTCATTGAGATGAAGCGATTTCAGCAGAATCCAACGCTACTCGGTCTGAATTCCGTGCAAAGATACAACGCAGCAGACTTGAAGCAAAATTCAACCATCGAAGACTCGACTTCATGCTTGCTAGCATGTTCCTGGGGTTCCTCTATCCTTTGATGATGCCAAAAAGGGGAAGAGGAATACCTTAAAGCACAAAATCTGAAGCGAGAAGAAAGGAGCGGTGACAAAGGAACAATTTGAGAAGGGAAAATCGGTGAGGAAATTTTGAAAGCGAAGAAAGGAAAATCTGCTGAGGGGAAGGATCAAAGAATATGACCTTGATGATTGCACAAACCCCCAACAGGGTCCTGTCACGGTGACATTATAAGCGACAAACTCCGTGACTCTGCCACTCCAACACTCTGCTTTGTATCTATGGCTGAGAAGAGAAAAGAAATTGAAGCGAGGGATGAAGGAGGTGGAAGGAAGAATGGATGCAGGGTGATGAACATTTTGAAAGAACACGGAGGCATTCCGGTTGACAGAGACACGTATGCCATTTCGGATGTTGGGGACAGAGCAAGATCGGTTGACGAATTCAAAACGCTCGAATCGAAGGTTATTTTGCAAATTTGTCCTTGGCTCAAGCTTGGGATCTCATCTTGGGAAAAGGGTCTCACACTATGTGAAGAAGGCTGACGAGCAGACAACAAACCGATCTCTCTGCTGGTCACTCCGCCTGGCACTCATTTGGAAAAAGAAGGCCCCAGTGCACAAAGATACGCCCGAGAGGTAGAGGAAGAAGCGGCGAGTGGAGGAAGAAGCTTGGACCAGGCCTCGCCCAAGAATATTGAATACGTAGATCCGGGGAAGAAAGGAGGGATCTCTTGGGCGGGCTTGACCATGTGGCGAACTTGCAAGTGGCCAAAACCAACGCCGAGTATGCAAGAAGGATAGAAGAAGAAAACAAGAGACAAACTCGGCTATGGCAGGAGAGACAGGAAAGAATAAGGAAAGATGAAGTGCCGGGAAGGCATATGAGAAGAAAAAGAAGCGGTGATGACGAGAAGAAGAAGAAGAAGAGAAGAAGATCTTGATCAAGATGAAAGAAGGAGATGGCGAAGGAGATGAAGTGTTCTTTGTCCAACCCCTTCGTGTATTTTGTATGTAAATACATACAATGTAAGTCTTCTGTAATAATGCTATAATTTTTTGACAATTACATACTCGATACACCTTGTTGAGTTGTGTTAAGTACAAGAATGATATGATCAATAAAAAGATTGATTATGCGCATACATTCTATGTCAATACACTATCTGTATGTATCTTTGTTATTTGCATCTTTGTATGATTTAAGTTTTGGCATCATCAAAAGGGGGAAATTGTTAGGAATTTTATTGTTTAGATTTTGATGAATGCCATGTAAAACTTAGAATAGAAAGTTAGCTCCCAATTCTTGCTTTGAAATGTATTGTAACAATTAGAGTGGCCAAGGCGAGTTAAGTCACTACGCTCCAACTTGCAAGAAGACAATCGAAGGCTTGAAGGAAAACTCTTTGTAAGACAGTGAGTACAACAAAGAAAAGCAGACGGGAACTCGATGAAGAAGCGGTGAGATGCGGTGAGTGGAACATCATCAAGTCAACTCAAGAGAAGACAAGTCTCAAGTTTGAAGTGAGTGGAAGAGTCATCCATGATTGGAAGTCGACTCTAAGTCACCTGGGGAAAGCGAGGAAATGCGGTCAAATCGAGATAATCGAAAAAGAAACCGTTACGTAAATCAAGAGATTTACTTAAACAAGTATTATCTTCATACTACCTTTCTTGGAGTGCTCAGTCCCGAAGCGTGCAAAGAAATGAACCAATGGGAAGCACTACACCGTGTCGAACTCGAAAAGGTGATAAAACATTTCATACGAGGAAATGGCAATTCCAAGAAGTGCAAACCAACGATCGCAAAGTGATTTTCAAAAATGAGCCTATCTCTTCAACGGGCAAATTTTTGAAAGTTCACTATAAAAGGGTGAGGAGTTTGATTGAGAAGGAGATGATGCGTGGATGACACACACGTGAGATTTACAAGCTTATCAAAATTGAAATATTCTCAATCCTCAAGCCTACATCTCGAAGAACATCAATCCAACACTTACTCGTGAAGGAAAGAGAACTTCAATCGAGTTGAAGAGGAAACTATCGAAAACAAGGGTCTACACTCCAAGAAGGATTGTAGAAAGGTTCAAGGGTGAACCAAGTCTTAAGCGTTTGGAGGGCTTCGTGATCAAATCCAAAGTGCTTGAGCAAGTGAGTCAGTAGTAAAGCGGTTTGCCTGTGAAGAAGAAGCCGAGTCGCACGAGAAGCTTGGTGAGTGATCAAGGCGTCTCGGCATCGAGTCCCAAAGGATCAAGTCATTTGTTGTGATCAAGACTTGATCGGACCATTACCACTTTGTAAACGATCATTACTTAGTGGATTCCTCCAGGAGTTGGAGAAGAGAGGAGTAGAAGAATTACCCCATCTTCGAACCTCTATAAAAACTTTCTTGTGTCATTTACTTTACAAAGACATTTAAATATCCGCACTTTTAATTGCTTATATCTTTGATAAATTTGCTATCCATCCGATAGTCTATAAGTACTAAATCAAGTTTGTAAAAACTTGCTTAAACAAACTTAAGGGTGTTAAGTCTTCCATTGAAAACAAAACACATGACTAAGTCAAATTATAGCCAACAACGGTGAGTTACTCTACTAACGGCTCGGTGAGTCTGTTGAGAGATTAACTCTCTTGAGTGACTAATTCGATTGTCCATCAAGGACACTGGTGTGTAGAACTCAGAGATTTAAAAGGCCTAAATCGAAAATTTGGTAAGGTTTATTCAACCCCCCTTCTAAACCTTACACTTACACACCCCTTGGGACCTACAAATTTAATAAGCCAAATCTAGAAGCATCAAATATGTTCAAACTAAGTCCAAACCAATACAATTTACCACATGCGACAACCCATTGCCTCCTCGAATGGTTTCTCACGTCTCAACTCGATTGTTCACACAGACGGCGCCAATTGATTGATCCCAAAAATTACTCCGCTCCTAGGATTCATGCACCGACCGAACTCCTTTGTAAACTGCACAAAAAGGGGGCGGAGGGTTGCTCAGCGTACCCTCTCCGACGCTCAAGTTAGAACTCTATCGAAAGAGAATAATTAGATAATTTATGTATAGAGGTAATGTAAAGAGAATAGTAGAATACTCCCTTTATATAGGATTCTATCCAAATAGAGCTCTAATAGAGTCCATATTCGTATTTGGGCCCATTTTTACTATTGAAACGCAAATAATATTGATCCAATTTAATATGACAAATCTAGGTTGTATCACTCGCGCATTTTTGTGTAACTATCCCGAAAAGAATTGCCAACAAAAAGAGGAACAATATCGTAGCCTCAAAACAATTGATCTTAAAATAAAATTTTAAAATGAGAAGCGTAGGAGATATAAAATTGTCATTTAAAAATTGGAGGCAAACCTGGTGTTGGAAATCGGTTTTGTTAAGGCGGAAATTCCAAGTATGGAAACTCGTTAATTTTGGAAACGAGTGGTGCAATTATTTTCACAAAACCATTTATGGGTGAGTGAGAAATCGATGCACAAATGGTACACGTGGAAATATATATTTGTGGGAAATGTATCCAACTTATATGGAAGTTGGTAGATTGGTCAAATCCGGTGTTTGGTAAGTTGCTTGATTTTATCCGTTAAATAGGCAACTTTGACCCAAATCACCAATTTATGGTAACTTGATTGATTGCATCAAATCATTCCTAAACCGATTGAGGCCACAATTGGAAGGTTTGACTTGGCATAAAATCAATCTAATAAATGAAGGATTTGATTGAGGATTGATGGGCTTGATTGTGTCCAAAATCATTGGGGCTTTCCTTTGGAGAAACCCTTATGTTTTCCCTATATATTGGAGTCCTCCTTCAGTGGTTTTTCGTGCAATATACATCATAAACACAGAGCAAATTCGTGCATTCATATCACAGTCTGTCACTCAAAATTCTGCATTACCCCAGAAGTGTCACGTAGAAGTGTGGTGTCACCTCAGGCCTCACTTATCTCAGTTCGCCGGGTAGAAGGATTTGTGGTGCTCCTATCCTTTACCAAAGTCGTTGTATCTTGGGAGACTCGTTGCCTGCAACCGTGAGCATCGTGACGGGGCAACAAGAGTCTTAAAGAAAGAGTTCGCTCGCCTCGACTTGCTTTACTGCTTTCTTTTTCGCTTTGCTTGTAATAGACTATTGTTAGTTCAAATTATCCCCCGTTGTATCCCTCTGATTTTTGGTTGTAATCCCAACAATTTTAAGACTCTTGTTTGTAATTTGGACTGATGGCGTCTTCAAGCAACGCGATGACCACCGATTCTGTAGGTGTGGCCTCGGGTGTGACAACACCTCCGACAACACCTGTTTCTGTTGTCCCTGCTTTTGGTGTGACCACACCTTCGGCCACACCTGCGCCAACACTGTTCTCGCTCTGTTCCGATGATTTGTGGGGGTGTGACCACACCATCACACCTCTGTTTCCGAACGTTCGGCTCTGGGAAGTGTTACAAAGACACCTCTGCTCGGATATGCTCCGATTAATACGGGGGTGTGACCACACCTTCCGCACACCCCAAAGATTCGATGTTTCAATGAGTGTGGCCTACGGTGTTACCACACCTTCCTCGGCACACCCCATTTTCGATGCTCAGTGAGTGTGGGCCCGGTGTGACCATACATGTGGCCTCACCAGGCTTCACATGGTTCTGCCTCCTGCCGTAGGTGTTACGCCGATGTTTGCAACACCTTAGATCACACTGTTCGATGATTGTGGCTGCTCATGCCGAAAGGCGAGAAAAGTTTACGGACTCAATTTTAACACGTGGCAAAGAAAAAGATGTTCTTTTATCTGACAACCCTAAGTTTGGTGAGGTTCCTTAAAGAGGACCCTCCTGTGGTTGCCCCAGACGATACCAATATGGATCGTAGGGCCGCCCTTGATGCATGGGGTCAAGGGGACTACTTGTGCAAGCATTACATCCTTAACGGGTTGGATAATGCGTTGTACAGTGTGTATGCCTCGTTCAAAGGTACTGCCAAGGGACTGTGGATCTCATTGGACAAAAAGTACAGAACGGAGGATGCCGGCACCAAGAAGTTCATTGTCGGCAGATTCTTGGAGTATGTGATGGTTGATACCAAGACTGTTATGAGTCAACTCCAAGAATTGCAGTTGATTTTGCACAGCATCCATGCTGAAGGGATGCAGTTGTGTGAAACCTTCCAAGTGGCTGCAATAATTGAAAAGTTGCCGCCTAGTTGGAGGGATTTCAAAAATTATCTCAAGCATAAGAGGAAGCAAATGGGCTTGGAGGATTTGATTGTGAAATTGCGCATTGAAGAAGGCAATAGGCAATCAAATGTCAAGCATGGTAAGACCTCGATGGAGGCAAAGGCTAATTTGGCGGAATCTGATACGAATAAGAAACGCAAGCACCCGGGGAATAGCAGTAAGGCTAAACCCAATAACAAGAAAGCCAAGAAGTTTGCAGGAAATTGCCACAACTGTGGTAGGCCTGGACACAAACAGAAGGACTGTCGGGATGCCCCTAAGAACAAGGGAAAACAATCCGGAGCTAACTTGGTTATTGAGGAAGGAATGTCCGAATTGGACTTGTCTGTTGTTGTTTTGAAGCTAACCTAGTGGATAACTCTATGGAGTGGTTCGTTGACACCGGCGCGACTCGTCGCGTGTGCTCGGATCGTGGACGCTTTCTCACGTATACCCTAATTTCCGGGATGAGCCTCCACATGGGAAACTCTTCAACTTCCGACATTCTTTGGAATTGGGAAGGTCTTCTTTGAAGATGACGCCTGGGGAAGGAGCTAACACCTGAAAGAAGTATTGCATGTCCTAGAAATTAGGAAAAATCTTGTATCGGGGTCATTACTTGTACAACATGGCTTTAGACTAGTGTTTCACGGTAGCTTTGTACTTACTAAGAATGGGCAATTCCTTGAAAGGGACACCTTGAAAAGGGATTGTTCAAGATGAATGTAATGGTTGTGCGCCGCACAAATGATGCTAATAAAACTATTGTTTCTTCCTCTTATATGATTGAGTCGTGTGATTTATGGCATGTTAGACTTGGGCATGTTAACATGAATTCCATAAAGAAATTGGTAGATATGAAATTATTACCAAATGTTGAATTAGACTCACAATATAAATGTGAGATCCGTGTTGAGGCTAAAATGCCAAAAGGCACCTTTTCATTCAAAGTGAAGAGGAGCACGATGCCTCTAGAACTTGTTCACACTTGATGTGTGTGATATGAAACTTGTGCAAACTAGAGGAGGCAAAAAGTATTTCATCACATTTATTGATGATCGCACAAGATCTTGTCATGTTTACTTGCTTTGAAAAGTAAAGACGAAGGCTATAGATGCCTTTAAGAACTTCAAAAGTGAAGTAGAGAATCAACTCAAAGACTTCGGATCAAGTCAATCCGGAGTGATAGAGGTGGAGAGTACGTGGCTCCGTTTGAGGAATTTTGCAATGAACATGGCATAATTCGCCAAACCACAAGACACCTTACTCACCTCAATCGAACGGCATTCTTTGAACGCAAGAATAGAACCCTGAAAGACATGATGAACGCCATGTTGATTAGTTCGGGGTTACCCCGTAACTTGTGGGGGAAGCAGTGCAATCGCTAACTATATTCTAAATAGGGTTCCCCACAAAGGAAAAGATAAGACCCCATATGAGTTATGGAAAGGTCGGCGGCGGCCTACAATTACCTAAAGGTATGGTGGTGTTTGGCTAAGGTTAAAGTGCGAGCAAAGCAAGTGAAGATAGGACCCAAGACGGTCGTTGTATCTTCATAGGATATGCACCGAAACAAAGATCTTTGCATATCGGTTTCTAGTACACAAGTCAGATATACTTGATGTGACGGAAGGAACCACTATTGAGTCAAGGAATGTTGTGTTTTTCGAGCACATCTATCCTTGTAAAGAAAACAAAGGAGAGAGTTCGACTAAAAGAGCTCGTGATGCTGCAGGCGATACATCACAAGGTAGTGATGAGCCAAGACGTAGCAAAAGGGCAAAGACAACTAAGTCATTTGGTCCAGACTTTATGATCTACTTGTTGGATAATGAACCTAGGACCATCCAAGAAGCACTGTCTAGTCCTGAAGCCCCAATGTGGAAGGAGGCTATCAATGCGGAGATAGACTCTATCATGAAAAACCACACATGGGAATTGGTTGATCTCTCATCCGCGCAAAGAAACCTCAGGATGCAAGTGGGTCCTAAGGAGGAAATACAAAGGTGATGGATCGATCGATAAATATAAAGCCAGATTAGTGGCTAAGGGCTTCAAACAAAAGGAAGGACATGATTTCTTCGACACCTACTCACCTGTTACGAGGATTACCTCCATTAGGGTGCTCTTGGCGATTGCTGCCTTGCACAATCTCGAAGTTCACCAAATGGATGTAAAGCTGCGTTTTTGAGCGGGGAGTTGGAGGAAGAAATCTATATGGAACAACCCGAGGGGTTCGTGGTTCCTGGACAAGAGAAAAAGGTGTGCAGGCTAGTTAAGTCCTTGTACGGACTAAAACAAGCACCAAGGCAATGGCACATTAAATTTGACAATGTGATGATGTCAAATGGATTTCGTATTAATGAATGCGATAAGTGTGTATATGTTGACGACATGTTGATAATGGGAAGCACTCGTGAGTTGATCATGAGGACGAAGAACATGTTGAAAGATAACCCGACATGAAGGATTTGGGTCTAGCCGATGTGATCCTAGGGATCAAAATTGAGAGGACTTGAGAAGGCATCTTCTTGTCTCAATCTCACTATATCGAAAGTGCATTGAGAAAGTTCAACGCTTTGATGGTCCACCGGCAAAGACACCCATGGACGATAGCCTGCGTTTAATCAAGAACACAGGGGAACCGGTGGCTCAACTTGAGTATTCTAGGATCATTGGGAGCCCGATGTACATAACGAATTGTACAAGGCCACGATCTAGCTTACTCGGTGAATAAGCCGAGCGATTCACGAGCAATCCAAGTGGTGAGCACTGGGACAAAGACCGACAAGGGTGTTACGATACTTGAAGTACACCTTGAAGTTTGGGCTACATTACACGAGTTATCGAAGATCTTAGAAGGGTACACGATGCAAACTGGATATCGGACTCAAAAGACTCACATTCCACCGGTGGGTATGTATTTACTATAGGTGGCGGTGCGGTGTCTCGAAGTCCACTAAGCAAATGTGCATAGCCCGGTCCACCATGGAATCGGAATTCATAGCTTTAGATAAAGTGGTGAAGAAGTTGTATGGCTCGAAACTTCCTCGAGGACATTCCATGTTGGGACAAGCTGTGTCATCAATATTGATACACTTTGTGATAGCCAAGACTATAGGCGGGGCACAAAGTGCCATGTACAATGGTAAGTCTCGGCATATTCGCGGAGACACAATACCGTGAGGGAATTAATCTCAAGAGGAATTATATACATTGACTACGTGAAGTCAAAGGAGAATATAACGGATCCGCTCACTAAAGGGCTAAACATAGATCAATTCCATAAGTCATTTGCTAGAGAGGGAATGGGTGTAAAATCCACAACTTAAGGAACAGTTTCTAGTGGATACCCAACCATGATGACTGGAGATCCCAAGAACTTGGTTCAATGGGAAAACTAAACTTTAAACTGTTCAGTCATAACACTTGGTACTTAGCTTCAAGCTAACCATTCCCTAGAGAGCACCACCAAGTGATTGAACTCACGATGTGTGGTGAGGTTAAGTCCTATGGACTTTTAATGATGTCCTATACCTAATAAGGTGGGGTATTGGGGGTACCTCGATAGCAAGGTCACCTATGTAAGTGTGAGGACGGGCCGCCTCAATGAAACACTTATGAATCCCAAGTGTGATCCATGGCCAAAACGGACACAACCAGAGAACTTCGAGATAAGCAGAAGTGTTGTTGTGTAAATACTGTTGTCTTGGTATATTCGTTAAGCGGAGTAGTTCAAGGCATCGTGTCCACTAAGCCGCGGATATATCCGATAGTATCTTACTAAGGAATGTTCAAAGCCACAAGCTACCTATCCCGATGCAACAATGTTTTCAGGGTGAGGTCGAGTCCGCATGCATTCATGCATCGTTTCCACTCATGTGGGGATTGTTGGAAATCGGTTTTGTTAAGCGGAAATTCCAAGTGTGGAAACTCGTTAATTTTGGAAACGAGTGGTGCAATTATTTTCACAAAACCATTTATGGGTGAGTGAGAAATCGATGCACAAATGGTACACATGGAAAGATATATTTGTGGGAAATGTATCCAACTTATATGGAAGTTGGTAGATTGGTCAAATCCGGTGTTTGGTAAGTTGCTTGATTTTATCCGTTAAATAGGCAACTTTGACCCAAATCACCAATTTATGGTAACTTGATTGATTGCATCAAATCATTCCTAAACCGATTGAGGCCACAATTGGAAGGTTTGACTTGGCATAAAATCAATCTAATAAAGGAAGGATTTGATTGAGGATTGATGGGCTTGATTGTGTCCAAAATCATTGGGGCTTTCCTTTGGAGAAACCCTTATGTTTTCCCTATATATTGTAGTCCTCCTTTGGTGGTTTTTCGTGCAATATACATCATAAACACAGAGCAAATTCGTGCATTCATATCACAGTCTGTCACTCAAAAACTGCATTACCCCAGAAGTGTCACGTAGAAGTGTGGTGTCACCTCAGGCCTCACTTATCTCAGTTCGCCGGGTAGAAGGATTTGTGGTGCTCCTATCCTTTACCAAAGTCGTTGTATCTTGGGAGACTCGTTGCCTGCAACCGTGAGCATCGTGACGGGGCAACAAGAGTCTTAAAGAAAGAGTTCGCTCGCCTCGACTTGCTTTACTGCTTTCTTTTTCGCTTTGTTTGTAATAGACTATTGTTAGTTCAAATTATCCCCGTTGTATCCCTCTGATTTTTGGTTGTAATCCCAACACCTGGTATGTTGAATTGTTCACTGCACGGGTTCAACCACTTTAACTAACTTTTAATTGAAAAAAATTATTTCGTTTCCACAACTATGAATCACAAGAAGTTTAAGTTTAACAGTCATTGTTACGGGAACAGGTTTACACACTTACACTACTACTATTTTCATATCGTCTATGCCACGCCCACTATGCGAGTTTTTCAGGATCTAGTCAATTTAACTTTAGAGATGATTACCGAAAAAAAAAAAATACTCGAGTTTCGGGCTAGTTACAAAAAAATCCAGAGGTTTTTGAAAAAAATAAAAAAAAAAAAACCGTTGAGGTTTGATTATGTTTTATATTTTCCTCTCCATAAGCAAAAATATATTTCAAAATAACCCTCTTAAATTTAAGACATATTCAATCAAACATGAGGAGGCTTTTTGTAGTTTTGAAACATCTTTGGATTTTTTTGTAATTAGCCCAAACCTCAGGGAGCTTTTTCTAATTATCCCTTAATTTTTACGTTTTGAGTGTTGGATATTTTGAATAAAATTACTTATTTAACCTTTTAAATAGTAAAGGGTGGATTTATTTTGTTCTTTTAAATAGTAAAGGTCAAATATCAATAGTAAAGGGCAAAATTTTGCCTATAAATATGGGTTATTTTCATTTGAAAATACACAACAAATCAAACACAAAATTTTCATCTCTCCCTTAAAGCTCTTGTAATTTTTGGTGATAATTTTCGGGCATACTTTTTCAGATTCGCGGAATAGGTAATCCGGTTTTCGTCTTATCCTGGGAAACAGGCGTCGGAATAGGGGGCGAATCTGTTTTAAGGATAGTGTGTTGAACACACGATTCGAGCTAATTTTATTTTGCTTACTTTGCAAATTTTATCGATTCGGATTTTCGACTCATATAAATTGTACTAGAAGAAATACTAATATTTTCTTACAGACAGATTATGCACTACAATATAATGGCATTGATTAATTCAAGTCCAACACATATAAATATATATTTATCAGTGGCTTATATTTATCATAATTGAGCAGTAGTATGCTAAAATTTGACAGTTTTGCTTTATTGACAGATGATGAAATGTCATGACAGGCTAAATTTCTGAACTACATATCATAGCAGTACTTTCATGGATATATCATAGGCATTAAAACTGCCTTATCAGCATATGAAGCAGCAGGAAAAAGAAACATTATATATACAGGGAGTGTTTGCAGGCTCTAAAAAAAGTGATTCTCAGCTTATTGGTGGAAAAATCACTTTTATTTAGAGTTTGCAAATATTCCCATAATGGTGGTATACTTTGTTAAATTCGGGAGTTTGTACGGTCCCACATGAAGCCCAATATGGGAAGGAGAGTCCAAACTCTTGGTTAAACCAATTGGTGATAGGAGAATGAGTTCACTTGACTTATAAACAAGGTTTTATTTCTCTAATTAATTAACGTGGATAATTCACAAGAATATATCTCAACATATACCACGTTAAATAACATTGCAATATTATTCTAACTCGGAATATTGAGCTTGGCTGAGAACAACAGAATCATCTACTTCTTACCAGCTTGTTGATAATGAAGCGGGCAGCACACCTCAAAACTCTCCTTCCACCTGTGACCAATAACCTCTATACCAAATCCTTAATTTTTAGGTATAATTACAAAAACAACCCTAGGTTTGGGTTAATTACAAAAAAACCTAGGCATGTTTCAAAATTACAAAAACGCTTTCAGGTTTCGTTTTGTCTAAAATTAAAGGGGGATAACTGTAATATTTTCGCAAATGTCACGGGTTTTTTTGAAATGTTTTGGAAATTCACCGGGAAAAATGTAAGACAGAATCAAACCTCAAGGGATTTTTTGTAATTTTCAAAGAACTCTGGGTAATTTTGTAATTAGCCCAAACCTTAGGGGTGTTTTCGTATTATTCCTAATTTTTAACAATACAGTTGAAATGTTCTGTAATCTATATATCTAACATACCAATTCCCTTCTTTCTCAAAAAAAAAAAAAAAAAACATACCAATTCCCTTGTACGGTCCATTTATTATTCAGTTATATGTCAACCAACTAACTAACTTAAACATTTGGCCAACCAAACATACCAAAATTTTGTTTCTGCCATCATATTTTTCCCCCAAAATCCCTATTTAAACCTCAATCCTCCTCTCCCTTCTCACTCAAATTCAAACTTCTTCCATACATTTTTTTCGTGTCGAAAAAATATTTCAAGTAATCAAATGGCATACAAAGCAATTCTGTTTCTCGCTCTTTTATCCGTGCTATCGACTAAAACGACAGCTCAATCGAGCTGCACTAATACACTGATGGGATTGTCCCCTTGTCTCAACTACGCGTCACGGGAAATTCATCGTCCCCATCGTCGTCTTGCTGCTCCCAACTCTCGAACGTCGTTCAGACACAGCCGCAGTGCCTGTGCTTACTGATGAACGGCGCTGCTTCGTCCTACGGCATCAACATAAATCAAACCTTGGCATTGGCGTTGCCCGGTGTTTGCAATGTCCAAACGCCTCCGCTTAGCAGATGCAATGGTATGAACACGGCTTAATTGCAAAATTAGTCATGTAACTTATATAGTGTGGTGGCATTTTAGGACTTTTTTTTTCATTTTCTAAAATAGGACTTTAATTTAAAAAAATTGGCACATTAAGGACAAAAATCGCCAGAAATTCAAAAATTTCTGGAATTTGATGACGTGGTCGCAACATTATTAGCCCTAATTGGGGATTTTCAATTTCCCAGCGGAGTTAGTGATTTGGATGCCAAATACACACATGGGGCTTATCTAAACGCATCACAATCAACATCTGCTGAAAAACAGAATATCCACAAATTAGGGTGATGATGTGGCGGTCACATCATCGAATTTCGGGCAAATTCGAGTTTTCGGGAAATTTTGTCGTTAATCTCGATTTTTGTCTTATTTTGTAAAGTGAAAAATAAAAGTTCTAAAATGCCACCGCCCAACGAATTTTGCAATTAAGCCTAAGAAACTATTAAGTTTTGACCTAATTACAAAAAAGCTCAAGAAATTACAAATACACCCCTTGAGGTATTACAAACGCCCCTTGCGGTTTGCGTTTTCTTAACAAAAATCACCCTAACAGGGTGTAATTTGTAAAATAAAAATAAATATCATGGCGTATTTGCAATTTTGAAATTAAAGACTACTGTGATTATAATTAGCCTAGATTTCAAGATTCATTTTTTGTAATTAATATGTTTAATTAAGTGACATTAATCTGGATTGCAAATTGAGCAGGAAATGGACCAACGGCTTCACCAGCTAACCCTCAAAGCCCTCCAGCTGATTCATCCAATGCTCCAGAGACCAACCCATCAGGTTCTGATATTCCATCAGGTATTAAAAAACTCTAAAAGAAATAATAAGTTTTATCAGAAAAAAAAAAATGTCACACATTGGAACAATCACTAGTGATTATCAACTTATGGATGAAAACGGAAGAAAAAAAATAGTACTTATCGTTTTCAAATGTTAATTTCTGCTTCTGAATCTGCATAACTTCTAATAGCTATTATTAAGGATAAACGTTTTAGATTTCTGATTCTATTTCTGATTTGATTTTTTATAAAGGAATAATTATAAAAACTCCCCTTGAGGCTTGGAGCAATTACAAAAAAAAAATCAGACAAGTTTTTTAATTACAAAAAAATATATCCTTAGGTTTGATTTCGTCTTACATTTTACCCCTTCATAAGAAAAAGAATTTCAGAAGCCCCCTAACATATATATAGAAATATTACAATTCGCCCTTTAAAGTTAAGACAGAATCAAACCTCATGGTAATTGGTAGGGGTGTCAATTTCAGACCCGACATGCAAACCCGACACGAACCTAACACGAAATTAATGGGTATAGGTCCAGGCTTCGTGGGTCCGGATCAAAAATGGGTCGAACCCGAATAACCCGCCAATTAAACGAGGTTGGGTTCAGTCAACCTACTACGACCTATTTAACTCGTTTAACCCGTTTGTGAATTTAAAAGAAAATTAAGTGAATCATTAATTGTAAGAAAAAACAACAAACAAGACATATCCTTAAAACTTAAATGATAAAACCTCCTTAAGTATATATTTGTTATTATTATGCATGTTTTTATTAATATTGTCCCTAAAATATGATCATCGTGTTATGTTATTTATGCAATTATGTTATTTCTTTTTGTATGTTGTGAATTGTGATATTTTTTTATTGATTGAATAGTGTATGATAGTTATTGATTTAAAAAAAAATTATTCAGTTAAAACTTTTAAATATATATGAAAATAATTTTATTAGGCGGGTTACTCGGGTTGGAGTCCGGGTTACTGTGAAATAAATAGGTCGGGTTCGTTTTCAAGATTTCGACACGAATAATTAAGCAATCGGGTCCGGTCATTTGTTTCGACACGCGAACCCGCAAAACCCGGACCACGAAACCGGACCCAACCCAAATTAACACCCCTACCTCATGGTAGTTTTTGTAATTTTAAAACGTTTTTTGGTTTTTTATGTAATTACCTCAAATCTCATGGGTAGCTTTTGTAATTTTCCCTTATAAAATAAATAAGCACTTTTACAACTTATTCACCATATAATCTCTCTTAACTAATTCAACTTTTAGCTTCTATTGTCAAACATAACCAACTTCTAACTTCTAACACACTAATCACTTCTTCTAAAAGCAAGTCGACGCTCGTCTAAATGCAGGATCGAAAACCGTAATTGGTGGAAGCAACGTCCAAGCGCCAAGCAATGTCGTAATCCTCGTGCTCTTCGTTGCATCATATGCTCTATTTGTTGCTGGATTTTAACGTTCAACCGCCTCAAAAAACCATGCTACTCTCAGATTTTTGTTCATTTCAACTTGATGGAGAGCCATTTTTCATTTACCTTCGATTGAATTATTTGTTACTCTATTTCTAATTAATTTGTACTATTTACTTTCTAGGTCCCCTCTTATTAGATAAGAGAAGGGCCTCAGGAATCAGGATAGTCTCTTGTATGCCAGATTGTTTAAGGATATCACATCAATTTTACCATATTTTCTCCTATTTTGTCAGTTTTGTCCTGTACACACATTTTCTCAGGTACAACTTAGACCAAAAGTAGGTGAAAGTGAACTATATAACAAATAAACAAGGGATAATTACATAAATATTAAATAGAATTAGAAGTAAGTAGTTTTTGAAAATAGAATAAGAAGTTGAGTGTTTGGTGAAAAGTTAGAAAAGTACTAATTTGTTTGTAAAAATCAAACCAACCAGAAATTTTTGCACCATGCGCACCCACCTATGCGGGCACAATCCGTCAGCCTTAACTCTCCCTTACCAATACTCGTGTTTCCCACAGTTTTCCCTCACCGTACACTCGTGTTTCCCAAAGCTCAAGGAGAGGAGCCTGGAGTTCTCAGCCAACCGTCCCAACGTAGCCCCACCGTACACCCACTCAACGGACACACAAGCACGTTGTTGTAAAGGCGCACACATTTACGAGGTATCCCCCAACCTTACACTATTATTCCCACAACAATATTACAAAGAGGACCAAGGCTGCGTACAACTCTAGCCCCCAAAATTCGTGCACCAATGGCCCTTAAAATAGCCTATAGCTATACATTTGACAGCCTCAACTGCTGAGCAAAACGTGGTCAGGCCCTGCCTGCCACTTGGCACAGGCTCCCCACACCTGGTGCCATTTGCAAACGGTAAACAAAATTAGAAACCGAAAAACACTCATCTCCTACTTTTAGATTCTAATTAAATGAAGTAAAATCAGAAGCAGAAGTTAGACATTTCCAAACACTACAAAACGATTTTTTTCAGTCAAAAACTAAAAAATAATTTTTTTTAGTGATCGCAAACACTCCCATAAAAGCAAAATCATACAAGGACAAGGTGCAATTACAGAAAAAAAAAATAGAAACTCAAATAAAAGATATCCATTAAACGTTTTTCAAAGCTGAAGCCAATGTATCTAAAACCTAAAAAAAACAGGGAAACACAACGCCTCTATCCCAAGTATTGGACAACCAAAAAAAGTATGTCCAAACACAAAACATTAAGAAGCATTATATCTTTTGTCTACATGCAAATACAGGCACATCCAGGACTGGTACAACAAACTCCATTACACACATCAACACCCTAAATTCTCAACTGTGTACATCCAAGAACGGTTCCCCTGCACCGCGTCATAGGCGCAACCTGGCGCCAAACCGACCTCTCATTACCGAGCGCCAAAACATCCACATCCGACGTCGCCTTAATGTCCCAATTCAGCCTGTCCGGCCCGATAACCCCTCCGATAACATAAATATTGTCTCCCGATCCAATCATCGCGAAACCAATCCTCCTCAGAAACTCAAATGCCGAGACGATCACCTTATTCGAATCCTTTTCCTGCTTGTATATCTGGCCATGGCTCATTATATACAGCTTCCCCTTAACAACTGCCATCGGGCCCTGGAGCCAACTATAGTCGTGAACGGTCCAACCCTGGTCAACATTTTCCAACACTTGCACGGTCGACAGCCCCTTGTGCAGAATATGAACCTTACCCTCGAGTACAACCCCCGTACACGCGGAATTGTGCGTTTGGTGGAGATCGGGTATTGGCAGCCACGTATCCTTATCCGGATCGTATATTTCAGCTTTAGATATCGATTTCCTGCAGTCGGTAAAACCACCGGCAACAATTATTTTCCCGTCCAACACACAGCAACCAAACATGGAGCGAGGGACGATCATGGGTGCACAGTGGGCCCACCGTCTCATTACGGGATCGTACGACCAAACTTCATTTGTAGCAAAACACCCGTCCTGGTCGCCGGTCAAGGGGTCCACAGCATCACTACCACCGCCGAGAACAAAGAGCTTTCCTGCAGCTGAGACAACACCAAAATGCGCCAGGTGTCGAATGTTGGATGGGAGAACAGGAAGAGTGATCCAAAGGTCGTGTAGAGGATCGTAAAGCTGCCATAGATTGTCGGGGTCGTACGCACACACGCATATGAATTCCTCGGTCGCATTGACTTCTTGACGGGCTCAAGAGTTCGGTGCTACGAATGGCTTCTCGCCAGGAATGGGAAACGAGTTCTAATTGGGGATGGAGATGAAAGGGAACACGTGCAAGGCATCTTAGGGCCACAGCGTCTGGAAGACCTTCAATAAGTCCAGACATAAGTTTTTGCACTACCGTGGAGCTCAGTTATTTCTTTGTTGAACAATTTCGAGCATCTGAAACATTAAATAAATAAATGAGTTAAAATAACTGACTTATCTCAGGCAGGAGTTTTTCAGCATTTTAAGAACTTTCATAGCCTGATGATTTGCATGGCACACGATTAATGAAATTTGAAAAACATGATCCTATTGAAGAAGTCATCAAAAGGCTTAAATTTGTGGATCTCAACAAATCAGAGTATGATTGGTTCTAGTATGCCACAAACAATTGCTACAACAACGGTACAGATGAGTTGATCGACCAGAAAAGTTATTTCTAATTAAATTCAGATGTGGACTTCATAGAAACCTTAAAATAAACTTAAATTGTTCATAATGAAACCAGACTAGAAATAAAGTTGCCTAAAACACCACTAAATGTTGCTTCTTTCTAGAAGATGCCAAATCTATCCAGTTCACTTATGATGATGTAAATGCAAACATTATGGCCTTTAATATTCAATAGATGACTGATGGCACATATTGGATTATTTATAAGTAAAGACTAACAGTTAATATTCAACACAAATCATATAGTAGAGGAACATGTTCGACCAACCATTATGCGGCAACACCTGTATCTAAAAGTGGGGAAAGAACACGAGCATAATTCCATGCATTTGCTATCAATAACAGTGTAGTGGTGACGACTCAACTAACGACAAGGACATTATCGCAGAAGGTCACTAGACATAATAGAAGCAGAGGAGGAAGAGGAATGGACTAACTAATGATCAGCATATCAAGAGAGGAAGCATCACATACAATGTGAACAACAGAACCAAAATACTTTCTCCTCCACCAAACAACCGATTTTTTTTTTCTTTTGCAATTTCTCACCCTAAAATTTCACATTAACCCAGTTAATTGCAATTTCTAAATGACCAGCAACGGTCCAACTTCAGCTTTGAAACATGGAACAAATAATAAAGAACTCGTGTTTTACTCATACAGTCGTACGCTGTAGTTTGAATACAGTTTATGATAAATATAGGCCAATTCGATGAAGTACCTAGGGCAGCTCCCTATGATCAAAGCAGCAATGTCGATTTCAAAAGAAGCAAATTGCAATAAATATACCAACCATATTTTTAAAATTTTAATTCTGTATACATTGACATAAATTGCAGCTTAGTACAAGTAATGTGTTGAAGTTCTCTAATATTCTTCCGGAAGCATTTAGTTTATAATGTAATATAATTAATTCTTTTATCTTTAAGAGATATAAACATGTTCATAAACTCTCAAACAAAGAAAGGTTCTGTCAAGATAAGCTTATCCAAGCACGCTTGAATGAAGACTTCTCTCTCCATGAACTTAGAATGCACAACATCCAAAGCACAAGCACCTCAGATAATAAGCAGCAGCAAATATAGCTGTTTTTGCATCAATATAAAGCATAATGAGAAAAAATGAAATCATTTCTGCAATGATTGGCCCCCAAGGCCTCTAGGCTATTGATCTCAAATTGAATACACACTAATGACAGATCTCTGTAGCAGATGTTACTATCACTGAATTTCAACAAACGTCAGCAATTCTACCGACAGTTTGAGACAATAAGTTTAGAAAGACTAACATAATAGCAGATTAAAATTAAAAAACTAGTGTATCAACTATCTGAATTTGTAGTTCAGCAACGCTTTATCAATGGAAAGCTCTAAACAAATGTAACCTAGCTGCACGTTTTGGCTCTACCTTTAATTTCAATAACTAAGACATCATCAACTTAAGCATACTTATATGATCTTGACAAGGAAAACAAATATGCTTCCAAATGAAACGAGATTGAGAGACAGTCAAGAAGACAAAGACAATTCAATCTTTGAATTATCCCAAAACATTCATACAACATATATATATATATATACACACACACACACATAAGAAAGAAGAAATAGGAAATGAGTGGTCATTCACCTGGAAGTATATCAATATGATCATAGGCAATACATGTTTCCAGCACATAAGTGAACACCACAACAATAATGTAGTCACTCATACGCATAGATGCTAATTTATATCAGCAGAATGTCTTGATATGGTTATTATCCCTATGTATATATCAGTCTCCTTCGTTACCTAATCATGCTTTATATCTAATTCATTTAAACAAATCCTCCTAATCTCTCTCTTGGAGAAGGGGATAATTGACTTCATAGATCATTGAACTTCAAAAGCAATAGAGCAAAAACAAACACAAAACAACATGGCAAACTGCAGTTGTTGCTGTTTATGCATACCTACAGGCTACAACTAAAACATAAATGTTCAAACTGAGCTCCGAACTTTGCCACCTCATAATTAGTCATTTTCATCTGAGTTTTAGACAGGTGAACGGAACAGACATCTATAAAATAGAAAAAGAGAATAGTTATGGGAAATCAAAAGAACGAAAAGAGAAAAGAAATCCCATTGTAAACAATATCCGTAGCAGCTTCAAAAACAAGCAAGGAACCAGCACCACAGAAATAAGAACAGATAGTGAAAAGCCAAAAACATTTCCACCACTCAAGCCCTATGAAAAGGCATTGCAATCATAATTACAAAGGGGGAACTTTGAGTTTATGGGAATGCATTCTAAATGTAGTCAGAGATAACCAAGTTCCAAAAACTCGTATGCAAAAGAACAACTTTGAGTTTCTATTCTCACTGGGTACCAACCCTTCAAAGTAATCAACAATATGTTATCACATCCACATCAAAATATAATTTAGGTCAAATGGTCCAAGAGAGAAAAGGGACAAAAAAAAACCTTGAATAACAACTATCAATTCAAGCACACAATTCAAGAAGACTGAGAAATGACGCACATATCATGGTTTGCCATTAAAAATCAACTTAACAGACTTCGAGTGAAATCCACGTGCATTTTAAAATCAAACAAATATATCAATCGAACATCGAAGGAAGGTGCAATGTGAGACCCAATAAAATTGAAATAACCCAAAAATCCATCATCATAAGAACCCTAACATACAGTCATCAGAACCACGCACCTATTCGCGCACAAGTTACCGAAAATTTCTCAATTGGGCATCTCCAATCAAGCGAAAGGAAAGAAAAAAATCACTTCTACCTCACTAAATTCAGGAGGGAAAAATAAAAATAGAGGAAACCGACATTCCAAATTAATAAGGAAAATTACACGCCAAACAAAACATACCTGAATAACCAATAATCCGATCAAGAAAACAAGATTCCAGCTCCACTTTCCGAAATTAACAGGGGAAATAAAAACACCGCAAAACACAGGAAAAGGAAAAGTTTCTCTTTTGTGTTCGAGTTTCGTGCAGTTTGTCACAAGAAAATGAAGTGTATGGAAATTCCAAACGTTTATAGGAATGTGAAAGAACACATTTCTTGCAGAGATGAATTACGAGATACCTAAGTGCGAAAAGTCTGCTATCAGAAATGTGTGAAAATTAGGTGAAAGAGTTTACCCTTAAAATTGGGAATAGAATTGGGCATTAGGATATTCCATGCTCTCCTCCTCTAGGGTGTAATGTTTTTGGCTACGGTGTCAATTAGGTTGTGTTTCGTGTTCGCGTGTTCACGAGTATTACATGATGTTTTACACGAGATGTTTTACACAAACCAGAATATAATATGTTTAATTATTCGTTCAAGATATACGATACGAACACAATCTATTTATGACATGGGTAACTCAACACGACACAAAAAATATTGAAAAAAGGAAAAAAAATTACAAATAAAATATATTAAATTATTAAAAAATGCATTCAATGATGTATCTAATATCATATAACCGATTAAAACGTCACAATATGAAAATAACATGTTCATTATACCACGTTACATAGATTAATCGTTTTGACACGTGGATCGACTGTCTTGGACTATTTATTCTCGTATTTTGTGGTCGGCCCAAATTTGATTTGAACCGCGAAAGGTTGTACATATACTTGCAAAATTATGTCGAGTTATCTTATGTGTCACAAATGGCACTCTATTTTTGGTTGCCACACATCACGTGTCGTGCATGTGTTTCTTGTCAATTTGAAATTCCTTTTTTTTCTTATTTTGTTCTCTATAGTTTGATTAGGAAATTTTTGATTGGAGGAAGGGACTTTTATGTGTCATTTTGGTGGGCACTTTTGCAAGCTGTTTCCACCTATAATACAGCACGACTTTGTAGTTTTGTACTACCTAATTTAATGTCTTGTAATATAAAACACACTAATTTTAATTATGTATATGTTTGAAAAAAAGCATTAATAATAGCAATGTGGTGCTTGTGCAAAATTAAAAGGTTAAGAATAATAATAGATAGACTGAAATATAATTTGGAGAATATAATGGTCAGAAAAGCCCATTTCAATAATTTTAAGAGTAGGAGAGCCCAATCAGTTTATGCACTTTTTTATACAAAAGTATATGCTAATTTGTCAACACCTACAAACATCCTATTATCCTTCGTCTTTAGGGAGGTTTAATTCATTATATTTATTATTATTAGAGTCATCAATCGGACCAGGCGGTGTCGGGCCGTCAGTGAAGAAAAAAAAGACCGGGTCGAGTAAATAGTGACCGGTCGCTAATTCGAGAATCCAGTCTGGCCTAATCCATGAAAATAAACTAGTTCAGAAAATTCGGGCCAGATAGATCCGACTTTTTCGAGCCTGGGAAATGGAGCCCATTCCGGTGAAAAACCGGGGACTGATTGGGTCGGCCCATCAGGACGGACTGAAATTGACCCCTCTAATTACTATTTAAAATAGTTTAAGCCAGTTCAAGAGTGATAAGATCTAAGCGAATTCCCAGCCCAAATAACTCAATCTTGATATAGAAAACAACCCAAAATTCATCATGGGCCCGAAGAACGTATTGAACTGGGCTTTTGAGTCATCCCCAACGGAATTAAACACTGAAAAAACCCTAGAACTCTGCAAACCAAATTGGAAAAATGGAGGATAATCACAATAATCACATGGAAGAAAGCGAGCAGAAGCTGGAAATGGAAGTAGCTCCAGTCCTAATTGATGTTCACCCGAACCAATTATCCGTAACCGTTTCCATCGGGTCGGATCTCCGGTTTTCAATCTCCAGTAAGAAAAGAAACAATTAACAATTTTCTTCTTTTTTTTTAATTTAATTATTTAAAAACTTGAATTTTTAGACCTATATGAATAATGATTCGTTGGATCTTTCTATTTTGAGCAAACTAGCCATCACTGGCTATTGTAGACGTAATAATTACCCTATTCTTGTGCGTTGGAGTCCTCCGTTTGGTTGGATTAAAGTTATCTTGATGGGAGTGCAATGGGGTCGCAGGAGACTCGCTTATGGTGGTGTCTTCGGAATTGCCATGGCTTTGTGGTTGGTCGCTTCACTGTCAGGCAGTCGGGGTTTCGCTTTTCTCCGCGATTCTGAGGGGCTATCACTGCTTGCGAAATCGCGTTGGATAAAGGTTGGGATTTTATTTGGTTAGAGTCTGACTCGTCTTATGTGGTTTCGATTTTTTCTACCTTTTCTATGCAAGTTCCTTGGGTCATCAAAGGCAGGCTTATTCTCTTATTCCGTCGTCTTCGTCTCGTTCATTTCCGGGCGTCTCATGTTTATCGGGAGGCTAATCGAGCGGCTGACACCCTTTCTAAGCAGGCGTATGCGGTTGGTAATACTTGGTGGGATGCGGCGCCAGATTTTCTTCAGGAGGTTATTGCTGCGGATCGCACTCTACTTTATCACCTCAGACATTAGTGGGGAAGATTCCTTTGTTGCTGTTTCGCGTCGCGTCGGGCTATTCATCAGATAGTTTTTGCGATTTGTTTTGTCTTTCTTTTGTCAAGTCTCTTTTTCCTACCAAGGGTTTTTCACAAGGGTGGGTTTTTACTTTGGTAGGTTTTAATGAGGCCCATTTTGGCTACTGAAGTCGGCATGTGACTTGATTTCATCTTTTTGTCGATTTCCTCTTGTTTTTCGTTATTCTTATTTGTTTGGCTTTGTAAACAGCATTTTACTCTTTTATTTTTTATATATTCGAATTTATTCAAAAAAAAAAAAATGGTTCTGGAGCTAAATTACTGGATGAAAATGGAGGGCATAAAGATTCAATTCGCGCAATTCGGTACAGTAAAAGTGGGCGGCTTTTTGTGTCAGCTGGAGATGACAAGCTTGTGAAATTTTGGGATACTAATTCTTGGCGCTGTTTTTGTTCTGTGTAAGCAGTTTTACATAATTCTAAAAAAAAAAAAAAATTTATTCGACATTTTCTGAAAGTTGGTAGGGTTTCAGAGAAGAGAGTGACTTCTCTTGCAATAAGCAATGATGAGATGTTTGTTTGTTTCGCGGATATGTTTGGAATGGTCTATGTTGTTGATATACGAGATTACATCTATGAAAATCCGGCTCCGGTTAATAAGAAGGCTGTTCCAATTCTTTCACACTATTGTAGCATAATTACAAGACTGGTACTGCATTTTTATAAGTTGTGTACCTTTTTTATATTTTCTTGCTTCATGCAAGCGTTTATCACTTGGTGGTTTCAGTTTTCAAGTTTATATATTGACACCTTTATTATTTGTCACTTTTCTTGAGTATATATGTTATGTATTTATTGATTTGAGCCAATTGGGATATTCCTGCATATCAGTATCTGATAATGGATTTTTCGACATACATGTGTTGTTTGGTCTCCTTATATAGCCTTTTTTTTTTTTTTGGAATCCACCTAGAGGCAGTTAGCAACGTCGAGTATTTTTATCATTGCAAATGTGCTGTTAATGAGGTAGGGTACTTACTGCTGATCGAGACTTCAAAATCCGGGTAACAAACTTTTGCTGCTCATTAACATGTGGTGTGTTTTTTGATTATTTATTATTTGCTTACTTTTGCTAATGACAGGTCACTGTCTTTCCGAAAGAGCCCGTAAATGGGGCTCATGAGATACAAAGTTTTTGCCGTGGTCATACTGAGTAAGTGCTTTTCATTTGTCACTTGTTCACTAGGATTTGGAGAATAATATCATGTCCATTGTAGATTTGGTTTACATGAAATAGTACTGAATCTTATTTTAATCCACCATTACGAACACACACACACACACATAAAGAGACAGATTTTCTAAGTTAATTATTGTGGGAACGAGATTCTCCGCTAAAGAACAACTGAATTAGGACATAATCTTAAATGATTGCCTATCGTAAAACTTGATGATTAAAGTAGTTGCGAAAACTGATTATTGCATGGATTGGAGAATCGTTATAACTTCATTGCTGAATTCTGATTTTCAATACTGGCGGATATCATTCTGAGATCTTATTGATCAGATTTTCTTCCTTTTGTTTATCAAATTAGATAAATGTGATTATAATGGTGGTTGTTGAATTATGTCTTCTAAATTGTAAAAGTGAAGTGGGGTTTTTGGGGTCATAGTATAATCATCATTACATGCTTACTATATTCTCACAAAGAATACTTGTTGATAGTTTTTTCTCTCACTTTTAGATTTTTTTGTCTTTAAATTTCCATTGAATTGTGTTAATAATATACTGATGTTGGCAACTGATTATTTAGCTTACTCTTATGTAATTATCATTTATCACCAGGTTTGTCTCCTGCATTGCGTTTGTCAGTTCTCAGGATTATGCACAAGGACTTTTAGTCTCTGGAAGTGGTGATTCAACCGTGAGTTATAGAAATTCTGAAGTTAAATTTTGTATCAATAATTTACCAAAATAGATAGCATTCTTTTGTCCCGGGCTAACCTAATTTCGGTGGCTTAAGGTGCGATTGTGGGACTATGCCTCTGGTTCTCTGCTTGATACATGTGATGTTGGGGCTAAGGTAGGTGGGTAACTTTAATTGTCTTGTCTTGACTTCAGACTTTTGAAGGCTGTATATCACTCCATTACCATTCTTTTGGGAACTTCAAAATATTTTTGCAAGTTCCGTTAATGTTTCAATGAATACTTCGACTATGAAATTGAGCTTTATAGAACATTTGATTATTTGGATCTAAGCTCATTTGCCTTCATTTTTTTAGGGATAATTACAGAAAGCGCCCTATGGCTTGGGCTAATTACAAAAATACCAAGCGGTTTTTGAAATTTACGAAAACAAAACCCTTGAGGTTCGATTGTGTGTTAAATTTAAGGGAGTAACTATACTATTTTGATAAACGTAAGGGGAGCTTTTGAAATGTTTTTTTGCATATAAAACAACAACAAACAACAACAAACAAGCGTTTTAATCCCCACTACGTGGGTCGTAAATTTATACGGATCATATCGCGCCATCGTATAAGGATCAAACCTAAAGGTTTTTTTTTTGTAATTTCCAAAAATCTCTGGATTTTTTTGTAATTAACCCGAACCTCAGGTTTTTTTGGTAATTATCCCTTTTTTTATTACGCAATTTTCATTTCAGTTTTTCTCGAACCAATTGTTTTGAACCAGTGATTGTTATTTGCTTTTGGGATGGGGAAAGGGGGTAATTAATTATCTTTTGGTTGTACTAATAAACATTAATCATTTGCTTTGGTTTTAATTCTCTGTATTCCTGAAGGCAGGACTTTTAAATTCTAATCAAGGACGAGGAGATCATCCCTGCTGTAACCGATCTTTGTACAACCTCCGATGGTTCACTAGTTGCTGTGGCTATTCAGAGGTATATCATCACTCACAGTATTTCTTCTATCTCTACTGGTTTCTACTAATAGTAAATAGCCATTATTAATCCATCTATTTTTCGCTTAAGCTTGCCAGGGATAATGCTGTTAAAATGCAACCTTTCTGCCAGGACTCTTTCCATAGCTAAAGTGAGTACACTAGCAAAACAATTTTCAATGCTATACGAGAGTCGCAAACACAGCAAATTCAATCGATCATTAACAACATTGAGTGTTATTACAAAACAAAAAAAGAATACCCTTGAGTTTTCGTCTAATTACAGAAAAACCCAACTATATTTCAAAATTGCAAATACCCCCTCAAAGTTTGTTTCTATTTACCAAATTCCACCCTCAATGTGGTATTTGTAATATTTTTTTTTTTAAAAAGGGATTTTTTTTTTTTTTTTTTTTTTTTGTAAATGGGCCAAACCTCAAGGGACATTTATTCTTGGATTTATCACTTATTAAAAAGTAATATTTGAAATCAAAATTGATATCCAATAATTATCTACCAACATTTTAACACTTTCCTGTGTCTACTTTAGGTGGTTGCTGTTAAAGGGGAGACATTTATTCCGACGAGTATCGGAGCTTCATTTTCCGTCCCATTGTTATGGATGGTAATGGGCGCGTCCAGCTTACATAGCAACGATTCGACACTTTTAGCTCGTGTGAGGGTTATTTCTGGCTTCGGAGCTAACCAATCAGAATCTGTTTCTCATGAGGTATCGGTGTTAGAAGACACAGAGATACCCGGAGGAGAGCCTCTGCTTCAAGGATTGCAAGGAAAATTGTCGATAGGCGTCTCAACAGCCGCTGAAGCTGTGAAAACGGCTATGCGCAATTTGTTAATCAAGAAGAATTACTCAGCAGAGAGACGGGAGGTACGAAAGAAAGGGAGAAATGATAAGAAGAATCAGTCGCCGGCTTAGTTCTTAACTCGGATCGATTCTGGTAATATTTTTGTAATACACGAATATATTGCCAACAAAAAAAGTAAAAAAAAAAATATGAGTGCTGTAGAATCATAGTTATCATTTAGGGATAATTACAAAAAGCCCCTAAGGTTCAGGCTAATTACAAAAATCCAGGAGGTTTCTAAAAGTTACAAAAAAACCCTTAATGTTTGTTTGTCTCTTAAATTTAAGAGGGCTAACTATAATATTTTGATAAATGTAAGGGGAGCTTTTGAAATGCTTTTTGGGGAAAATGTAGGACATATCAAATCTAAAGGGAGGTTTTGTAATTTTCAAAAACTCTGGGTTTTTTTGTAATTATCCCTATCATTTATTGAGTTTTTATCGTGCCCCAAATTGTGGCCTTGGTACTTGGTAGATTTATTCTTGATTCTTTTTTTTTTTTTTTTTTATAATCAGGATATCAGGATTTTTTTACACCTAACTAATCCGGGACTGCTTAAAGATCAGGCCCTTGACCCGTGAGGATGTAAATCGAGGATGTGCCCAAGTGGCGGGTTTCTAAGGGAGAGAGCCAACGGATTCGCCTAAAACGCACCACAATATTTGGTGAAAATCGCTCTACACGGATTCGAACTGCGTCGCCGGAGGTTTTTGTAATTATCCCTATCATTTATTGAGTTTTTATCGTGCCCCAAATTGTGGCCTTGGTACTTGGTAGATTTATTCTTGATTATTTTTTTTTTTTTTTTTTTTGATAATCCGGATATCTAGATTTTTTACACCGACTAATCCTGGACCAAGCTTAGTATCGAGGCCCCTCGACCCAACAGGATGTAAATCGAGGATGTGCCCAAGTGGCGGGTTTTAAGGAGAACCAACATGATTCGCCTCCCGAGCACGGACCCCACAATATTTGGTGAAAATCGCTCATTCTACGGATTCGAACTGCATCGCGGGAGGAATTCACCCCACATCACCTTAGCCCTTACCACTTGGCTATGCCCCCTGGGGGCTATTCTTGATTCTTAGACATTAGGGAGATTGTTCTGTGTTCACATGGTAGCAAAATTGGCTTAATCTGCAGTTTAATTTTATTTTCATTCTCATATTTGCTTTTGATTTAATGGATTCTTAAGCTTACGGTAACCGAATTTTACGCTCTTATGGCATGATTGGTAAGTGGGAATGAAATGTGCATATTACCATGTCCATTTTTATTCATGTAATTGGTATAGTTTAGTAACGACAATATCTATGCGAGAATGATTTTTTTTTTTTTTGATGAAATTATTCTTTTAAAATAACTAAAAATGTTGGATATCATCAGAGTATTTGTACATTAATGTTATTAATATGATATTAAATTATTTATAATTTAACTAGTTATAAACTCAATATAAATTATATTAAAGTATTTATATTTCAATATTTTAATATGTCGTATTCAGACTCCGTCAAGATTTAAAAGTTATATTCAGAAACTTGATCTAACAATCTTTTGTGGATTTTTTGTATTTTCAATAAAAGAAAATATATTGTATAATATGTTTTTTATATCATAAATATATATAGTTGAAAACACCTTAAAATAATATAAGATCCATTTGTGAATAATATATAATGTACTTTTATTCAAAAAATTCTATTTAAAGTAATTTGATATTTAAAACTAATTTCCAATTAGAAATCATGAAATTGAAATCACGTAAAAAAATGGTTTTTTCATTCATATCTCGTTCCTTATAATTTATAAATACTAAGCATATGAAGTGATATATGCTCATATAATTCATTATTCTATTCGTGAATTCATTACATTAATACGTTATTCCATTAATGCATGTCAGTCACCCTGTCAATATATGAAGGGTGTTTTATCATATCATTTTCTTTTTCAAATGGGTTCTCGTAATCTTATACAAGTACAAGTTTGATTAGCCAAATTGAGCTCAATTCTTTTAACAATATTGATTAGAGCTGACAATTTTGGTCCGGCCAGATGTGCTGCCCGACCGGCCTGTAAAATAGCTGGACTAGACTGCATTTTCTTAGGCCTGAAATGAGTCGGGTTTTTTGGCCCGATCCATTATGCCTGAAAATTGGGTTGGCCAGTCGACCCAACTTTTCCTTTGTATTCTCGTAGGGCTGGGCTCCAAAAACAGTAACCCAGTTACTGTTGGGCCGGGGCCGATTTTTTGCTTGACCCGGCCCATTTCACACATCTATTCTTTTTTTGTAAAATCAGAGGTTGGATACCCATCGTATAGATATACAACATCTATGCTAACTCATCATAATTCATATCCAAAGCTTTCTTACATCAAAATATATAACAATGAGAGAAGCTACTAAACTGGCATCAACAAATCCAGGAAAAATGGTTACTCGAAATCGGTTCCTAGGAACGAAGATTTTCCCGATCCCAAGCTTGTACATAAGGCTCGTCTCGGCTACAATGGAATCGCCTTTATAAATGGTGCATGCTCTCTTGAAAGGGCAGCCTTTCATCCGTAACTCGGTCTTTGAATCTTCATTATTTTCAGCACCAACTAATATTTTAAACTCAGTTCTTTTGAACTCGTCTAGGGTCTTGTCTACTATGAAAATCAAGTCCTTTTCCTCGCCATTTCCCCTAAAGCCCCGCCATGATCCTTTGCTGACTCGGTTGATGGAGAAGAGTGTATTGCCAGATGAATCCAAGAGTAGCTTTATACAGTGGGGATCATCAGCAGCTGATTTGTGGGACAATTTCTGCACAGTGTACACCAAATTACTCGTTGAATCAGTAAATCTGATAAATCCTTTGGTCCCAAGCCCTTTATATTTCTTGGACACAAAAAGATCAAATGGAATTTGGAAATTGGCCGGATATGGAAATTCCTCCAATGGGATTGTGGAGTTTTCTTCCTCCACAGCATCTGGAAGACCTTCAATAAGTCCAGACATAAGCTTTTGCACTACCGTGGAGCTCAATTATTTCTTTGTTGAACAATTTCGAGCATCTGAAACATTCAATAAATAAATGATTTAAAATAACTGACTTATCTCAAGCAGGAGTTTTTCAGCCTTTTAAGCACTTTCATATCCTGATGATTTGCATGGCACACAATTAATGAAATTCGAAAAACATGATCCTATTGAAGAAGTCATCATAACAGGCTTAAATTTGTGGATCTCAACAAATCAGAGTATGATTGGTTCTAGCATGACACAAACAATTGCTACAACAACTGTACAAATGCATTGATCGACCACCAAAAGTTATTTCTACATAAATTCAGATGTGGGCATCATAGAAACCTTAAAATAAACTTAAATTGTCCATAATGAAACCAGACTAGAAATAAAGTTGCCTAAAACACCACTAAATGCTGTTTCTTTCTAGAAGATGCCAAATCTACCCAATTCACTGTTGATCTTTAATATTCAATAGATGACTGATAGCACATTTATGGGATTATTTATGAGTAAAGATTAACAGTTAATATTCAACACAATTCATATAGCAGAGGAACATTTTCGACCAACCATTATGAGGCAACACCTGTTTCTAAAAGTGGGAAAAGAACACAAGCATAATTCCATGCCTTTGCTATCAATAACAGTGTAGTGCTGATGACTCAACTACAAAGACCTTATCCCAGAAGGTCGCTATAGAAGCAGAGGAGGAAGAGGAATAGACTAACAGTAAACTTTCTCCTCCACCAAACAACCGATTTTTTTTATTTTTATTTTTTTGCAATTCTCACCCTAAAATTTCACATTAATCAGTTGATTGCAATTTCTAAATGACCAGCAACGGTCCAACTACAGCTTTGAAACATGGAACAATAAATAGAGAACTCATGTTTTACCCATACAGTCGAATGCTGTAGTTTGAATACAGTTTGTGATAAATATAGGCCAATTGGATGAAGTACCTAGGACAGCTCCCTATGATCAGAGCAGCAATGCCGATTTCAAAATAAGCAAATTGCAGTAAATATACCAAGCATATGTTTTAAAATTTTAATTTTGTATACATTGACATAAATTGCAGCTTAGTACAAGTAATGTGTTGAAGTTCTCTAATATTCTTCCAGAGGCATTTAGTTTATAATGTAATATAATTTATTCATCTTTAAGAGATATAAACATGTTTATAAACTCTCAAACAAAGAAAGGTTCTGTCAAGATAAGTCTATCCAAGCACACTTGAATGAGTGCTTCTCTCTCCATGAACTTAGAATGCACAACATTCAAAGCACAACCACCTCAAATCATAAGCAGCAGCAAATATAGCTGTTTTTTTTTTGCATCAATATAAAGAATATTGAGAAAAAATGAAATCATTTCTGCAATGATTGGCCCCCAAGGCCTCTAGGCTATTGATCTCAAATTGAATACACACTAATGACAGATCTCTGTAGCAGATCAACTATCACTGAATTTCAACAAACGTCGGCAATTCTACCGACAGTTTGAGACAATAAGTTTAGAAAGACTAACATAATAGTAGATTAAAATTAAAAAAAAAATAGTTTACCATCTATCTGAATTTGTAGTTCAGCAGCGCTATATCAACGGAAAGCTCCAAACAAATGTAACCTAGCTGCATGTTTTGGCTCTACCTTTAATTTCAATAACTAAGCCATCATCAACTTAAGCATACTTATATTATCTTGACAAGGACAACAAATATGCTTCCAAGTAAAACATGATTGAGAGACAGTCAAGAAGACAAAGACAATTCAATCTTTGAATTATCCCAAAACATTCATACAACATATATGTAAGAAATAAGAAATCGGAAATGAGTGGTCATTCACCTGGAAGTATAATATGATCATAGGCAATAAATGTTTCCAACACATAAGTGAACACCACAACAATTATGTAGTCACTCATAAGCATAGATGGTAATTATATCAGCAGAATGTCTTGATATGATTATTATCCCTATGGATATATCAGTCTCCCTTCGTTACATAACCATGCTTTATATCTTACTCATTTAAACAAATCCTCCTAATCTCTCTCTTGGAGAAGGGAATAATTGACTTCATAGATCATTGAACTTCAAAAGTAATACCAAAAACAAACGCAAATACAACATAGAAAAGTGCAGTTGTTGCTGTTTATACATACCTCGACTAAAACATAAATGTTCAAACTGAGCCCAGAACAGACAGGTGAATGGAACAAACATCTATAAAATAGAAAAAGGGAAATAGTTACGGGAAATCAAAAGAACGTAAAGAGAAAAGAAATCCCATTGTAAACAATATTCGTAGCAGCTTCGAAAACAAGCAAGGAACCAGCCTGCTGCCAGCACCACAGAAAGAAGAACAGATAGTGAAAGGCCAAAAAAATTCCACCACTCAGGCCTTGTGAGAAGGCATTGCAATCATAATTACAAAGGGGGAACTTTGAGTTTATGGGAATACATTCTAAATGTGGTCAGAGATAACAAAGTTCCACAAACGTCCAGTAAGCAAAAGTACAACTTTGAGTTTCTATTCTCACTGGGTCCAACCCTTCAAAGTAATCAACACTATGTTATCACATCTACATCAAAATATAATTTAGGTAAAGGGTCCAAGAGAGAAAGGGACAAATAAAACCTTGAATAACATCTATCAATTCAAGCACACAATTCAAGAAGACTGAGAAATGACGCACATATCATTGTTTGCCATTAAAAATCAACTTAACAGACTTCGAGTGAAATCCACGTGCATTTTAAAATCAAACAAATATATCATCGAACATCGAAGGGAGGTACAATGTGAGACCCAATAAAATTGAAATAACCCCAAAATCCATCATCATAAGAACCCTAGCATACAGTCATCAAAACCACGCACCTATTCGCGCACAAGTTACCGAAAATTTCTCAATTAGGCATCTCAAATCAAGCGAAAGGAAAGAAAAATCACTTCTACCTCACTAAATTCAGGAGGCAAAAATAAAAATAGAGGAAACCGACATTCCAAATTAATAAGGAAAATTACACGCCAAACAACACATACCTGAATAACAAATAACCCGATCAAGAAAACAAGATTCCAGCTCCACTTTCCGAAATTCACAGGGGAAATAAAAAAACCGCAAAACACAGGAAAAAGAAAAGTTTTTCTTTTGGGTCTGAGTTTCTTGCAGTTTGTCACAAGAAAATGAAGTATATGGAAATTCGAAACGTTATATGAATGTGAAAGAACACATTTCTTGCAGAGATGAATTACGAGATACCTAGGTGCGAAAAGTCTGCTATCAGAAATGTGTGAAAATTAGGTGAAAGAGTTTACCCTTAAAATTGGGAATAGAATTGGGCATTAGGATATTCCATGCTCTCCTGCTCTAGGGTGTAATGTTTTTGGTTAGGGGTGTCAATTAAAGCGTGTTTTGTGTTCATCGGGTCGTATTATAAACAAGTATTACATGTTTTAGATTTAACCTGGACATAATAGGTTAAATTGTAAAATATGCCTTATGTAACTATTGGGTGTGTGCAAAACAAGATGAAAGAACTTTTTCAACTTGCAATTTAGAAGAATAATTTTTAAAAAATGGCAGATTGAGGACTAAAATGGCCGTCGATTTCAAATTTCTCCTAATCGATTATCAATTTGAGAATTTATTTTTTATTCTAATTGTTAATTGAACATATGACCTAGTAAATTCGATGGCTTTGATGAAAAAAAGAAGTTGAGATTCAATTTTCGGGTTTTCTCCAACTTGTTTGGGGCTCGATTTTATTGAGGGGGTGAGTAGTGTTATTTATGCTTCATCTTTTTTTATCGTGAATTTGCTAGGTCATATGTTCGATTATCAATTAGGACCAAAAAAATGAAATCCCCAAATTGAGAATCGATTCTGGGGAATTTTGAAATCGTCTGTCAATTTAGTCCTTATCGCCATTTTTAAATATTATTGTCCTATTTTGCAAGTTAAATACGTTCTTGTCTATTCGCCACCACACAATAGTTACAGGGCATATTTTGCAATTTAGCCGAACATAATATGTTTAATTATTCGTGTCAAGATATATGATACAAATACGACTTATTTATGACACAGGTATCTCGACACGACACGGAAAAATTCAAAAAAAAAAAGAGTAAAGAAAAAAACTAAAATTACAAATAAAAGACATTAAATTACTAGAAAATATTTTTAATAATTTGTCCAACATTATATAAATGATTAAAACATCACAAAACATATGAAAATAACATGTTCATTATACAATGTTACATAGATTAATCGTTTTGACACGCGAGTAGGCTTTGTCTTGGACTATTTATTCTCGTGTTTACCGTGACCAACCCAAATTTAATTTGAACCCGCGAAAGGTTGTACATATACTTGCAAAATTGTGTCGGGGTATCTTGTTGTGTCCAGAGGCGTAGATAGGGGGGAAGGGGGGCCCCAAGACACCCCAAATTTTTTTGTCCGTTTTTGGTGGAAAAAAATTAAAAAAAAAAATTATATGTGTTTTTTAAAGAGAAAAAATAATTGAAAGGGGGAAAATGAGGGGAAAAAATTTTGAAATTTAGGGGTAGGCCACCGGGCTGGCTACGCCCCTGGTTGTGTCACAAATTGGGAAAATGGCACCTCTATTTTTGGTTACCACAGGTCACGTGTCGTGCACGTTTTTCTTGTCAATTTGAAATTCCACTTTCTTTTCTTATTTTGTTTTCTATAGTTTGATTAGGAAATTTTTGATTGGAGGAAGGGACTTTTAGGTGTCATTTTGGTGGGCACTTTTGCAAGCTGTTTCCACCTATAATACAACACGACTTTGTAGTTTTGTACTACTTAATTTAATGTCTTGTTATATAAAACACACTATTTTTTTTTTTTAAAAAAACACACATTTTAATTAGTTGTATGCGTTGAAAAAAGCATTAAATAATAGTAATGTGGTGCTTGTGCAAAATTAAAAAGTAAGATTAATAATAGATAGACTGAGATATAATTTGGAGAATATAATGGTCTGAAAAGCCCATTTCAATAATTTTAAGAGTAGGAGAGCCCAATCAGTTTTGCACTTTTTTATACAAAAGTATATGCTAATTTGTGAACACCTATAAATGTTCTGTTATCCTTCATCTCTAGGGAGTTTTAATTCATTATATTTATTATATTAGAGCTCTCAATCGGACGGGCCGGGCCATCGAGTGAAGAGGAAAACCGGGCCGGGTTGAGTCAACAGTGATCGGTCCACTAATTTTAGAGCCCAATCTAGCTTAGAAAATGAAATAGTTTAGAAAATTCGGGCTAGATAGATCCGACATTTTTGAGCCTGGAAAAATGAGCCTAGTCCGATGAAAAACCGGTGACTGGTTGGGCTGGCCCACCGGACGGGCTGAAATTAACAGGTCTAATTGTTATTAAAGTAGATTAAGGCCGTGAAAGAGCGATAAGATCTAAGCGAATTCCCAGCCCAATTAACTCAATCTTGATATAGAAAACAACCCAAAAATCATCATGGGCCTGAAGAACGTATTGAACTGGGCTTTTGAGTCATCCCCAAACTGAATTAAACCCTAAAAAAACCCTAGAACTCTGCAAACCAAAATTGTAAAAATGGAGGACAATCACATGGAAGAAAACGAGCAGAAGCTGGAAAAGGAGGTAGCTCCGGCCCTAATTGCTGTTCACCCGAACCAATTATCCGTAACCGTATCCATCGGGTCGGCTCTCCGGGTTTTCAATCTCCAGTAAGAAAAGAAACCAATTTTCTTCCTTTTTTTTAATTTAATTAGTTAAAAGCATAAATTTTTAAGACCTATGAGTATCTGCTACGTGCTAATTATTAATTGTTCTGTAGAGATGGTTCTGGAGCTAAATTACTGGATGAAAATGGAGGGCATAAAGATTCAATTCGCGCAATTCGATACAGTAAAAGTGGGCGGTTTTTCGTATCAGCTGGAGATGACAAGCTCGTGAAATTTTGGGATACTAATTCTTGGCATTGTTTTTGTTCTGTGTAAGCAGAGTTCTACATAATTCTGAATTTTTTTGTTTTTAGGAAATCAGAATAATAATTTTGCTGTATTTTCTGAAAGTTTATGGTGGTGATGCTAACAGGGTTTCAGAGAAGAGAGTGACTTCTCTTGCAATAAGCAATGATGAGATGTTTGTTTGTTTCGCGGATAAGTTTGGAATGGTCTACGTTGTTGATATAAGAGATTACAACTATGAAAATCAGGGCTCGGTTAATAAGAAGGCTGTTCCAATTCTTTCCCACTATTGTAGCATAATTACAAGACTGGTATGGCATTTCTATAAGTTATGTGTACTTCTTTTTAAGTATATATGTTATGCATTGATTGATTTGAGCCAATTGGGGTATTCCTGCATAATGGATTTTTCCGCATACATGTGTTGTTCGGTCCTTATATAGTAATTTTGTTGTTTTGGAATCCACCAAGAGTCAGTTAGCAACGTCGAGTCTCTTTATCATTGCAAATGTGCTGTTTATGAGGGAGTTTACTTACTCTTACCATAATCATTATGCAGGAATTTTCTCCAGATGGGAAATACATTGTTACTGCTGATCGAGACTTCAAAATTCGTGTAACAAACTTTTGCTTCCCATTACATGTGGTGTGTTTTTTTGTTCATTTATTATTTGCTTACTTTTGCTAATGACAGGTCACTGTCTTTCCGAAAGAGCCCGTAAATGGGGCTCATGAGATACAAAGTTTTTGCCTCGGTCATACTGAGTAAGTGCTTTTCATTTGTCACTTGGCCATAAAGATTGGGGGATAAGATTATGTCCATTGTAGATGGTTTTGGTTTATGTGAAATAATACTGAATATTATTTTAGACATCCACATAAAGAGACGGAGTTTCTAAGTTAATTATTGTGGGAAATCAAGGTTCTCCGCTAAAGAACAACATTATGAGACATAATCTTATATGATTGCCTATCATAGAACTTGATGATTAAAGTAGTTGCGTAAACTGATTACTGCATGGATGGGAGAATCATTATAACTTCATTGCTGAATTCTCATTTTCAGTGGCGGAGATCATTCAAAGATCACACCGGTCAAATTTTCTTCTTTTTGTTTATCAACACATGTAAATTTGATTACTTTGATCTTAACTAACTCACATTAGATACACGTGATTGTAGTTTGTCACTTTGGTGGTGGTTGAATTGTGCCTTCTAAATTGTAAAAGTGAAGTGAGGTTTTTGGGGTCAGAATATAATCATCATATGCTTACTATATTCTCATAAAGGATCCTTGCTGGATTTTTTTTCTCTGGCTTTTATACTCTTCCATGTCTTCGTTTTTCCATTGGCTAGCATTATGCTATTGGCTTCTGATTATTTACCTTACTCTCATGTAATCATCACCAGGTTTGTCTCCTGCATTGCATTTGTCAGTTCTCAGGATTGTGCACAAGGACTTTTAGTCTCTGGAAGTGGTGATTCCACAGTGAGTTGTAGAACTTCTGAAGTTAAAATTTTGTATTTATAATTCACAAGAACGTCTGATCATTCTTTTGTCCTGGGCTAACCTAATTTCGGTGGCTGAAGGTTCGGTTGTGGGACTATGCCTCTGGTACTCTGCTTGATACGTGTGATGTTGGAGCTAAGGTAGGTGGTTAACCATTTTCTTCTTTGGGAACTATTAATCCCATAATTTGTGACTTAAAAAATTTCAAGTTTCTGTAGATGTTTCGATGAATGCTTTGATTGCCATAATCCTGTTCTAATTCCAACACGGGACACATCACTTTTCAATGAACTTGAACTTTGTAGTACATTTGATTATTTAGGCCAAAGTTCATTTGCCTTCATTTTTCTTTATTATGCAATTTTAATTTCAATTTTTCTCGGATGAATTGCTTTGAACCAGTGATTTGTTGTTTACTTTTGGTTTAATTACTTTTGGTTGTTGTACTAATAAACTTTAATCCTTGGCTTTGGTTTTAATTCTCTATATTCCTGAAGGCAGGACTTTTAAATTCTAATCAAGGACAAGAGGAGATGGTCCCTGCTGTAACCGATCTTTGTGCAGCCTCCGATGGTTCACTAGTTGCTGTGGCTATTCAGAGGTATATCATCACTCACAGTATTTCTTCCATGTCTACTGGTTTCTACTAATCCCTTTTAGTAAATAGCCATTATTGATCCATCTTATTTTGCTTAAGCTTGCCAGGGATAATGCTATTAAGCTGCAACCTTTCTGCCAGGACTCTTTCCATAGCTAAAGTGAGTACACTATCAAAACAATTTTGAATGTTATATGAGAGTGGCAAAGACAGCAATTGAATTGATCATTAATAACATTGAGGGTTAATTGCCAGAAATACCCTTGAAGTTTTGTCGAATTACAAAAATATTATATTTTCAAAGTTACAAATAGCCCCGTGTTATTTGTTTCTATTTTACAAATTCCACCCTCAATGGGTATTTGTAATTTTTAAAAGGGATAATTACAAAAACCCCCCGAGGTTCGGGCTAATTACAAAAAAAAACTATAGGTTTTTTGAAAATTGCAAAAAACCCTAGGTTTGATTCCGTATTACATTTTCTCCCTTCATAAGCAAATAAACTTTCAAACCCCCCCACCCCTGATATTTCTGTAAATATTAATGTTACCCCATTAAATGTAAGACATAATCAAACTTGAGGTTTTTTTGTAATTAGCTCAAACCTCAGGGGGTCTTTTGTAATTATACCCTTTTCAAATATAATTTGATTTTTTGTTTTCTGTAATTAGGCCAAACGGGTTGTGATTATCTCTAACATTAACGTATAGATGGTTGTCTGTTTCTCAGAACTTTTGCTAGCCTAATGGCTATTCTGGGATTTATCACTTATTAAAAAGTAATTTTTGATTCAAAATGACAGCCAAAAATTATGTAATAACTTTTAACACTTTCCTATGTCTACTTTTAGGTGGTTGCTGTTAAAGGGGAGACATTCATTCCAACGAGCATCGGAGCTTCATTTTCCATCCCGTTGTTATGGATGGTAATGGGCGCGTCCAGCTTACACAACACCGATTCGACACTTTTGGCTCGTGTGAGGGTTATTTCTGGCTTCGGATCTAACCAATCAGAATCTGTTTCTCATGAGACATCGGTGTTAGAAGATACAGAAATACCCGGAGGAGAGCCTTTGCTTAAAGAATTGCAAGGAAAATTGTCGATAGGAGAAGAAGCATTTTCAACAGCCGCTGAAGCTGTGAAAACGGCTATGCGCAATTTGTTAATCAAGAAGAATTACTCAGCAGAGAGACGGGAGGTACGAAAGAAAGGACGAAATGATAAGAAGAATCAATCGCCCGCTTAGTTCATAACTCGGGTCGATATTTGTGAAGACTGCTCGACCCGAAAGGTGGCGCTGGAATTCTGGTAATATTTTTGTATTACATGAATATATTGCCAACAAAAATAAAAATTAAAAAAAAAGTGCTGTAGAATCATAGTTTTCATTTATTGAGTCTTTAGCTGCTCCAAATTGTGGCCTAGGTAGATTTATAGTTGATTCTTAGACATTAGGGAGATTGTAATTTTATTTTCATTCCCTATTTGCTTTTGATTTAATGGATTCTCAAATTTATGGTAACCAAATTGTATGCTCTTGTGGCATGAATTAGGTGGGAATGAAATGAAATGCACATTCCGACGTTCATTCTCATTCATACGTATGATTGGTATATTTTAATAATGAGAATATTCCCTCCATAGAAATTCATATATTACCAAAAGTAAGAAATAGCCCGTCGTTCTTTTCCTCAACTATGAATTTAGCTATTCCTGATCAATGAGAATGACTTTACTTATGTTTTTGATGTAATTATTCTTTTAAAAAATAAGGATAATTTCAACGGAAAAAAAAAGAACCCTGAGGTTCGGGCTAATACAAAAACTCTAGGGTGTTTTAAAAATTACAAAAAAATTCTTTGATGTTTGATTATGTCTTACATTTTTTCTTTCTTAGTAAGAAAAAAATATTTCAAAAGTTATAGTCAGAAACTTGGTCTAAGACTCTTTTGTCGATTTTTTGTTTTTCATTCTTATCTAATTTCATCCATGCATATCAATCGTTTCCTTGGTGTACGAAGGGTGTTTTATTATAAAAATTTTGACATGGGTTCTTGTATTCATATACAATTACTAGTTTGATAAACAATTGAACTCAAAATTTTCACAATCTTGATATATGCATGTTTGTGTCCAAGTCCAACTTATTTCAATTGCAATCAAAAGTAAATGACAAAATCCCAAGAAAAGAGAGCCCCTTAGAAGAGAATGAGCGCGGATGCCCCCACAAAGCTGAGTGGTAAAAGGGACTGGTAATCCTCGTTGATTCTAGGCGTGTGGATTCGATTCTCACCAAGAAGACCCGACCTTCAAAACTAGTTGAATGTTCAATTGGAATCTAGTTCAATCCTTGATTCTCGGCACATCTTGCAATTCACCCATGTTGAGCCAAGGGGCCTCACGTCCAGGATTAGTTGTTTGGAAGCCCAGGGTATAAATAAAAGAAGGGATAATTACAAAAAACTCCCCAAGCTTCAGGCTAATTACAAAAAAAACCATAGATTTTTGAAAATTGCAAAAAAAAAAAACCCTTGAGGTTAACTTTGTTTTACATTTCCCCCTTCATAAACAAAAATATTTCAAAAACCCTTGATACTTATACAAATATTACAATTACCCCCTTACATTTAAAACAGAAACAAATTTGAGGGTTTTTTTGTAATTTTGAAATATCTGTAGGTTTTTTTGTAATTAGTCCAAACCTCAGGAAAGTTTTTGTAATTAACCCATAAAAGAATGAGCACAGATGAATAACCAATAATGCAAAAGCTGGACAAAAGGAGAAGACAAGAAACAATTAGAGATGGTGACTGATTGAAGAAGAAAGGTTGTGGGCCCATTCAACACGAAAAATATGCAAAAATATATCTCCTATTGGTGCCCACCAAACAACTGATGGCGAATAAGATCACGCCACGTGTGATTGATGAGAAATTAAAAAAAAAAAAGAAACAAAAGCGTAACTGTGGCACCAACTTTTGTTTAAGAAATTGATGATTATTTATTTAGTAGAAAGGGACATTTTCTGCTTTTGTATCAGATAAGCCACGCCCAATAGATAGACATTGAATTCAATTCAAGGACATATGGGTGCCTATATTTCAATCATCTGTCCCCTTCCCTTTAATTTTTTACATATTTATTGGGATTTTGTTTCTGTTCTAATTCATGCTATTTTATTTCCATGATTTTATATTCAGTTGGTACAAGACATTTACATGGAATTAGAAAACTAAAATATTTAGGTGTCTTTATTGGATATCTTTTATTTTGAAAATTCTCATTTTTTAGAGAATAGTGGTAAAATTTTTTTTTGGAAGAACAAATTAAATATATGAATTTTGAGAGTGATTGGATGTGAGATGAAAAACTAATGATGAAAGTTGATTTGATTTAAAAATAGTAAAATTAATGATGGGATATGAGTGGTGGTTAGAAATGTGTGAGTAAGTGAATAGTGAAATTTGTGGGAGAATATGTAATAATGATTAGTTTTTCTTTTTTGGAAAAATGTGTAGATGTGATTGGTAAAAGAAAAAATTAGAAAAAATGAAAGTAAGAGAATAGTATATTTTTAAAAAAAATCTATAAACAATCGCATGTTTGGTAAAAAAAATCTCCAAATAAACGAAAATGAAATTTCTTCCCTATCCAATCACGAGTCTTATATGTTTATATTTTTTACGTATATTGATGATGAGTTATTGCGACATTGTTCTAAAAATCTCTCGCAAGCTTCGCAGGCGCTAACCACTAGGCTTCCCTTAGTCGCATATGTTTATTTTTCCGCTTAGGCTCGATTAATTCTAAGTCTAAAAAGTGGAAAACGAATCAAACTATTCGACACTGACTCGAAATTGATTGTTAAAAGCTCATTTGAGTTCGGTTCGTGAACTTAACGAAGTAAGCTTGAAACGTTCTTTCGTTTGATAAAATATAATGTTCGCTCGAGCGCGGCTTGATTAATAAAAAAAAATATTTGTAAAACTATCAATTACTCGGGTTCGATTCTTGTTTGATTCAGTTAAAGCTCGTTTGAGCTCGATTCAGTTAATAATCAACAAGCTCAAATACATTTGAAGCTCAGATTTTATTCAAACATGCTTGAACATTATTATTATATTCAACTTGACTCAATTCAATTATAACCCTAGCTAGGCCTCATTTCGTCGTCTTTCTAGTGCTTAGTACTTTTTATAACACTAAGTTACTAGTATGCAAAGATGATTTTAACTAAGGGGGCAAGTGGAGGCTATTTATTTTAAAATTATATTAATACTAATGAAAAATTACATTTGCCCCTTAAGGAAAAATTTATTATATACGTCTTCAAAATATGTTTCGCTCCTCCAGGTCCCGAATCTGCGTCCGCCATTGCTAGTATGGTATTATTATTCTGAATTCGTACATCTATAAGATAATGAACACAAGTTGTAGGTTTTAAGAGATCGTATAATTCTAGAAGTACGAACATTATGGGCATTATAAAAATAGCTCTTTGGGATTGAAAAAAAAAAAGTCCTTGAGCCTTCTTAACAAGTGTCAAGATTTAACGAGGTTGTAATGAAATTCTTTGATATATCATCAAGGGGACGGCTGGATAGCTATATATATAATACAATTATAATAGAACTCCAACTTAGATACGTAATTTTCTAATGCTTTGTGATCTTATCTTTCAATAATTACAATATTTTGGTAATATAAATTTGGAAAATAAAATTCTCTCTTTGACTTGGCCCGTTTTTGAGTATTGACATTTTTTTTTGGATATTTCAAATATTAAAGGCATTTAAAAAGAGCTTTTACCTTGACAAATTATGAAGTCATTGTACGAAATTCAAATTCTCTACCTCATATTATATTTTTATTGAGTGTTAGAAGGTACCCATATTACTTTAACTATACAAAAATATTTTATCTTGTAACAATTATAAGCAAAGTGTATATGCCTTTATATACATGAATTATAATATGAACGACGAAATTAAACATATTGATAAGTACAAAAACTATCTCGAGGTTTAGTCGGATTACGATAAACTCAAATTAAATTTCAAAATTACAAACACCCTCTAAAGATTTATATTTAACTAATAAATACCCCACTCTTAACGCTGCAATTTATAAAAGAGCAACATATGTCAAACAAGTATTTGCAACGACTTCGAAAAATAATTGGATTTTGTATAATTAGGATAAACCTCGGGATAGTTTTTATTATTAACCCTAAAACATAATACAGGATCCAAACAACAATAAAAGGGCCCAATTTCTAAACCATTATCATTTTTTTTGCAATCAAATTGATGTCCATGTGGGGAAGTAGGCATGCATCACAATCAAGTGTTCCATCACAAGAATTTATTGATCATACATGAACGTTTATCTACAAAAATAATTGATCATCATCTCTTATATAATTTCATCTGAAATTTATATTTGATTTAGTCAAATAATAGGACAAAAACGCAGGCCAAAATAGTAACTAATAGGGTTATGCCAAATTTATTATATTTACTTTTGATCCCTAACAATTTCATTGCATCGTCAATTACTTAATTGAGACGTGCACGCATTATACACAATTTATCCGACATGTAAATATTACTACACAAATGATGTAATAGAGCTAATGACACAATCTTCATGCGAATATGGAAAGTTTAATTCCCTATTCACCAATTTATTTTTTGCAAACATATTCACTAACTTTCTATATGCACAACAAGAAAATCGGTTCAAATCGACAATAAGAAAATCTCGGTTCCAAGCGAAATTCGATACAAATGATTTTATCACTAAATTTTACAATTACTTATAAAAAAATACCTACATAATACAAAATATTATTTTTCCTCAAATTATACCGACAGATTACCAACGGGTTTCAAATTTACCGACGGATCACCAATAGTTTCAAATTTACCGACAAAAATATTGCAGGTATTACCAATATTTTTATCTACAACGATTGTATTTATACTTTACAATTATCTTAATATTTACCTATATAAAAGCCTCTGATTTTTTTCTAAGTAAAACTGAATTTTTCTTGTATTGACGTATTGCTTGTTTACGTGACATCCGATTTGTACGTATATTCAAATTTTATTTAATGTTAGTTTTTTTATTTAATGCTAGTTTTTAGGTCAGAATGCAAAAAAAAAAAAAAAAAAAAAAAAAAAAACTTACGAATTTTCTCAATACCGACATAAATGTTGTATGCGGATTGGTTAAAGTGTACATAGATTAGCTTCTCTATCTAATGTATTTTGAAATTGTAGTATACATTTGACTTCCTTTTGTCTTTGCTTATTTTTGTACATTCAACGCTCTTATCATATATCGTGATATTTGTATGATAACTCGAGGATAAAATTTTTATTTTTACTTTTTTTTTTCTTCTTTTTGTTACCATAATTCAATCATTCAATGATGAAAGGTCCTTTTCAATACCTAAAGGTTTAATGCAAAAACCCACTACCATAAAACCGATGAAAAGCATGGGGCAAAGTTGATTTCTTACTTACCTTGGGGCCCAAAAGGAAAATGGGCCCAAACTTGAAGTGGGCCAGCAATCTGCACTGTTTTAGACTTGTGGTAGAGAATCCTAATGAGAGAGTTCAATGACAAAATGAAAAGAGGAAGAAAAAAAAAAAAAAAAGAGTAGAAGATATTTTCTTTTTAAAAAAAAAAAAAAAATATCAAATCAATTTATGTCATATCTACATGCTTTATTTTTGGGATGCTACACTGAGTAGACATATATTAGTATATGAATAATGGACAATTATCTCTTTTTTTTTTTTTACAACTCAGATATCAGGTGTGTAGACCCGACTAATCCTAGATCTAGTAGTACCAGAAGCCCCTTGGCCAAGCAGGAGGTGAATCGCGAGATTTACCCGGGTGGTCAGAATGGAATCAGGATCTAATTGTTCCCTGTCAGATTGACCCCGGACTGATCCATGATAGGATTGCTTTAGACGGAGAATCGAACCCACGCAGTTGTAGGACAACGCGAGTCTGGATTATTTTTTTATAATATGGATAGACCAAAATTTTCAAATACATGCAAAATGCAATACAAAGTTTTATTGTAATAATTACTTTCATTAATGTATTAGTGCTACACTACTAACTTTTAATTATTACATTCGATAATACTGTTGTAAATATATTCACAACTTCTATTTTTAAAATTTCTGAAATTGGGTACTTGAGACAGGTAAAGTAGTACTTTGAACTTATATTTTAGGATATTTTTGTAATTATTGGATGTTAAACTTGACTTTATTACTTTCTTATCAAACTTTATACTTTTCATTATGTGCTTGGCCTATCTTTTTTCATGATTGTTTAACTTTTATCATGGTGTTCTGTATATATATCCCCCATTAACTTGATTATGATCTTTTTTTATTGAGAAAATGTATATTTTTATCCATTTGGGTTTAAGAAAACACTTTCTTGACCAACTTTTATAAAAATAACTATTTTACCCACTTTTACCTCAACTCTCTCTCTTTCTTGCTTAAAGTAAAACAAACTTCCTCCCTCACTTCTTTTCAAATTTTCTTCCTCCCTTCTTCCTCATTTTCTTCCTTCCACAAATTGAAGACGATTGAAGACTTGTATTTTTCGATTTTTGAAGCTACAAGAAACGATTGAAGACACATTTTGAACCAAGACAATGTATTACTTTCTGTAAATATTTATGTATAAAGATAGAAAATTCGCTTGATTTTGTAACTAAAAAAATTCAGAACTGGAAAGTTTAACGTGGCACTATCGGGCTCTCAACATGGTACTATCGTGCCATGTTGATCTTTAACTGAGTACGATCGTACCCAGAAAACACCAGGGTACTATCGTGCCCTACAACATGTAGGGCACTATCGTACCCTAGTAATTCTGGGTACGATCGTACCCAGAATTACCTGGGTACTATCGTGCCATGATGTATGGTACTATCGTGCCCTACTTTTGTGTAGGCACTATCGCACTCTCCTAGTTGGCACGATCGCACCCAATCCGCTTAATTTTTTTTTTTTTCGGTGTGTATTTGGTTGATGTGTACGCACATATGGACGGCCCAATAGTACCCTTTGAACGAGGCGATAGGGCTGCACATATGGACGGCCCGATCGCACCCCTTTCAGCGGGGTACTATCGGGCCGTACTTTAGGGCCCGATCGTACCGTAAGTATCCAACCCATTAGTAAGGGTAGTTAAGTCATTGTGGGTAGAAAAGTTGTTTTTATAAAATTGGGTAGAAAAATAGTTCCACTATCCATAGTGGCTAGAAAAAAATTCTCCCAACCAGTGGGCTTAGCTCACCTGGCCACCACCCTGTGATTGTGGGATGGAGGTCGGGGTTCAAATCCCCGCTCCATCAAATTGTTTGTGGGGTGGAGGTCGGGTTCATATCCCTGCTCCATCAAATGCTCCCAGGGGCATATGCGGTAGTGAAGATTTGGTGGGAACTCATACTAAATAGCATCCGTGTGGGTTCGATTCGGGAGAGATCATTATTAGTAGATTGGGGGTCGAACATAATTGTTCTCTTTACCAGGAGGATCTGGTTTACGTCGTGAGACCCGTCCGAACATTTGGCCAGTGCGTGCACATCCCGCGGTTTACCTTGGCGGCAAAGAATGAGGAGCCGGAGTTTGTTGTCTCGGGCGTAGTCGGGCGTAAGTAGCAGGTTGAGTTATCAAAAAAAAAAAAAAAAAAAAAAAAAAAAAAAAGAAAAAAATTCTCCTTTTTTATTTTCTCCTATTTTTCTTTTCATTTTTCCATCCACGTAAGGCTATTTTCCTCTTGTTCGAAGAAAGTCGGACTTACGACATATAATCCCGAGCAATCTATATATAGTTTGAGCAAATTTGGTCAACATTTTCTTTGTGTGTAATGAGACAAGTAAAATCCAATTGAATTTATTACTGTAAATTTGTGAGTTTTTTTTTATTTTTAAAATTTTCAAAGAATTTGGCTAGGTAGTTTCTAAAGTCGAGTCGCTAAACTGTGTTCACATTTGTATTACTAATTCAAAAAAAAAAAAACTAAGGTCAAATGAATTTCGAACGAATAACTTAATTTATATTTTAGTGCTACATATGAGCATACATTTTCAAGTGAAAAAATAAATAAATAAAAAATAAAATTTAAAAGCATGAAGACAAAGAAAATTAAATGGTTTAATTTCAAAAAGTAGCCTGAGGTTTTGGTAATTACAGAAAAAATCAGTGATATTTAATCAATCTAACATTTTACCCTAATCGTCATCTACATAACAAAACTTGCTGATTTCATTAAAAAAATTGAAAATTCGAAAATACCTTGGTACTACTATTCACAAAATTTTCACAAATTACACATCAAAAACTCTCTCTATACTCTCTCTATAATGCTTTCAAGAAAAAGAAAAAAATCATTATCGACTTTACAAATTTGTCTATAGTCGTTAGAACTTAGAAGCATTATCGACTTTACAAATTCCATTAATTTTACCCTAACCTTGAAAACATCAATATTTTTTATGACTCTAATTACCTCAAATCTCGAGATAGCTTTGTATTTAACCCTAAAATAAATGCCAAGTATAATCATTAACCAAAGAGAATAAGGAAAAAGTAAAAAAAAAAAAAAAGGAAAAGGCCAAGAAGAAGGTAAAAACTAAAAAGCATCCGTATACCGTATATGGGGGTACGCGTGGGAAGCAGCAGTAGTTTTTTGTACGAGCAGTAAAATTGAGACACGCAACCTGCGTACGACGAGACCACGTAAATTTGTAAAAAGTAAAAACAAACAAAATCAATAATTACTGGGGTCAGAGTCAGACCAATATTTTAACCTCAGAGTGCGTGCATTTAACCGCCCCATCACTTTGCTTTCTTTCTTTCTTGTGCGTGTCTGTGTGTGTGAGAGAGAAAAAGATTACATCATTGTGTAAGATAGTGGGGCACTGATTGAATAACGACAAAATAGCTCACACACAAGAAATATTCAATACATGGACTGAAAAAATAGTATAAAATGTAATAATTTTATTAGTTTTTTTATTGCAAATTGATATGGTGAGAGATATTGGGAGTGTTTTTGCAAACACTAAAAATAAGTATTTTTATTTTTCTTAAGAAAAGCGAGTTTTTAGTGTTTGCAATCTGAAAACTTTTTAATTTCGCTTCATTTAATCGGAGATCTAAAAAGCGAGGAGAGAAGTCTTTAGATTATCTTCGCTTCAAGTTTGAATTTTACAAATAAATAAGACTTCTACTACTTTTTTACCAAACACTCTCAACTTCTCATTCTCAACTTTTGATTTTATTTTCAAACACTACCAACTTCCGATTCTCAACTACTTCTACTTTTGCTATAATAAATCACTTCTTCTAAAAATGAAGTTTTTGCAAACACTCCCATTATCTTATTAGAGGTGCTCAAACAAAATTGTTTTTTCCTTTATTTTAATTATTTCACACATTGTTTAACTTTGATATTACTTAATTAATTATTTAGTATTATTTGGATTGCAGATATAATTATCGATATATTTGGCCCATAACGGCTCACACACCCACTTTATCCTACAAGACTTCTGCGACCTATCAACTCATGTATAAAAAAATTTCTCCTCATTATTTTTAAGTATTATGAGTTCAATGTCTCAAATATTGTTTCCTCCCGTATATTTGGTACTCGTCTAACATTTGTTGAATTATCAAGTTTTATCTCAAGAACTATCGGTTCTAGAATTTTTTTGACTTTTTATCATTAATCTTAACTTGGAGTGACATGCGAATGTCATCAGTATAATTTTTTTCGGACCCACACTTTTTTTTGGACGATGAAACATTCGCCTTCCAGGATGGTCTTAATCTCGGGAACAAACTTCAACTCATCACTCCATGTTTAAACCCAACACCTCGAGATGCAATTACAACCTCGAGGTCGCATTAAGCCAACTAGATTATCAGCAGTATAAATGAAGAAGGGATATTCATCTCTGCCTAACATCATATAAAAAGTCACTTGCAAAATTATAAACACAGTTCTTAGTTATATACGTTGGGATTGCCTGCAATTTCGAATACGACTTCCAAATATTTTTATTTATAATCATCATTATTGTAAAGAAAAATGAAAGCTAAAGTCCAAAATGAATGAGAAAATAATTATCAAAGTGGAGAAATCATGTGGGGCCCTTATCTTGCTGGCTTTTTTCCTTTTTATTTTCTTTCCTATCCTTTTCTCAAAAACAATCAAGCAAAGCTTTCTTCTTTCTCTACTCATCTTTAAAAAGCACCAAAAACTAGCTATATTTCCTCCGTTTCTCTTTCTCTGCAAAATCTTGTTTTGATCATCAATGTATAAATTTGATGTTGATTATTTGCATTTGATGTAGCTTTTGTTGAAGAAAAAAAAAAAGAAGAAAAAAGATTGGAGCTTTTTCTTGTTTACATGTCATTGTTCTTTAAAATAAATGGAGGCTAATGAAATCTAGCAGGGTTTTTCAACTTTTTTACTACTTTTTTATTTCTTTATGGTTTATGATTGATTTTTGGGGTTTAGATTCTTTTGAGGCTCAGTAAAGTAGAAGTCTTTTTGCAGGGGTTAACATAACACCACTAGTTCCAGGTTAGCTCTTTCTTGCAAAAACCCCTTTTGTTTTTCCCTTTTTCTTGTGGTAATTTTTAATTTTAGGGTTTATAATTTCATTCTTGTTTTATTTGCAGCTTGAAAAAAATTAGTACTGATGCTGAGAAATAGATCTAGAGCAGTGACAACCAAACAAGCCCTAATGGCAGATCCCACCTCACCAATTTCATCTTTCTTGAATTCTCCAAGGTTTTTCAATGGGTTTTTGAACAAGAACCTTTTTTCAGACACAGAGACTCATAATAATGTCATGAGCCCAACCTCAATTCTTGACACCCAAAAAAATTCCAGTTTTGTGAACCCATTTGGGTATGACAAAAATCTGTCCAAATTCCCAAACCCAAACACCAAACAGGACACTAAAGCCATTGGGCTAGCCCTAATTGACTCAATTATTGAAGAAAAAAATGATCTTGAAAATTTCCCCAAGCCAATCAACAGAATGGTTTTACATGGATCAAAGCTTAAGGTTCAAATCCCAGTCATAAATCCCACATCTTCGATTTATTCTCCGGTCGAATCGCCTAAATCCCCTGCCGATTTTGGGATCAAGACCAAGAATTCTCAATTCTTGAGCCCTTTTTCAAGCACCCCTGTTAAAGATTTTACCAGGCAGTTGTCTTTGAAGGAAATGGAGCTTTCTGAGGATTATACTTGTGTGATCACTCATGGGCCTAATCCTAAAACCACTCATATTTGATGATTGTATTGTGGAGAGCTGTTGTGGGGATGATGCAAAAATTATGAGCACAAGAAAATGGATTGTGGGTTTGAGACTAATGGTTTAAATTCTCCATCTGGTAATTTCTTGAGTTTTTGTCACACTTGCAAGGATATTCTTGGACAAGGCAAAGATATTTACATTTACAGGTTAGTCCAATTTTTTTTTCCATGTTTTAATGCTTATTTTATTTAGTTCTTGTTGTGATTTAATATTGAATGTTGTGGATGGATCATGGTTTTTAAGCCCAAAAATAATTACAGTATAATCTCAATAATTTAATAATAGATTAATTAATATCCTCATTTAAATAATATTTTTGGTCGGTCTCGAGTTGGGAACAAGAAGCAAAATTAATAATTCGATAATTTTTTATCTTACTAAATAAATAATTTTTATTAATTTATAGAGGTTTAAATGTAGATTTTTAAAGTGGGTTTTTAGCATTTTCTGGACAGAGTGAATAATTTTTATTGGGAAAATATTTGTATGATCTCATTGAATCACTAGAGATGAATGATTGGTCTAACATAATTTTGTATTGTAGTGGTTATATCTCACATCATTGTTTTACTTTGTTTGTTGAACTGCAATAATTGAAGCACATCAGACTGGTCCAACCTAGTGGTTTTAATGATATTAACCCATTGCCATTATTATTTGGAATAATTCAATTTTTCTTTGTGGAGTAAATAATTTAAGTTTGTTTTTGTTTTCAGAGGTGAGAAAGCCTTTTGCAGCCATGAATGCCGTTGCCAAGAAATGTTTTTGATGGAATGAAGAACCCAGATATGGATGATGCTTTTAGAACGCTTTATATTATTCTCATTCTTGGTGCTTCACTTTCTTGCATCAGAGGAATTTAGCATCTTCACAAAAGGATTTTGCCTAAAGATATCAAATTTCCCTGCGCCATGATTATGATCAGTAGGGGGAATAAATTTTTTACATCGATGTGAAATATTTCTTCTATTTTTTGCTGATTTTTTTGGTTTCTTGAAATCCTGTGCTGGTTCTGTTGAATCCCTCTCCCTTTGCATATACAGATAATGGGAGTATTATAAAATGAAAACCCCATTGGAGTTTTCTTGAGTTACTATCTCTTGGCTCATGGTTTTTGGCATTTCAACTGTTAATAGTGTGTGACAGAATAATAGCTCATGTTTTAATTTTTATTGATCATTTTTGGTAACATCATACTGTACAAGAACTGCAAATTGTTTTGCTTTTGAAAAGTAGTTCTTATCTGCTCGAGTAGCATCTCAAATATAATACTAAAATGGGGCATTCTATTATCTTCATGAAAGTTTCAAAAGACTTTTTCAAGCATTTAATCTAGGGATGGCAATGAGTAACACGACACAATTACAGAGACAAAATACGATAAAAACATGACACTATTACCTAACACGAAATTGACAATTAAGTTAAAATTATAATTATTGTTATATATTAGATCAAATGAAATATATAACACGAAGACACGATAACACAATTTGTCACCCCTAATTTAATCCAAAAGACAAGTCCTTTCCTAAGGAGTAATTTACCAGTAAATTAAATGGGGTGGGTACCATGATTGAGTTAGGTAACGTAAAGTAAAATACTTTAGAAGATTAAAGTTAAAAGTCCTCTATGGTTATCTATACTTGATGTTCCTATCACCACCACATCAATTTTATAAAAAAATTGAAACTTAAAATACTTTGAGCAAAAGAATTATATAAACTGTTGCCGTAACTATAAGATTTGTAAATTTTCACCTAAAACAGATTATTAATAATATTATTTCTATTATAAAAATAAATTTCCCAATATTTCTCAAGTTATAAAACGAATCAAAGTGCTTTAACGGATCTACAAATTGCGGGTCCAGGTCCTTGTAAACCTTATATGTTACGACCCAAATCCAACCTATTGTCACCCCTATTATTCAATCCCATACATTTACTTTTCACATGCACATGGATGAAAATTCATACATCGAACCTTAGTGCACCCAGCTGAATTCACATCCTCAATATACTCAATTGCAAAATCTAACTATAAATGAAAAGGAAAAACAGAGTCAAAATATTAGAAAGCAGACAAAATAAAATAATAAGGGACTTCCCTAACGAGGGTTCGAAATTACACAAAAGTTCAAACGGCATTAGAACGATACAACCTGAAATAGAGTTTCCTACTTTGAGAAACACAAAGAGTCAAAACGAAATGCACAAAGGTTCAAAACAGACTAACACATAGCAGAAATTAAGAACCAAACACTACAAAGATCAGGGTAACAACAAGGTACTGATAAAGCCTTCTTGAAGAATCATTCTTCCATCAACAACAAGTAGGGTACAAGCACTGTAAAAACATGAAACGTATATATTAGGACCTGCATCTAAGCAGTAATACCAAACAAAAAAAAAAAAGTAAATGTTAGGCATAATCTAAGTAAGATTACCTGTGAACAGCTTGGTATGATCAACAATCTCCATTGAAACTCTAGAACAAGGGGAACAAAGGGGTATAACCCACTTCCGAAAAAGAGAAGCGGGCAAGGTCACAAGACACAGCTCACTCAGAATGGATCAAGCCTAAGGACTACAAGCAGAGAATTAGGAAAGCTTGCAAGAGAAAACCAACAGGAATCGAACCTAACTAGGAAAAAAGGAAAAATCATCTATCTCTATTTCCTTCCCAATTTTCTATATCAAAAACCAGAAAATTTGGCAAAGGGAAAACCAAAGATATAGAAGACAGTAACTAATTCAAAATAAAACTAATAGCAAGAATAAGAATATACGAGGAAAGCTGATGAACCGATTCTGGAACCATGGACAGAGAGACAATATAGTTGATACCTGACTACAGAAGGTATTTGACAAATGAAAAAGGTTAACTGAGGATAACCCGAACATCAGAGTGAGATACTAGACTGGAAGGACAATAAAGAAAACCCTACTAAAACTAACGAAGTTAGGTTTTCTACAGTATATACAAGTATAAGAAAAACTGCTTAAAAGGGTGAAATGGTAAGGTAAAATTAACCATGTGACAGAAAATAAACTTGAAGAACTTGATTGCTACTTTCAATAGCAGCTACTTTTCCCCAACCTGAATTAGCCGCAGTCAATTCAACAATCATGTCAACTCTACCATCACCATTCAACTACAGCATCCCACCTATCAATCCATGCCTTCAATTCACAACATTTCCTAGAAAAATCCATTTCTGAGCAACCAAACACATTTCATATTCCCTCAATTTCCAGATACTTTGGAGATAGTCGAACAACCAGGCACCACAGCTCTTGCACCACCACGCCACACTGCTTCAGAACGCTAAGTCAACTCTTAATAACACGTTATCCCATTGACTGATACTCTTTATTATATATACATCTACAACTAACCACAACTTCCCTATTTACTGGCCACCTAATCACCACCAGCACCCCTTCATTCATCGGTATTATCAAGATTAAGAATGCGGCGAAGGGTCTTGGTAGCAGAATCAGAAATGTCAAAGGAATGACAGGGCGAAGGGCTTCGCTCCCTAGTTGGGGAAGCAGGTGCAGATTTAGCCATGCGGGGAAAATTAATTTCTGAGGTCACAGCAGGCAAGTCAAGGGAAACAGTTCTTTTAGGCCTCAGTTGAAACTTAGGAATGGGCAAAGAACTCGGGGAGGTGAATTTGAATAAGCAGGTCCAGCCCAACGCTCAGATAAATGGAGCTCTCTTTCATTGTTCTCGAACATGAACTTAACTGGTATCGAAATTGTACTACATTTTGCAATACTTTTTGAGATATTTTGGCTTTCATTAAGAGATGGAGATGGGGTTCTGGGCGAAAATGAGGCAGAAAAGGTCTTTTCAGAAACAGGTGTAATACTTGAGCTATCTTTGGATGGGGTTGGAAGCAACCCTTCTCCAGATTGAAATGTCCTGCAATTAATACCCGAAAATTGCCCGAAGGTGGTGAGCCAAACGACCCAAATTTTGTCGAACTGTAGCCGCGGTTTCTACTATAATGGTGATTCCTATGATGCGCAACAAGAGTCTCCATCCCAAGCAATTTACAGGATAAACTCAACTCAGTCCGTTTGGTACTCCTATCCTATTCACTAATCTTAATTACAACTAAAACAACTCCAAAAAAGATCTAACAACTTAACAGCTTTCAAAACTCTATGAATCTTAAACTATCAGAAATTTTAGATCTCCTCCATAACCACCAAAATCTGAGCAAATCGACAACTACTTCAGTAAACCCGACCGATACATCGAACATATATCTATATATGTGTGTATGCACAATAACCGCACCGTCACTCCTCAGTTTCTTCAGATCTACACACATCACACAGAAATGAAACGAAATAACTATCAAAACGAAATCAAAATCACATAAACAAACAAAAACACATAAACACAAAATGAAAACAGCATAAATCAGCTAAAAAACGATTCAATCTAGAAAACTAACCTGATTTTTCGAGTGATAACAGAGGCAAATAGTACAGATCTTATACTCGAATTTCCCCCACTCTCTCTATACAGACTGTACTTATAAGTGAGGCTGATATATTTTTTTCTAAAATGAGAAGAAAAATGAGAAAGCCATGGAAGTTCACCACTGCTGTATGTGAGAAACCTTTCTTTTGTAATTTTTTGTTGAGGGCTTAAAATCCGCGGATCTGAAATGGACTCAGAGTTGTATTTAAATCTCGTGTATAGGAACGGCGTGCACCTTGCGATAGTGGGAGTGACGGATTTACCAAATGGGCCCTGCGATTGAGTGGTAATTACTTTTAACTCCCCTCACGTTTTGAAACCGACGTTCAACTACAAATGAAGACGACGTGACAGTTTTGCCCTCCAAGGAACTTTATAAACAGAATAAATCAAGGGTGGGCTATTTGCCCCCAAAATTTGATTAATATACCCCTCTTTCAATATTTACAAAAATGGCATAAGTTAAAAAAACTATTATATCTTTAATAAAATAAAACAGTATAAATACACCACTTTAAATGCTGAAAAAAGTTGTTTCTCTTTTTCCCAAAAAAAAATGATTCTTTTCCAGCTTTTTTTTTCGAGAAAAGCTGGTTTTTTCCATCTGATTTTTTTGGGGAAAAAATTATTTTTTTTCCAAAAAAACGCTGGAAACAACTTTTTTTCAGCTTTTTTTCCCGAAAAAAAGTTGTTTCCTTTTTTTCCCTAAAAAAACTGATTCCAAAAAAAAAGATGTTTTTTCCAAAAAACGCTGGAAACAACTTTTTTTCCCGAAAAAATCTGATTTTTCCAGCTTTTTTCCCGAGAAAAAGCTATTTTTTTCACTAAAAAACGTTGGAAACAATTTTTTTTCCCAAAAAAAAGTGATTTTCAGCTTTTTTTTTTCGAAAAAACTGATTTTTTTCAGTTTTTTCCAAAAAAAAGCTGTTTTTTTCCAAAAAAACTATCTCTTTTTCCGAAAAAATCTGATTTTTTAAGGTTGAGTTTTTTAGTTTGGAGGGTAAAATTGGAAATATAGGTGTGGTGTATTTAGTAATTAGATGGGTTTGTAAAATAGGGATAGAGTGTATGTAGAAATGGTGTATTAATCAAATATTGTGGTACAAATAGCGCCACCCATAATTTAAATATCCTTTTAAAAATATTTAAAATAGTTATTTAAGGAGAAATAGCCATACATTTATTAGGTTAATGTATTGAAAATGAGACGAAGAAAAGAAGATGGAAAAACAATTGCTAGGGTTTTCGATATAAGCAAAGCCACCAACAATATTCAAGTTTTACAAATTACAAAAGTGGAAAGGATAATAAAACCCCTAGGGTCGGGTGTCAATGTGCGGGTCGGATCGGCACTGGATTGTAAGTCTAGCGGCTACGATAATCTAGAGGGGGTGAATAGATTATCTCCATTTTTTCGATTTCGCCTTCTTTTTCGAACCAAATGCTCAAAGACAATAATAAATGTGCGGAATGTAAATAACACACGTCGATTTAAAGAGGTTCAACCCACCAGGGTCTAATCCTCTACCACCCCAAGATATCCAGGGATGGATTTCAAAAAGAAAAAGATTTTATTAATTTACCACAAATTAATACAACACCAACTTACAACAACACCTTGAAGAACACCACACTCTTCTTCAACACCACCTTTGAGATTACCACAATCTCTCTTAAAGATTACCACAATCTCCAATCGGCACCTTGTGAAGATTACCACAATCTTCAACCTTGAAGAATACCAAATTCTTCAACACCTCAAAAGAAGATTACCACAATCTTCTCACACCTAACACCTAGATCACCCAAGTGTGTTCTTACCACAAGAACACTCACAAGGATATCTTGTGTTGAATTATTACCCAAAAATTCAAGATTACAACTCGATAATGAATTATACAATTGAGTGCAAGTGTAATCAAGAATAGCCTAGACCTCAAGAATGTGAAAGTGAATAGCTAGGCAAATTACAACAAGAAATAAGACAATGTAAGAACAAGTATATTCTTGAGTGTATCTTGTTGTGTTGTAGTTTTTTCTCCTATTATGTTGCTTCAATTCTTCCTCTATTTATAGAAGATGTCTTGTACATGATAGGCTCCTCTTGGGGACATGAATTCTGTAAAAACTTGCAAGACAATTGAAGAAAAGAGTGTTAGAAATCAATCCCACAAATTAAGGAAAAAGATGTCTGCTGACAACATTACATTTTTTCTTTGTCAAACTTAAAAGCGGCCGCGCACTATTAAGTTAAGAAAAGAACACAAAAAAAATCAATGGGAGACCGGTCGCCCTATGGTGCGACGGTCGCCCACCATGGTGACTGGTCCCCGACTCATTTTGGGAGTTCCGTGAGTTCTATTTCATGCAATGCGTTCCTGTGTACTGTCGCTCTTTTTCACATTCGTCGGCCGACCTCCAAAATGAAATGTTGTCCGATTTTTGTCAAAAATAAACCTCAAGAAATACTCTGAAAAATTCGTAAAAACATTTTAAACCGATCGGGAGTATTTAGGACAACATTAGAAATATAGTTTTGATGAAATAACACATTAATACAAAAAGTGTTGTCCGATATAAATTCCAATAAATACTCGAAAAATTCGTAAAAACATTTTAGACCAATCGGGAGTATTAGGACAACATTTAGAAACCGAGTTTCCATGTGAAAATCTATTGACATAAAATCATTAAAAGTGTTGTCCAATTTTGTCAAAGCATAACTTGAAGAAATACTCCGGAGAATATTAAAACCATTTTAGATCATTTAGGAGTATTTGGACAACCTTTAAAAACATTGTTTTGGTGTAAAAACAAAATCATCAAAATCATGATAAAACCATTTATCAAACAATCTCCCCTTTTTGATGATTACAAACCAAAATAATTTTAACGAGGTCGATTTTGAAAACAAAACAATTTTACCTAGGTTAAAGAGAACTATCTATTGTGAGCGACAACATTTCATGCAATAAAAACACAAGGATGGGAGTAGAGATATTCAAACACATATAGCAAATGCTCCCCTATCAACATGCACAACAAGAGTTATAGAGAAGCAACTAAATTAAAAGCTAAAGTCTTAGTTTTTCAATATTGAGCTTAAGTTTCAAAACTTAAAAGCTCCTGTCACAAAGAGACATCATTAGAAACATATACAAGTCCATACTACAACCAATGGACCATAATTCATACATAACCATAATGCACCAAGTGGACTAAATATGATCCACAACTTATGGCTTTATGAAGCCATAGCTTATAGCTTCTTTTCGTTAAGCTTATCTTAGCTTCCTTGAGCTAAAGAGCTTATAACCTGTTTCTCCCCCTTTGGAATCATCAAAAGAATGTTAGCACGATAAATACATCATATATTCATATCAAAGTGCGCAACTAAACCGATGTATCGAGTTATTTGAACATTGAAGCTTATAAACCAAATAGGAGGGAAAAGTCGAATCATACGACTTGTAGAAGCTTATGAAAACTCATTTGATAATCAAAACATGATCTCTATAAATATATAAGACTTTTGAAATCGAGAGAATCATGTAGGTGATGAATTTTTCATTGAAACATTTTATCGAACACTTGGCGGGCGTAAAAAATTGGAAAAGATATATATAGCCCTTGTAACTAAAATCAAGCTAAGTTTTTCATCCCAAATGCAATTTTAATAAATATTATTCATCAACAATCAATAAGCTCATCACAAAAATATATGCATTGCATCAAGAAAAATACATATAAGCCACAAACTCGAGGTTCAACCCAATTGAGCTAAAGAGAGTGAAAATCTTACCATTCAATCGGTAAAGATGAACAATGATGATGATAGTCGAGCTAGATAATCCCCAAAATATATAATTTATGCAACAAAACACATTTGAAGTGAATTGTGTGTGAAAATGACAAAGGGGACGAAAATAGAGTTAAAAGGCCAAAATACCAAAGTCTGGAAAACAGAACCATTTTAAGCCAAAAATAGGCAAGGGCGACCGGTCCAGGGGTAGGGCGACCGGTCGACGGCTTGGGCGACCGGTCGGCCTTGCCCCAGTCAGCCAAGTGGTTCTTTTCTGTTTTGAAAATCCGAAATTTTATCCAAAAATCCGATTTTTCGCCCCTAAGTTTTAAAACGTGCAAAATGCAAACGTAGACCTCATTCAATATACATTATGTCATAATCAAGCTCGAAATGAGGTAAAATACTCGGCGGTGAGTGATTAAAAAGTCCGCGAGTTATCCTTGAGACGGAATTAAACACATCTCAAGTTTTTGTTAAAGCATGCAATTCCAAAAATATCGAATCTCAATATGTTTAGTACGATTATGACGAACCATATTTAGGAAAATAAAATTTACACCGGACTTGTTATCCCAAAAAAAAAATAATAACGTTTTAAGACTTTGGATACAACAATTCATAAGAAAAAGTGTCTTTCAAATATTTGAAAATTTCTTTTAATGGCACTTTAATGAGATTCGTTAGGATAGTTTTTTTTTTTGAAGTCGAGCATATATATATAAGGCATATGGAATGTCGAGTCTATAGGAATAATACAACAAAATATATCTCGAATTTGTTTGTCGGCCGATATGCCTTTCTCAACCTTTGTCAATCTTTAGCCATAGAGGTTGAGATAGTTCTTCTTTCTTCAATGCTTAACTCCTTCAAGAGTTCTTTTGAAATATAACCATCTTCTTGGCATTGAATAATTTGTAGTCCAAGCAAGAAATTGAGCTCCCCATCATACTCATCTCAAGTTCACCAAATATCAATTTAGACAACCATATCTTGCACAAATGTTCATTAGTAGCACCAAAAATATTCTCATAAATATGCACAAGCCAACAATCTTGCCATTTTTTAAAAACAAAGAGAGTAGTATCAACTTTACCTCTTGTAAAATCATTTAGCAAAAATAGCTAAGTCTATCATACCATACATGGGGTACTTGTTTTGAACCATACAAGACCTTTTATAAAAATCATTTGGCCTAAAAAAATTTTAAACCCCGGAGGTTGTTTTACATAGACTTCTTCTTGAATAAAGCCATTGAGAAAATTGGATTTAACATCCATTTGGTAAAGCTTGAAATTTTCTTAAAACAAGAATGGGCAAGTAAAATGCAAATAGCTACTAAGTGTGCTATGAGTGCAAATGTTACATCAAAATCAATTACCTTCTTCTTGACAATATCATTGAGCTACTAACCTTGTCTTGTTCATCAAACTTGTTGCGAAATATCACAAATTTATGCAAAATCTTAACAAGAAATTTTGCACACGAGCATAGTAATATCGAATAATAGATACACTATTTTAAGCACCACATACTATGCATCAAAAGTCTAATAAATCATTCAAGTTCAAATAAGCTTTGAGAATGCTACATAAGGTCTGTTTTGAAATTTGACAATAAGAGAGCACATAGTTAAGACCTCATTTACAAGAATCATATGAACAAGAACTTTGACATAAGTATCCAAGAATAGTGACATTTATATGTGCAATAAAATGCATAACTTAGTAGATCAATTGTTTTATCAAAACAAAGTATAATTCTTTAAAAATCTAGAATAAAACAATCTATGTTAAATAATGCCTTCTCAAAAATCAAAACATCCTCTTAATGACACTTGTATAAAATAAGCACATAGGCATATGGCACAACATGTATCGAGTCCATGAGATGAATAACAATAATGAGCGTACCTCGATAATTAATGCCCTTCTTAACAAATAATGACGTAAATGGCCATTTGTGAAAATGTGTAAATCCTACACAATTCTTAAAACAAATCTAGCACAAATCATAATGATAAAAGTGTAGGCTAGGAGATATCACAAGCAAGCTCATGCCATAAAAATCCATAAGAGATGATAACTCACTTTAGTTTACAAAAATGCACAATAGTTTTAAAAACATCATATAAGGTCTTCTTTTTCAAAAATATTTTAAAAGCACAAATATATATATTGAAGACCTTAATTAAAAATAAATACTTGAAAACTCATTTTGCAATTAAGACACAAATAAAAGCATGCATAATAACAAAATAAAATGCATATTTAACTAGGAAGATACGTGTTACCAATTACGCCATTTCCATGGGTTGTGCCGTTCCCATTGTTGATGATGTCTTCCCTTTGAGAAGCCACTTTGTTGATGATAGCTCCTTTGATTACTCCATTTCCAAGATTTTTGTCCTTCCCATTGTTGATAGTCTCTTCTTTGAAAATCATCTTGTTGATGATGTCTTTGCCATTTCAAGATTGTGTTCTTCCAATTTTTGATTATATATTCTTCTTGAAAATTGGCTTTGTTGGAAATACTTTCTCCTTCTTTGATCAAATGAAATGGTCATTTGATGTCTTATTAGCGGTATAAATTTTATTCGATCATTATTTCCGAGTACCTAATATGACATTGTTTTGTGGTACCCTCATGTGTTTGGGTCCTTTGGGATTAATCTTGAGACTTTTAGGTCTCCAACAATAATTAGAGCTATTTCTAGCCCGACAAGTATTTACCGTATGACCCTTCTTACCGCAATAAAAGCAAGTAATATTACTAACATGCATAGGAACTCGATTCTTTTTCATATGCTTGACAATATTAGACTCATGATCAAGTTCACTATTCAAACTATCACAACCATTAACATTCACAACATTGGGCAATTTATTGGTACTCAAGTTTGATTTTGATAAATCATTTTTCAAACAATTTATATCCTCAACAAGAGTACTATTTTCTTTCTCAAGGTTTCTAACCTTGTCAAGAGTGGTGGTGTGAGCACATGATAGTGATTCATATGAAGTAAATAAACTATCCTTATCATTTTTCAAAACAATGAATTCCTTTTTCAAATTTTTGTATTTAACAAGTAAGTTTTGGAATTCATCTTGTAGCTCATCATAATCATTTTGCAATTCACTATATTCATTTTGCAATTCATGGTCATAAGAAGTAGAGGGTTTAGAACTTACCTCGTTTTCTTCTTCGATGCCCATGAGGCATTGTTCAACTTATTCATCATGGGAGGTTGTAGAAGGCTTATCCCACGTTGTTGGATTTGATGTTGTATCCATTTGTGAAGTAGATGCTTTTGAGTTGCTCCTTTCATTTGCATATACTTCATAGATGACTTCTAATTTTTGCCATACTTCATGTGCCGATTGAAAACCTACAACATGATCAAATTCCAAAGTGGTAAGTGAACAAAGTAAAATATTAAGAGTTTTACCATTTAAGGAGATGATTTTCTTTTCATCATTGAGCTCTTTGAAGCCTTTAGAGGTGTGTGGTGTATTCTTCGTCGAATAGATTCTCCATTGATGACGGTGTTCCAAATATCAAACCCGCAACCTTGTAAATAGCATTCCATTCGTTCTTTCCAAAATATAAAATTTTTGGAATCAAACCAAGGTGGCTTTGGTGGTGGAGGTAGGAAAGATGAGCTTCGTTTGTAGCCGACGATCGTTTCTCTTCACTCGCGATGTGAAACGAGCAAAGCAAGTTTGGCTTTGATACCACTTGTAAGTCTAAGCGGCTACGATAATCAGGGGGTGAATAGATTATCTCCATCTTTCGATTTCGCCATCTTTTTCGAACCAAATGCTCAAAGACAATAATAAAGGTGCGGAATGTAAATAACACACGCCGATTTAAAGAGGTTCAACCCACCTAGGGCCTAATCCTCTACCACCCCAAGTATATCCAGGGATGGATTTCAAAAAGAAAAAGATTTTATTAATTTACCACAAATTAATACAACACCAACTTACAACAACACTTGAAGAACACCACACTCTTCTTCAACACCACATTTGAGATTACCACAATCTCTCTTGAAGATTACCACAATCTCCAACGGCACCTTGTGAAGATTACCACAATCTTCAACCTTGAAGAATACCAAATTCTTCAACACCTCAACAAGAAGATTACCACAATCTTCTCACACCTAACACCTAGATCACCCAAGTGTGTTTTTACCACAAGAACACTCACAAGGATATCTTGTGTTGAATGATTACCCAAAAATTCAAGATTACAACTCGATAATGAATTATACAATTGAGTGCAAGTGTAATCAAGAATAGCCTAGACCTCAATAATGTGAAAGTGAATAGCTAGGCAAATTACAACTAGAAATAAGACAAATGTAAGAACAAGTGTATTCTTGAGTGTATCTTGTTGTGTTGTAGTTTTCTCTCCTATTATGTTGCTTCAATTCTTTCTCTATTTATAGAAGATGTCTTGTACATGATAGGCTCCTCTTGGAGACATGAATTCTGTAAAAAATTGCAAGACAATTGAAGAAAAGAGTCTGTTAGAAATCAATCCCACAAATTAAGGAAAAGATGTATCTTCGCACAACGGTTACATTTTTCTTTGTCAAACTTAAGAAGCGAACGGTCGCGCACTATTAAGTTAAGAAAAGAACGCAACAAAAAATCAACGGGAGACGGTCGGGGGTGGTCGACCGGCCGCCCTATGGTGCGACCGGTCGCCCACCATGGTGACCGATCCCTTGACTCATTTTGGGAGTTCCGTGAGTTTGTTTCGTGCAACGAGTTCCCAGTGTACGGTCGCGTCTTTGGTCGACCTCCAAAATGAAATGTTGTCCGATTTTTTGAAAATAAACCTCAAGAAATACTCAGAAAAATTCGTAAAAACATTTTAAATCGATCGGGAGTATTTGTTTGATACATGTTTTTATCTTAATTTTGATGATTTTATTTTATTTTATCACCAAAACAATGTTTTTAAAAGATTGTCCAAATACTCCTAAATGATTTAAAATGGTTTTAATATTTTCGGAGTATTTCCTCAAGTTTATTTTTGATAACAATGGACAACACTTTTAATGATTTTATATCAATGGGTTTTTACTCCTAAACAAGATTTCTAAATGTTGTCTAAATACTCCCGATTGGTTTAAAATGTTTTTACAAATTTTGGAGTATTTCTTGAGTTTTATTTTCGACAAAAATTGGACAACATTTCTGTCTCGTGGTCGACCGGTCCGCCTATAGGGCAACTCGTACTGAAGATGTTTTTAGAAACAAAAATGAGACGGAAAGCAGGTCGGCCGGTCGTCTCCGGGCGTCGACGTCATCGGTCGACGGCCGCCGTCGGTCGGTCGACCTGCACTGCATGTTTAGTTTTGAAACAGAACAAAACCTCTTCGTTTTTAAGTTAGGGGGACCGGTTGAGACAGGGTCGACGGCCGAAGCCTATGTCGACTATGGCCGTCGCCCTGTTGAAATTTTCAAAGTGTTCTTATTTCTTTTATTTCGATGCGGCCGTGCATGTGTGTATTGACAAACAAAAATATGACCGCGTTTGATAGCAGACACATTTCCTTAAATTGTGGGATTGATTTCTAACAGCTATATTCTTGATTTTAATTGTATTTTTCTGTAGATTTTCAATCCCCAAGAGGAGCCTATGCTTGATCATCATCTCCTATAAATAGAGGAAGTTTTGGAGCAACCAAAACAACAATTGAGATACAACACAACAAGATACACTTCAAGCAAAATACTTGGTCTTTCATTGTTATTATTATTGTTGTAAATTTGCCTAGCTTATCACTTTCACATCCTTGAGGTCTAGGTTATTCTTGATTACACTTTGCACTCAAATTGTATTATTCATTATTGAGTTGTAATCTTGATTTTTGGTTATCATTCAAACACAAGATATCCTTGTGAGTGTTCTTTGTGGTAAGAACACACTTGGATGATCTAGGTGATAGGTGCAAGAAGATTGTGATGATCTTCTTATTGAGGTGTTGAAGAATTTGGTATTCTTCAAGGTTGAAGATTGTGGTAATCTTCACAAGGTGCCGTTGGAGATTGTGGTAATCTTCAAGAAGAGATTGTGGTAATCTCAAATGTGGTGTTGAAGAAGAGTGTGGTGTTCTTCAAGGTGTTGTAAGTTGAATTTGTATTAATTTTGGTAATTAATAAAAAAAAATTCTTTTTGAAATCCATCCAGGATATCTTTGGGGTGGTAGAGGATTAGGCCCTAGGTGGGTTGAATCTCTTTAAATCGACGTGTGTTGTTTACATTCCGCACATTTATTATTGTATTTGAGCATTCGGTTGTAAAAAGAGGGCAAAATCAAAAAGATAGAGATAATTTATTCACCACCCTCTAGATTATCGTAGTCGCTTGGACTTACAAGTGGTATCAAAGCCAAACTCTTTGGCAAGCTCGTTTCACATCGCGAGTGAAGAGAAAAACGATCGTCGGCTCTTAACGAATCTCATCTATCCGACACCTCCACCACCAAGCCACCACTATTTGATTTCAAGAATTTAATTTTAGGAAAGAAAGAATGGAATGCTATCTACAAGGTTGCGGGTTCGACATTTGGAACACCGTCATTAATGGAGAATCCATTCCGATGAAAGATACACCACACACCTCAAAAGGCTTCAAAAAGCTCAATGATGAAGAGAAGAAAATCATCTCCTTAAACGGTAAAGCTCTCAATATTTTGTATTGTTCATTTACTAATTTAGAATATGAACATATTGTAGGAATAAAGTCGGCACATGAAGTATGGCAAAAATTAGAAGCCATCCATGGAGTATTTGCAAATGAAAGGAGTCAAACAAAAGCATCTACTTCTCAAGGTCATACAAGCTCAAATCTAAGGAACAAGCCTCCTACAACTTCCAACTATGAAGAAGTTGAATATTGTTTTATGGGCATCAAAGAAGAAAATGAGGTTTGTCTTAAACCCTCTACTTCCTATGATATTGTCATTCAAAATGATTATAGTGATTTACAAAATGATTATGATGAACTTCAAAATGAATTCCAAAGCTTACTTGTTAAATACAAAAATTTGAAAAAGGAATTCAATATTTTGAAAAATGATAAGGATAGTTTACTTACTTCCTATGAATCACTATCATGTGCTCACACCACCACACTTGACAAGGTTAGAAATCTTGAAAAAGAAAATAGTACTCTCGTTAAGGATATTAATTGCTTGAAAAAGGATTTATCTAAATCCGACTTGAGTACCAATGAAATTGTTGATCGTTGTGATAATTCGAAACTAGAACTTGATCATAAGTTTAATGGTGTCAATAGGAATCAAGTCTCTAAGCATGTTGGTCATTACGCGTCTAGAATTATTACATGCTTCTATTGTGGTAAAAATGGTCATACGGCTAATTTCATTCGAGCTAGAAATAACTCTAATTATTGTTGGAGACCTAAAAGTCTCAAGACTAATCCCAAAGGACCCAAACACATGAGGGTACCACAAAATAATGTCATATTAGGTACCCGGCGAAATAATGATCGAAAAAATTCATACCGCAAGAAGACATCAAATGACCGTTTCATTTGATCAAAGAAGGAGAAACTATTCTCAACAAAGCCAATTTCAAGAGGATGATATAATCAAAATTGGGAAGAACATAGTCCTTGGAAATGGCAAAGACATCATCAAGTTAATTTTCAAAGAAGAAGAGATCATCAACAATGGGAAAGACACAACCTATGAAAACGGCGAAATTGGTAAACCGTATCTCCCCATTTATATATGCATTTTTTTTGCATGTTTTTAAATTATGTCTTAATTGCATAATGAGTCTTCAAGTATTTATTTTTAATGTAGGTCTTTTATATATTTGTGAGTTTCAAAATTTTTAAAAGAAGACCTTGCATGATTTTCTAAAACTCTTGAGCATTTAATTAGACTTATGTGGCTTGTTTTCTCTTATGAAATCTTATGGCATAAGTTTTTTTTTATCTCCTATTACTTGCCTACACTTGTATTTTCTATGCAAATTTTGTCTAAGAATTGTGTAGGATATATTTCTCATACTCATTGGCTATTACGTCATCAAGTTTCCTAAACTATCGAGGTACGTCTACTCGTATTTTTCCTTAAACTCGATATTATGCACATATCTTTCAAGATATTTTATTTTAACCCCTTAAGTGCCCCTAAATGATTTTGCAAATATTTTCTTTAAAAAGGCACTACTTGTTAAGTCTCGATTTTATCGTATATATGTTTTCTCGAAACCCATATTTGTTCGATATAGTCCAAAATTATCTTTTTGCAAAGTTTTAAAACTTTTGGGGTGAAAAATAGAGTTTTGGAAAACTCGGGAAAAGGAAAGATTACAGGATGGTCAAAGCAGGGCGGACGGCCGCCCGCACGTCGACCGGCCGCCCCGCACGTCGACCGGTCGCCCTACTCGACGGCCGTCGCCCAGGCCTTTTTGCAACTTATAAACAACTGCCTTCTTCGCAAAAGCAGACGCAAATATACTTCTCAAACCCTATAACTTGATGATTTTCATCAATTTCTTCTACAATCTTCAATTCTTCATCATTTTTCACGATTCTTGTTGCTAATCTTCTTATTCTCACAAGAATCTTTCATATATGGCACCTCCAAGAAATTATATCGAACAAAATCCTCAAAAGAGGAGAAGGATGCAAAGGGGGAGAATCTTCTTCCAATCCCCAACAAGATGATATTCTACAAGGAGACTATCAAAATCGGCTTACGGGAAAGAGGAGATTGTCGAATTAAGAGCCGAGGTTTCAAAATCGAGCATTCATTGGGACTCTAGTAAGTTATCACTCATCTACGAGCCTCCCTCTAGAGCTAATAGATTTCGATTTTTAAACAAACTTGCGGAGGAACATTATGAGAATATGGATTAAATGATAAGAAAATTGCATGCACTCGTATGGTTCGTTTTCAAGCATTTCATGATGAATTTTCGGATATTAGAGCTTATTTTGAAATTCAAGGATGGGTTTCACTTTGGGATAATCCGTGTTTGCATTATGATGACGAGCTTATAAGACTTTTTATGCAAATATGTGGATTGTTGATGTCACGATAGATAATCCGTTGGAACTTCACACTTTTGTTAATGGTAGGCATTTTTCATGGACATTGGCCGATATTTGTAATCACTTTAACGTGCCAAATGATGGAGTGGTCAATGTGGATTGTGCTCATTGGGATGATAACATTTTAGGTGTTTCACTAGATGATGTGAAAACCTTTTTAGGAGTATATCCCGAAGTGACATACTCGGCAATGCCGCCAAATTATCGATTATATCTATCATTTGCTCCTATTGTGTTTGTGGAAAGGAAGTAAAACTTCCAAGTAATCTCGAACTATTTCTCACCTATAAGATTGTTCAAGGAGAAAGAGTAAATTATGGGGCAATATTTGTGTATTGCTTGTTGGAATCTAGAAAGCTTACCAAGAAAAATATACCTTGGGTAATTTGATTTGCCGTCTCCTATATTTATCGGGATTCCCGGAAAATGAAATAAAATCTGAAATTCGTCACAATGATTTTGATAATGACAACATTCTACAAATGGTAAGAATGCGACGACATTTACCACGGGTTCCTACCAAAGCCGCTAGGGGACGTGCCCGACATCAACAACAACCTCGGGATGATTTCTTTAATGACAATGAGGTTGAAAATATTGGAAGAGGTGAGTTTGACGAACAAAGAAATGAAGAGGAAAATGAAGAAGAAAATGTGGGAAATGAACAAGAAATTAGGGAGGAAGAAAATGAGGAAGGAGATGAAGACGAGTTGGATGTTGAAGATCTAAATCTCAAAGAGAGAATGGCCAAAGTGGAAAGAGAAACATTTAGAGATGTGGCCTCTCTTACAAAAGAGCTCGGATTGTGAAAAAGGAAAATTCTAGTTTGAAAAAGTCAATTGGCAAATTGAAGAAATTTATCAAAGATCTCATTCCGGAACTTGCTTCTCTTGGACGAAGATTGATGTCCCCACTTCCTTTACTTTCTAGCATTTTCATTAATGATGCTTTGTATTTTGATGAACTTTTGTAAAACTCATTTGTACTAATGCTATTTGCTTGTTTTTCTTAAAAGGGTTAAAATTGCAAGTTGATAATGACTTGTGGATGATCATGAATTTGATGGTAAAAATACTCTAATTTAAGCATTGTTTGATAATTGGTATGAAGTACTTGATGGTAAAAGTGCTTCTTTTGATACTTTGATCATTATGCTTAGTTAGATATGTTGGGACTTTTGACATTTGATACATGTATTGTTTAAGGCATGACTTATTACTTGATAGATGTTCTAATTTTTGGCATTTGTAATGCCTTGATCATTCTTAGCTTATCTCAATTGGGTTGAACCCTTGAGAATCTACTTTGAGCTTCTTATTTGATGAACAAATGTTGCATATGGTGCATATGATCTTTTTGAGCTTTGGAATGAGGTTGATTGATGATATGAAAATTTTTGGCTTGAAACCTTTACAAGGACTATATGCAACCTCTTTTATTTTTCACGCACACAAGGTGTTTGTTGAAATGTCGCAATGAAACTTTCAACTTCTACATGATTCTCTTGCTTCAAAATGTCTTAAAATCTTTTTGAAATCATGTTTTTAGCTAACTAATGAGCTTATGGATCTCTTATGTTACAATTCTCCCATTTTCCTTGGACTTTATGTATAATTTGCTCGATGGTTGATAAACCGACTCGTTTGAGCACCTTGATATATTTGTATGACATTTTTATCATCCTAACATTCTTTTTGATGATTCCAAAGGGGAAGAACAATATATTGGCTCATTAGCTCAAAGAAGCTAATAAAAAAGCTTGTCATAAAAGCTATAAGCTATGGCTCATAAAAGCCATACGTTGTGATTTGTTTTTAGTCCAATTGTTGCTTGATGGACTTATATAATTGTTTAATGATGTTTTCAGGGGAGCTTATAAGCTCTTGAACAAATTGTAAAAGCTAAAGCTTTTAGCTTATGGAAAATTGCTTTTACATTATTCTTGATATGCTTGTTGATAGGGGAGCTTGTGCTTATTATTGAAAATATTTACTCCTACTTGGTTGCTTTAATATTTTTGGAAATTTTGGTTGCTTCCAAACGGTCAAATTTTTTTACCGGAAAATCATTGCTCTCTTAGTTTGTGTTAAAATTGTTTTGGTTTGTAATCATCAAAAAGGGGAGATTGTTTGATACATGTTTTTATCTTAATTTTGATGATTTTATTTTATTTTATCACCAAAACAATGTTTTTAAAAGGTTGTCCAAATACTCCTAAATGATTTAAAATGGTTTTAATATTTTCCGGAGTATTTCCTCAAGTTTATTTTTGATAACAATGGACAACACTTTTAATGATTTTATATCAATGGGGTTTTACTCCTAAACAAGATTTCTAAATGTTGTCTAAATACTCCCGATTGGTTTAAAATATTTTTACTAAATTTTCGGAGTATTTCTTGAGTTTTATTTTCGACAAAAATTGGACAACATTTTGTCTCGTGGTCGACAGGCCGCTCTATAGGGCAACCCGTGATCAAGATGTTTTTAGAAACAGAAAATGAGACGGAAGTAAAAAAAGCAGTGTGTCGTCGGCCTATTGTCGTCCGGGCGTCGACCGGTCGGTCGATCGGTCGCCCAGTGGGTCGAGAAGACTCGCATGTTTAGTTTTGAAATAGAACAAAACCTCTTCGTTTTTAAGTTAGGGGGGACCGGTTGAGACAGTGGTCGACCGGTCGAAGCCTATGTCTGGGCCGCCTGTTGAAATTTTCAAAGTGTTCTTATTTCTTTTATTTTGATGCACCGTCCGTGTGTATTGACAAAGAAAAATATGATTGTTTGACACATGGACACATTTCCTTAAATTGTGGGATTGATTTCTAACAGCTATATTCTTGATTTTAATTGTATTTTTCTCGTAGATTTTCAATCTCCAAGAGAGAGCCTATGCTTGATCATCATCTCCTATAAATAGAGTAAGTTTTGGAGCAACCAAAACAACAATTGAGATACAACACAACAAGATACACTTCAAGCAAAATACTTGGTCTTTCATTGTTATTATTATTGTTGTAAATTTGCATAGCTTATCACTTTCACATCCTCGAGGTCTAGGCTATTCTTGATTACACTTTGCACTCAAATTGTATTATTCATTATTGAGTTGTAATCTTGATTTTTGGTTATCATTCAAACACAAGATATCCTTGTGAGTGTTCTCTTGTGGTAAGAACACACTTGGATGATCTAGGTGATAGGTGCAAGAAGATTGTGGTGATCTTCTTATTGAGGTGTTGAAGAATTTGGTATTCTTCAAGGTTGAAGATTGTGGTAATCTTCACAAGGTGCCGTTGGAGATTGTGGTAATCTTCAAGAAGAGATTGTGGTAATCTCAAAGGTGGTGTTGAAGAAGAGTGTGGTGCTCTTCAAGGTGTTGTAAGTTGAATTTGTATTAATTTTGGTAATTAATAAAATTCTTTTTCTTTTTGAAATCCATCCCAGGATATCTTTGGGGTGGTAGAGGATTAGGCCACAGGTGGGTTGAACCTCTTTAAATCGACGTGTGTTGTTTACATTCCGCACCTTTATTATTGTGTTTGAGCATTCGGTTGTAAAAAGAGGGCAAAATCGAAAAGATGGAGATAATCTATTCCCTCTAGATTATCGTAGCCGCTTGGACTTACGTATTTAGGACAACATTAGAAATATAGTTTTGATGAAATAACACATTAATACAAAAAGTGTTGTCCGATATAAATTCCAATAAATACTACGAAAAATTCGTAAAAATATTTTAGACCAATCGGGAGTATTAGGACAACATTTAGAAACCGAGTTTCCATGTAAAAATCCATTGACATAAAATCATTAAAAGTGTTGTCCAATTTTGTCAAAGCATAACTTGAAGAAATACTCAGGAGAATATTAAAACCATTTTAAATCATTTAGGAGTATTTGGACAACCTTTAAAAACATTGTTTTGGTGTAAAAACAAAATCATCAAAATCATGATAAAACCATTTATCAAACATGGATATCCAAAGCGAGTAGCCCCGACCCTATAAACGGGTGCAATATCTTTGACCAATCACGGAACATGGGGTGGGGTATTCGACCCACCCTATCTCACATTAAATACGTTTAAATAGAAAAAATGGAAAAATGAATAAAATATTTATTTTTAATATATTTATAAAATATTTTTATAAAACTTATAATTTTTTAATTTATAAATATTAGATATAATATTAAAATATAAAACTATATTGCAATATATATTATATATGAAAACTATATATTAAATATATTTAAAAAAATAAAGGCGGGAGGGGCCAAGATTCACGGACGAAAGTGATACCTGCAGACCCCGACGCGTGGGTCATGGGGGACGAGCGACCCAAATGGGTGGTGTGGGCGGATACCCACAGGTCGAGGTCGAAATTTTCATTCCTACCTAGGGCTACAAGACAAGAAATAGAAATACTATTATACCCTTACTAATACAAGAATAGTAAACATGCTGTTCTAATAACATTTGATGCACATTTTTTCAATTTTTGTAATTATGTGCACTAGTTACCCTATTATCTTGGATAATATAGTAAGCCATTCTATCACACTTTTATTTTTTATTATTTTTTTGTGTCTGTTGACTCTATTTAAGTAAACAGAATTTCAATTGTAAATTTCGCAGTTCAACAGAAATTAATACAAGTTTTGGCAATGTTTGGATCATAATTAGTTATTTTTAGGAAATTAATTTGAAATGATGTAACTTTCAGTTGAGATAAAAAATATTTTTTTGTTCTTGAAATGTTATGTTTCAAAGTATTATTGACTTGTGGATACTATTACTAGAGTTTGTTCAGAAAATAAAATCAAACATACTTTTAAATTTCTTTCCAAATTTCAATCATTGTTATGAAAAATTGGTTTAATTAAGATGTATATAACTTAAAATAGTACAAACCCAAACAACATAGGTCAATATCATGGTTCATTGTTTGCCCTGGTGTACGGTGGAGATTCTGAAATTATTAGGTCTTATGATCCATTCCCCACGATAGAGCTAGCAATGAGCCGAACTGCATTGGCCCAAACCTATTGAGTTTGGGAAATTTTTGGGCCGGGACATGGAAATGCATGACCTAACCCAACCCGAAAATATCTTTTGTACATAAATATTGTCGGGTCAGGCTAAAAGTCGTGTCCATCGGACCAGACCATCTAGACCCGAACTTTTTCGATTTTGGAAAATCGTAGTCCAGTCCAACCCAGCCCAAACTCGGGTCGGGCTGTTTTTGTCACCTCTACCCTTACGGGGGTTGATTATTATTTTTTTTTCAGGAAAGATATATAGACTTGGGGAAATTGTTTAAATATTGTAAAATCAAAACAAATTGTCAAAATAGAGTAAAATTGTGGTGTTTCGTCTATTTATGCATTGGCGCATATGTAACTGCGCCAGACAACTTTTTTTATTTTTTTAGTAAGCTGGCGCACATAAATTGTGCGCCAGCAACATAGGTGGGGTGGGGGTTGATGGGTGGCGCACAAAAGAGGTGCACCACCCCCAAACATAATTTTGTTTGGTTGGGTTCGTGTTAGTCGGGTTCGGGTTCGGGTAACCTCCCAACCAAACAAAATTATGTTTGGGGGTGACACACCTCTTTTGTGCGCCACCCATCCAACCCCCACCCACTCTATATTGCTGGCGCACAACGTATGTGCGCCAACTTATTGAAAAAAATAAAAAAGTGGTCTGGCGCAATTATAGTATGCGCCAACGCATAAATAAATGAAACACCACAATTTTACTCTATTTTGATAATTTGTTTTGATTTTTACAATATTTAAACAATTTCCCCAATAGACTTCCACAAAATAATTTATGTAAATCAAAAACTACTGAATTTTAGGTCAAATTTGAAGTATAGCAAGACTGAAAGATTACGGCAAGAAACGAGTACCAAGTAAAGGTTATTGTAAACAGACATTATGGTCCATTGAAAGAGTCCTAACAAAATTAATGGGCAATTATTGATGATTAAAAAATATGTCCGGGAAAGTTGTGTCCGACGGTGGACTTCAAGTTTTTCCCTTGAATTCAGAGGACTATTCAATTCAATTCAATACAAAAAAAAAACAAAATAAATTATGAAGTTTTTGTTGATTAATATTTAATATAACACTATATAGATTGTTTTTCTGAAAATAAAATAAGTTTACCAAATATTTAAAAAAGTATCCAATGCCAATGAAATATACACTCAATTCGTGATACCAAATTATTATTTGATCTCTTCAATATTTTATGCGACGCAATGTACTGAATATAAGATTAATATTATTTATATACATGCTCTTAAAAATAAATGTGAATAAAAAGTGAATTTTCACGCAATGCAATTTTTTTATAAAGGGAACATGAGAACTGTCCAGAATAATTGCACAATATTTAAGGCCCAACATTTCTAAAGAATATTTGTATAATTTTCTCTCCACATTTTTTCATTCATATTTTATATTTTCTTGGAAGAAAATGATAGTTTTAAGTTTTTAACATATTTTCTTCATATTCATTATATTGTTTCAAAGTACATTATATTGGAAAACAAAATAAAGAAAGAAACGAAATCTCAACATGTTCTTTTGAAAGAAAAAAAAAAAAGAAACAATCTCAACATGCATTTTCCATCCTTTTTCAAAAGGTTTTAACATTTTTTGTGAAGCGTTTAAAAAGAGGACAACATTGTAACGCTTTAATGTACATTATGGTCCTGGAATCATAGTTGCCTAAAATGGTACACATGTTGTCTTTATAACATACACTAAGCACTTATTCCTTTTTTCAAATTGAAGAAAAAGGTCAAAATGGCTAAAATACTTCCAACTTTAATAAAGGGATTGATGCTTTTACTTTTCTTAAAGACAAAAACATGATTGAGGTTGCTTCAATCATTTCACCATTGGTAATAATCAAATAATTAATATTCCTTCCGTCCTAAATATATAGTCTAGTTTTACTTTTCACATAAATTAAAAAATATTGGAAACTACAAATATTTTAAATATTTACTTGATTTACCCTTATTTAATGAAAATGCAAATTATACAATATAAATTAAATAGAGATATAATAGTAAAAGAATGAAAAAAGTATTACCAAAATATAAAAAATGGACTATATATTTAGATGGGAGGGTATAAGAATAGTAGAATACTGATATTGTTTTTTGTACTTTTTTCCCCTGTTTACCCAAATAGTGATTTTTCTTGAGGAAAATTTCTTATTTTTTAGTGTTTCACATACCTACAATAATTGTAAGAAGAGTGGCTTCTTATGGGCAGTCCATTAGCAACCCAATAAACCAATATAGTCCAATTGCCTTTAGGCCCATTTCAGTTGGGGACTTGTAATCCAAATATGTTCGAGTATCACTATAATTAACTCGTGGGATTTCACAATGAGCCTATGAGGAAGGCTTCGGCCTTCGGCCTTCGACAGTATGGTCTTATAGCTACTAAAATTAGATGGGACAAAATGAGTCCGCCCGGTAAAAGGACGAAACTATTTTGAAGGCCCAAAATGAATCGGTTCTATTTGGCCCAGTTTATTCGGCTCAAAACACTGAGTCGATCCCAATATTTCATATGCATTTTGATGGGCTAGGCCGGGATTGAGTTCCAAACATAGCGGTCGATCACAATTTTGTTGATCCGCCCGATCTAATTTTCTAATTTGACTCGATGGGTCAACACCAAACTGGCTTACTGACCTGCGTTTGATAACTCTAAAACTAAACTAAATTATTACTTTTTGGGATGATTACAAAAACACCTCTAAGGTTTGGGCTAATTACAAAAAAATCCAAAGTTCTTTGAAAATTACAAAAAAACCTCGGAGGTTTGATTCCTTCTTACATTTTACCTTGGTGATTTTCGAAAAATATTTCAAAAAACCTCATAAAGATTTACAAAAATATTACGCTTATCCCCTTAAATTTAAGACAAAAAGAAACTTGAAGGGGTTTTATGTAATTTTGAGATATGTCTGGATTTTTTCTAATTAACCCAAATCTCACTTTTGTAATTATCCCTTACTCTTTTTATAAAGATAATATTAGAAGTGGAAAAATTATGCATGTCAAATTTTTGAGTAGGTTCGCTTTAAATATAATTCTCTAAATCAAATTGATTTAGTCCATAGATATTAAAGGCGTGGATGTGACATGCTATAGTATAAAGTCATTCAAAGCGAAAAGACTTCTAATTCAAAGTTTTGGTTGATCAAAATACATATAAACTTAGGAGAGTATAAAATTCAAATTGTATAAAATTGATAATGACATTCAACCAAAACTCTAGGCGGGTATTTAGCAAAAAAAAAAAGGAAAAAAACTCCAGGCAAGTATAATTTAGCTAGAGATACTTTAAGATAATCCGTACACGTATGATTGATAACAAAAGTAGTAAACATAATTCAAAAGGACAAGATTTAGATTACGTGTTATTTGGGATAATTAATCAGCAATTTCGATCCTTGTTTAATGCTTTCGGGTAGAGTTGTCAATTTTGGCCCGGCCGATCCAGTAAAGTGGCAGGACTGGGATGTGTTTTCTTCGGCCCAAAATGAATCGGGCTTTTTTGGCGCGGTCCAATAGTCCGAAAAATCGGCCTGGGCCAGCCACCCCGATCTTCCCTCTGTATTTTCATTGTTTAGGCTGGACTGGACTCCCAAAATAACGGGCCGGTACTGTTAGCCCAACCTGGCACAACCCAAATTTTTACCTTGATTCGACGGGCCGACACTGGCCCGACCAGTTTGACACTTCTACTTCCCCGTTTCAATACTTGGCTAGGCCATTTTTCTAATTGTTGTAATAATATTTTATATATATATTTTTTTACCACACTGTAGAACATGCCACATCGGATTATTGAACAACAATCACTTTGTTGACGTTTACAGGCTAGAAACTTTTTGTTGATCAATTATTAAAAATGACTTTGTTGATGCTTAAAGCACTACTATAAAAGATCAATTTTTTTGTGTAATTAATATGATTTCGAGTGAAGGAAAAATCTGTTGACCAACTCATAAAATTCAGGCCTAGTTATAAAATTGAAATTGTAGAATTTTAAATTTTTGATTTTTGGTTTCTACAAAACTGTGTTTTTTTTCTTCTCTCCCTACTTTGTAGTAATTTTTTATTAATAATTAATTAATATAAATTATTGATTTATTATTGTTATTAATTCATACTTAGATAGTTAGATGTAATAATGTATTTCACTAGTTCACTATTCCACTTAAAAAAATACATTTTTCTTACAAGAAAAAAATATTCATTAATTAGTTCAAACTAACTATACAAACACAAAAACAAATTTGTTAAAAATATTAATAACAAAATTCGGTTAAAAAAATAAGAAACCCGCTACAAACACCAAAAGAGATGCAATAAAAAAAATAAAAAATGAATGCTTCCTAATTCATGTCTCATGAGTCATGACAATTACTGAAAGATTAATGGAAAATATACATTGCTATTGAGAGAAATAATGTTCTTACACTTGAGAGAGCAAAACAACAATAAGCAACGAAAGACTACAACTAAAAAATGGCGAGGAAGAAGACTAAATACACCTAGGGTTACAAGAAATATAAAAAAACAAAGTTATCCGTAACAATACAAAAAAATAACAATAATAATAAATCACTGATTAATTCTTAAAATTCACTGCATTATGTTGTGTACATTACCTTACGAGGAGATAAATAATAAAAAAAAATTGTTGCAATCTTCCATTATAAAGTGTTTATAAAAAAGCATCCCCTTCTCAAAACTCATTGCAAACAGAATCTAATGACAAAAATTAGAGTAAAAAAGAATGTTACGTAATAACTCCAAACTCTTTAAATTGAAGCCGAATATGAGGTCGTAAAGTTGTCCAGTATTATGGTCTCATCCACAAAGACCATGGGACCATAATACAATGACTTGGATGTGAAAACCGATCAAAAAATATTAAGTTACTCTGAATAATATCGCTTGAATTGTAAAAATTTAAATCATAAAGAATTAACTGTATTATCTTAATACATTATGAGTCTTATTATTAATGTAAAATAGATATGCATATATACATTTTCATAATAAGTTATATTGCTTCAAATTTTCTTTATCGATAATTGATTTGGCACGGATATTTCGCGTCTGCGCTAAGAAGATTGTCCATTTGACCTCGAGCCTCACAGATTTATTTGTCCTTAAAAAGTCCGCGCACTTAAGAAGATTGTCACTTTTGACTAACATCACATGTTTGTCTTTAAAAGGACGCTCTTGGAGGAGAGAGACTTAACCATCGCTTATGAGCCAGAATCCACTCTCATATTTCATTGATGTAGGATGTATTCACCCCATCAACAGTTTATCACATATGTATAATAATATAAAGTAAAAGTTTGTATCCGTCAAATTTGAATAAATTCATATAAGAATTCATCATTCAGATAAGATAAATCATAATGGAGCAAAGAATAAACAGAAATTAAATGTTGTTATTGTTTGTCCTTTAATTTGACGCACTTTCACTTTTTGAGTAAATAATGATGATTTTTTTAAATAAAAGTTGGACGTGCAAAGGAAAAAATAATGTAAAAATATGACGAAAAATCTTTTAAAGCGTTTGATCGTTTGTGGATTTTTTTGTGGAAATAATATTATATGAGACGAAAAATAAACAAAAAATGGGCAATAAAAATATCATTTTATACTTTTTTATTATCAAAATTAAGAGAAAAATAATAAAAATGATGATAAACCACAAAAATTATGATTTTTTTAAATATTTTTTTGACAAATAATCACACGTCTCACAAAATTTTCACTCAAAACTGAAAATTTGGGGGAAAAACACAAGTAATAAGCCTAATAAAATGTTAAACACAAAAATTTGTATGAGGCAGACTGGCCTCTGCCTCATGCATCCATGAGATGGGTCCTATATTTTTTATAATTTCGACCCAAACTCATACCTAATGAAAATAATCCATATTTTTGTATGTTTTAGGATCCGTTTCATGAACTTATAGATATAAGGGTGTAAGACGGTCTAAGACCTTGTTTTTTTTTTTTGAGAAAGGTCTAAGACCTTGTTAAAACACCCCCACACGAACCAAAATACAGAACTTGTGAACTACACTGTTCACTATTCGTCTTTCCTCTTGCACACGAATTCTATTCTAACTACATACGTACACCAAATCCAAAATCCATAGGGACTCTCCTTTTTATCTTCTCAACATTTCCATTTCTTGAATCTTGTACCGCCCCATTTATTGCTCTTCTCTCACAAATCCAAATCCGGTCCCCCTTTTTCAACATTTTCTTTAGAGTTTTTTATTTTTATTTTTTGCCTCTCGAAAATCTAAGAATTCAGACTTTTCTTGGTTCCTTTTCCTGAAAATCCAATCTCTACCTCAAATTTTATCTGGATTCCTTTTTCTTAGTTTATTGATTCTTTTTTCTGTTGAGAAAATATACAATTTTCGCCCCAAATGAAGGTTCACCCAGTTCCCAGGAAACGCAACATCACGCTGCGATACGACGTCGCATCGGTCCTTGCACAGGCGAACAGCTGCAGGCAAAAGAAGCTGAGGCGGCTGCCGCACATCTTCGCGAAGGTTCTAGAGCTTCCCTTTCACTGGGACGCCGACGTTTCGATCGACGAAACCCCTCACTCCCTCAGATTCACCGCCGCCACCGATGACATCAGTGGCGAAGTCAGGGCCGATGCAATCGAGATCTACCCTGGGGTTACTAAGATTGTTGTAAAGGGAAACGGCGTCGTTGACCTGTCGGGGACCGAGATGGAGCTCGATCTGTGGCGATTTCGGTTACCGGCTTCGACACGACCGGAGTTCGCCTCCGCCGCTTATGACGACGGAGAGCTGGTGGTGACGGTTCCGAAAGGGGCGGCGGATGATGATGATGATGATGATGATGAGGAGGACGGCGGCGGCGCTGACGAGGATGGCGGTGGGGATATCGGAGGTGGGACTAGGCTTGTTCTTGTACAGTAAATGGAAATTACCTTTTTCTCCCTGTCTTTGTTTTCACTTTCACTTTTAGAGGTTACTCTGTTTATGCTTGAGAACGCAATTTTTATGCTGTTATGGTGGTTAATATTAATTAGGGAAATAAAAAGGAATAAATCTTTTAATGATTGTGCATAATTATTATTCTTCAATTCCAATCAATTTAACGGAATTAAATATTTTTATAATTAAATTGGTTGAGAAAATAGTTTCCAATCAATTTCTATTGAATCTTGCCTTTGTCTAGGATTGGTTTTTGAGTAGAATTAGAGCTGCATTTTTTCAATAAGTTGGAAGCATTGTTCTAAAAACGCTAGGCGCTAGTCTCGGGCGGCAAATGGGGTCTAGCGACTAAGCGTGGACTAATCGGGGTTAGGCGGGACTTGAGCGGGGTTAGTCGTGGCTCAACTAGCGCCAGGCGGGGACTAATCGGGGCTAGGTGGGGATTTTTGGAACAGTGGTTGGGAGTACTAGTTAGAGGGGATGGGATAAATTTCAAAGAAACCGAAAGATACCGGTTCGAACCAGGTCAACAATTTTAGAAAGAGTGAGCGATACTACTTGACTTACAAGCTCGTGGTGAATTAGAGCTGCATTTTCGTCTTTAATGTTTCGTCCTTGAGTTTTTCGCATATAGCGAATTCGGTGCAGCAGAAAATGTTGATGATTTTCTTACAAGGATAGAAGATGCTAGCCCTGATAGCAGGATAGAAATATTATCATATTAGTCCTTATTGGTCATTTTACTTGTACAATGGTCCTCTTTTCTTCCTGGTCTTTCATTTTAGTACCCATCTTAGCTCTGAAATGTTGCTTGAATTCATAGCTGATAAATGAAGGTTCGATACCTTGTTAAGTGCTTCAACATCTATTATTTCCGTCTCAACCCTGACATTACTTTTAATCCAAATTACTACTCATCTCTTGCTCGCCTCGAACCCGATCCTAAACTATTGACTTGATCTTTACCCTTGCAACAGTTAGCCTCATAATCAATGTTTATCCCTACGTAATCGTGCAATCTTAGCGAAGCTAAGAAAACTGTGCGTTATGGGCCCAACAATTGCTCGGACACAAAGTAATCTATTACTACTATATAACTGGGGGACTATTGATATTTTAATCTGTCTGGTTAGATAAGGTTTGTTTAATTTCTACATTGGGACTTATATATCTTTACTGTTTTGTCACTTTGGTTCGGATCACTGTTTACATGGTCGGTAAATGCCAATGAAATCGAATTTGAGTTACAAAAACTCCCGAGGTTTGAGCTAATAACGAAAAAACCCAGAGATTTTATTACAAAAACCCCTTTGAGTTTTGATTTTGTATTACACTTTACTCACTTCATTAGCAAAACATTTCAAACACCCTCACGGTTTTCTTTTTGTAATTTTGAAATTTCTGAGTTTTTTTGTAATTACCCGATACATCAGGGGTAGTTTTTGTAACAATCATGGTTTTAATCAGTTGGAATGTAGAAAATTCACGCTAAATGCACATAATTGAATACACAGAGAGCGCATAACTGTACCTTCTCTCTTCACATGATTTCTTTCTAAAAGCTTGTTTTTTTTGTTTTTTTATTTTTGGTCCAAATGTGTATCACAAATGTTGTATATTTGTCTTTGGGGGGCAAGATTTTGGTGGATCTTGAAGTTGGTCCAAAAAGCTTTTATGTTGTCATTGTCATATTACTCTGTTTTTAGTCTTTGGACACGATGAAAGGGGGAGAAGATGGGGTGTTGATTTTGTTCCTTTTCTCCGCCTCTCTTTTGTCATCCGATTAATTCGTGACATGCCACTGTAATCTAAGGACTACTTGGCTATCTATCCTTTGTTTGTGTGATAGTGACCATAGATGGGAGTGGCCACTATGATTGAAGCTTTTGTATTGAGGATGGGGAATAGTGGGCATCTTTTATTATCAAAATGTGAATCATTTTTTCTTTAAATTTGGTGAAAGTTACAATTCCTTTTAGGGATGATTACAAATACACCCCTGAGGTTTAGGCTAATTACCAAAAAAATCCAAAGATGTTTCAGAATTAACAAAAAATCCATCAAGTTTGATTGTCTTAAATTTAAGGGTGTAATTGTGATATGTTTGTAAATATCAGGGGGTTTGCAATATTTTTGCTTATGAAGAGAAAAATGTAAGGTGGAGGGCTTTTTGTAATTAAAAAATATCTAGTTTTTTTATAGTTAAACCGAACCTTGAGGGTCATTTTGTAATTATCCCTTCCTTTTATCTTTTCTTTGAAATTGAAATAAGCATATATGCTTTGGTGGTGGGCGATGCAAATAGGAAAACCACTTTCATGTGTTAAGGTCACCGTAAAGGAGCTTTATCTTTCAACCCATCATTGTTTTGCTCTAATATTAGCTTTTTCTTGCATTTTCTCTTCTTTTCTTATTATTTCTCCCCGTCCAAGTTCTCTTTCGTTATATTGAAATATGTGTTATTCCACATTAATTAATTAGGGGAAGAAGACCTATTTTATAAGCTAGGTGAGCTATTTTTCCTATCAATGACAATAATTGATTTTATGATAACCCCACTTGGTAGGTTTCTCTCTCCTATATAATGTATGCTTTATGTGTGGGCCATACCTAGTTTACTCTTAATTTAACACAGAGAGGTTACAATAGCCGCATCGGTTGCTGGTACTTTTGATCGGGCCAAAGAGCAAATATTGGGTTGGGTTGTCTTTGAAATCCCTTCGGTCTCCAATTTTGGGACCTAGGCAACCCATACTTTAGAATATAGTTGAATCGGCCGGCCCGATTGGGTTGATCGGGAGGCCCGACCAATTAGGCCAAATAGGTCGATTCCTCCGGATATATAAAAAAAAAAAATGATTCTCTAAAAGGTGAGAATTGCTTTTACTTGGTGTTCACAAACACTTTCTATATATTAGGGTTAAGTTCAAGAATAACCCTTTTCCAAGTTTCGATTACAAGAATGGCCTTCATTATTAAAAGAGTTCAAATATATACTAAAGTTTCCATTATACCCTTTATAACAAATAAGGTAATTTGATTAAATTGTTCCAAATATCACAAAATAATATGAACACTTGCAGCTTTTCACACTGTTTCATTCGTGGCATTGTTACACCTACTTAAATCCAGTCTCCATTCGGAGAGGTTTTAAAAAGATCATGTCAGGTTTCGGTACCGATAAACTTAACGAGGTTATAGAATCAAAAGATGTTCGATTCGTGTTATCGGTTCCAAACTAAGGTTTACGGTGAAAATGGAAATAGTCCATTACGACCATATCGTGCCCAATATGCTTCCGTAAAATTAATAAATCCCTTAAAATCCATACCTCTCTTTTCAAAACAACATCGGGTTAAGTGGTTCGCAATGCCACCAATCGGAAAATTATCGCCCCGCATCGTTTGACAAACATCTCTTCACTGCATTCAACCTCACCCTCGGGGAAGATGATCCGCAAGTTATCCGACTCCTTCGTAAATCGTCAAAGTTCTTCTTAGTTCGCTTCCTACCCAAGGCGTAAAAGTAATTCTTCAAAGGGATGAATCAATAGTTCATTATGAACACATGTTGAACAAATAACCTTTATTTTATTAAGAACTTAAAGAAAAATTTATTACATCATTAATCTCCTTTGGGGAGAAAACCTGTTTAGCCTCTCATAAAGGCTATCACACTCTTGTACATAAAATTAAAAAACTAAAACTGAAAATTGAAAACACTCTCATAATTCTAAACTCACAAATGAAGGAATTTTACAAAGAAAGTTTATTGTAAAGAAGACTAAGGAAATGTTCGACCCTTTAGCCTTCCTGCAGATCTTGACATTTATAGAGGTAGGAGACCTCTATGTTCAGATTATTGCCCTTAAGTGGAGGTCTCTTTCATCCTTGAATTATTACTCCACTTGGCAAAGAATTAGTTGGCATCCAACTCATCTTCACATGGGTTGGGCCTCCTCTTGTCCAGTATCCAAGTTTTTATGAAAACTTACCAATCGTGGCCGACTCGCCCTTCTTTTAGAACTTGAACGACATCTTTCATGGACCCACTTTTTCGTCTCTTTTTTGAGTGGGTTGTTACCTGTCTGAAGTCACATGTCTCTACCGACTTTGTTGGGAATCTACTTTTTGGTGGTCCCCAAACTTTGGATACTTCGTGACTTTTCTTCTCCGTCGTCGTGGGTCTTCTCCAAATCGACTTTTGGCCGAAATCCTTTGCCAAATTCCGGTTCTTTCGGGTTTTGACATTCAGATGACCAAGTTCCCAATGGCCTATGTGAGTCATATTGCAATATTTCCTATGAGTTTCTTTACTCCCAAAGAGACTTGTTTTCCCCAGTAAGATTTCTTTTCTTTTCGAATAGGTCTTCGCGAATCTTGTAGTTTTTCCTGTCATAGTATTCACATGGAATGATCCGTTCACCGAATTTTGATAGAACTTGAACAGGGAACTTGACTTTGTCCATCTCGGTGAAACAGAGACCCACAATCCTCATGCCCTTCTTGTAGTAATATGATCTTCGGTGAAGGTCATGACCAATTGTACTTCTTCAACTGTATAAGGGTATTTTGGGGTTTTATCAAAAGAAGGCTATTTTTGAAACTTTTGAATAAGTTAGGCCAATTTTGTACACGAGCCTTTCAAAGAGGCTATTCTTAACCTTTTCCCCATTTATTAATAGGGGTGTTCATCGAATCGAATTTTGAATTCTTCGACTTCCGAATCGAATTTAATCGAATGAAAATTTTAAACCTCAATTCGAAATTCGATCCTAATTCGATTAATTGAATCGAATTTAAACGATTGGATTTTTCGACTTCAATCGAATTCGAAGTCAATCCAAAAATCCAAATTTATTGATAAAGTGAATAAAGTTTGGATTCATAACATAATATTTTGGACTACACCCAATAAAATTCCAGATTTTATTTTTTTAAAATTACAAATTATCGACTAACCATTTTTCATTGTTTAATTTAACTAAAGACTATCATAAATTCATAACGAACTCCCCTTATATAAATTTAATAAATTATTTTGTGCCAATTTTATACCTACTACTAGTTACTTGATAAATAACTTTTATACTCAAGTATAAGGTATCAAATTGAGAAAATGTATGTGTGTAGATAAAGAGATATAGTGTGTGTTATCATATAGTTTATATTTTAATATGATCTCAAGATAAATATATGTAATATAGTGTACAAATGTATAATGTATAATGCATATTGTAATAAGAATTTAAAACAAATAAAAAAAAAAAAATCAAAGACTATATTGTATAAATATATAATGTATGTTGTATAGTGTATGTACACAAGCTTTGTATTTTTCCATAAAATGGACATATTTTTTGGTGGAATATTCTTATAGATTATTTCACCACATGCCTCCATGAGATCAGAAGAAGCGAAATAGTTTTTCCTAAAATATATTTTTAGCACAAACAATAATTATTTGAATATGGTCTAGTAATGTAAAATGGATTTCATATACTATTAAGTATAATTATTTCTAATAAAAACTGAAAAAACAAGAAGGAAAGAGCATATATTTATAATTTTATATTTTCATTTAAACATTAGTGTTTTATTCGTTTATATATATTATAAATATGTGTGTATAATTTACATATATACAATAAATGATTATGTATAGTGTGAAATATATACATATAAATTTCGAATTGAAATACGAATTGAATTAAAATAAGAATGCGAATTGTAATACGAATTCGAATCGAAATACGGTCGAATTTAGTCGAATTTATCTCGAATTAGGATTTTCGAATAGAATTAGAAAAAAACCTCAATTCGTTATTCGATTCAAATATTCATATTTGAAATTCGAGTTGATTCAAAATTCGATTCAAATTCAAAAATCCTAATTCGAAACTAAAATTGAATTCGAATCGAATCGAATTTCGGATCCATTCGAAAAATGAACACCCCTATTTATTAAGCCTTTCAAATACGCTATTTCTGGATCTAACCTAATGAGAATGTTTTACAAATCACTCACTTCTTGATTTTCTTAAATCAATAAAAAGTATATCGATCAACAAAAATACACTTGAAATAGATAAAATAGTAAAATATGATAATCTGGTCCTCTACGATAGAATGTCAATTTGTTTGATCGTAATTTTTCTTAACGCTTATGTTATTACATAAATCTATAATTAATTATAAATATATAAATAGTGAAATTTAATTTTAACAATATAGATGATTCTGATTTTTTTAACAATATAGATATGTAATGTGGACAAAGAATTTTCAAATGAGTATTACATTACTATATATTGTTAATACGTAATAGATTTGATATTATCTAGTAAATATAAATATTTATTTTTTTTTTGAAATATTAGATAATATCGTTGTGTTCTAAAAAAGTCAAAGCGCTAATCGAGTGGTAAGTTGGGCCTCGTGCCTGGCGAAACTTGGGTGGGGTTAGGCATGATTTGGGCGGTGTTAGGCGGGCCTCGATCAAAAAATAATCAGAGGTGACAAAGGGAGTCTAGCGCCAAATCGGGAACTAATCTGAGCTTGATGGGTATTTTTAAAACAATAACTAATATTCATACCCGTCCTTATAGATTTCTCAAATCATCGAAAGAGAAAGTGAAGTAGATCTCATCCCGATCATCACCAGTATCCAATAAACCTTTTACACATCAGCATTTCATCTGTTTTCTTCATCTTGTCAACACGTGTAACGTAAAGCCCTACCCGCCGCCACCTCACCACCTCTTCCACCGTCCTCCACTACTTATCTGCGCATTTACCCCTTATTCTCAATTTGACCCCGCACTTATCACGATCTACCACAGTTCACCCTAATATTGCCTCAAATTTCAATTCAGTTCACCAAGAAATTAAATGAGCCAAGAACAGCCCAAAAGCCAGCAAGATCCCGTCAAGTACTGGGACATCTTTCAGGTTCAGAAAGGCGGACCCGCCGCCGTCATGCAATCGGCGGCGGATGTAAATGTCCGACGCGGTGTGCTCCGCCGCGATGACGTCACGACGGCCACCAGGCAGCACGGCGTTTCGATTTCGGAGGAGGATGTTGGCGGCCAACGCGTTTTCACTGAAGCTGTTGGTGGAGAGGTTATGTCTATACAAATAATATTAAAGAAATTATTAATTATTTTAAGGGTTAATTATAAAAGTACCCTTGAGGTCTCATGTAATTACAAAAATACACATCTCACTTTTAAAATTACAAAAATACACAACTCATATTTGTAAAAATATTGCAACTTACCCTTAATTTTAAAATTCAATCAAACCTTATGGGTGCACTTTGTAATTTTAAAAGTTAAGCTCGATTTTTTTGTAATTAGGTGAAATCTCAGAGGTACTTTTTGTAACTATCCCGTCTTTTAATTCCTCATCTTTTAGTTCCTTTAACTTTTTGTGGCAGTTTCGATTCTTGACGATTTTATTTTCTATTAAGTATAGCAGTTCTAGTCTATAACTTTTAACGGGTTATTTTGGACAAAGAGAAAAAAGTAAAAGATTGAAACAAACCAAAATCGCATAAAATTAGAACTTGTAAGTACAAAATTTGCACAAATTAGAACTTAAAAAATTAAAATTACACAAAACTAAAATAAATTTTACGAGATCAAAATTATGGCTTAATTGCAATGTAAATCCTCTAACTCTTATGGGTGGACAAATTTAGTCTCAATGTGGCAATTTGGTCCTTATATTTTGTCTTTCGGACTAACATAACATTTTCAGTCATTTGTCTTTTTTTTCCCAAACGATAGAATAATATTCCATAAATGAAAACTTACAGAAATAATTACAAATCGAAGCCTATTGGCTACAAAGCTCTCAAGCAAACATCTCAAACTAGAGGGAGAGATAATCCACAAGACAACCCAAAAAAGAAAATTCCAAAATAAAATAGGCTACAAAACAAAGGGAAAAGACATACACAGGATAGAAAAATTACGTAAATACAAAGATGAATTGTTCCAAAAAAGCAACTAAAACTCCATGATAGGCTAGGCAAGTAGCTCCAAATTTTATCACAAACTCTTTGTCTTTTTCACATTAAACCCTAGGATCCAACTTCTCCGCGTAATTTTCTTCTATTAGAAACCATGAAAAACCTCCCCACGTAGCCAATCAAATACCCAAATGACCAGATCGAAGTCGATCGGTCGGATCCGTGCCAAACGATCGAATCAAGAAAAAGAAAAAAAATTCCCACAAAGGAAAACTAAAACACTCTCATGAAAGGAAATTTGAAATCCCAAAGGGGAACTATCATTCCTACGTAGGGAAACTAGAAAAACAAAGCACAAAAATGAATTATATGGGTTGGGTTCCTCATCCTTTCCATTGGAGAGAATGGGGGAAGAAAAAAGAGAACGTTAGAGAGGCAAAGAGGAAAACTAGAGAGAGAATTTTTGTTTGTCTTTGATTGTAGCATTATTACACCAATTCGCGCTCAGTCGCTATTCAAAGATTTCCAAGTTAAGTCAAGCTTAGACATATCATACTTTGCATATTAGGTATTTCAACATTTAAGGGTATTTTGGGAATACATAAAATATGAGAATACTTATTCGTAGATTTATCAATTTTGGCCTGGCCCTATCGACACGATATTTTTACCGGATTGGGTTGTAAATTGTAATATTCCAGGCTTGGAAAATACGGACATCAAAATCCCGCCCGACAAATTGAAAAGACGGGGGCCAGTCGACCGTCGTGTTCAGTGTACATTCATGCTCTGGGACGGGCTAAAAAATCATAGGCCCGATTACTGCTTGGCCTGGCTCGGCCCGACCCGTTTGACACCTTTACTTATTTGGGACCAAAACTGTACAAATTAAGAACTTTGAGGACTATAATTGCACAAAACCAAATTTACACGGCTAGAATTACAAAAAAATCTTAACTTACGAAACCAAACTTGTTACATTAGATACTACAAGATGAATATTACCAATGCCATATAGTTATGGACCAATTTTGCAATTAAACCCAAAATTAATATCTAAAATATTTAAATGACCAAAATTGCTAACTAGCCTCCTAATTCCTATAGTTACATGACCAAATTTGCATTTATAAGTCTAAAATGCCAGAACCCTAGAATTTTATAAGTTATGATTTATTTTCTTATATATTCAGGTTGTGGGAAGATATGTTGTGGCAAAACAAAAAGAGGAAACAATAGATCCACCACTGTCAGCACTTAATCCGATCGTAGTAACAATCGGACAAGCTCTGGAGTCGGTGGCTCTTTATGTCGGCGACAAACCGGTGGACGAAAGCGATGCGGCGGCGATACAGGCGTTGGAGAGCCGAGCAACTGGCCTTAACAAAGTAATTCCGGGCGGGGTCTCATCGAAGCTCAGTCTGCAGCCAAACATAATGCTCGTACCATGGCAGAAGACAAAAAGATAAAGCTTCGCGATGTTTTAGCTGTACGTAAATCCTAAACCCTGAACCTGGTTTTATATATTTCTGATAGTAGGAATATGTGTTTAATGTGAGATATTGAGAATGGAACCAAGATTTTGTGCTGAAGTTGGACAATTAAAGCAAAATGGAACGCGAAATGTACTTGAATCCATGGTTGGTTCTGAATAACCTTATATGGTACGGATCTTCCAAACAATCGGTTCTGCCTGATGAGTTTTTGTATCAGGTATATATTATGGTTATGTGGGGAAATATAAATTGAATTTGGAATATATTTAGGATAATTACAAATACACCCCAAGGTTTGGGCTAATTACAAAAAAAACCAGAGTTCTTTGAAAATTACAAAATCCATTGAGGTTTTGATTCCATCTTACATTTTTTCCGGTGATTTTTGAAAGCATTTCAAAAGAAACCCTTGATATTTGCAAAAATATTACTATTACCCCTTAAATTTAAGATAAAACGACTTTGAAGGTTTCTTTTTGTAATTTTGAAACATATCGGGTTTTTCGTAATTAACCCAAACCTCATGAGTGTTTTTATAATTATCCCATATATTTGCTTTGGTCAACAGTCTGTTTGTGTTTCTAGAGTCTTTAAGTGTCTCTAAGTTTGATTTAGTTTTCCCAAGTTTGAATAAGTAGTTTGAATAGTCTAAATTGATTCAGATGTTCAAGTGTCATCTTTTTATAGTGTCAATTTAATATTTAATGTTCATTTGACATGTATAAATGTTGGGGCGAGAAATTTACCCCATCGGAAAACCCGATCTCCAATGTTTGCTTCCGCCTTGATGCATGCAAAACAACAGTGAGAAAGGAGTGAGAAAGGGGCTGGTGTATTTTTTCCGTGCACCCTCTCCTACGCTTAAGTCGAGGATCATTTCCCAGAGAGAATATATATAAAATAGAACATTATATCAAATATGTGTATTGGAATTCTCACCCGAGGCACCTCTTTGTGAGCTATTTATAGGTTGGTACCAAGCCAAGTTAAAACCCTAGCTAACACATGAACTTAGGTTAATTATTCATTTTGGACCACACACCTCCCAAATTATATTGATCCTATTTAATATGGCAAATCTAGGTATACACACCTATGATTGTGCATTTTGGAAGGCAATTAAGTTTAATAAAAGTTTCAGAATATAGACCTTAATTTGAACCATCAGTTGGGACCATAAGTTTCCCAACAAATTGATTAACGTATATGCACATTCAATTCAATGATAATTTGATACATTGTAATCACTTTGATTGAATTACCTTAGACAACTATGCACATTTAATTTGACATATGTTCGTCCATAACATTGGATTTTTCTAACATTTACATGGCTGTGTATATTTGTGCAGAATGCAACTTCGAGACTTCCAGACGATAGGCGGTGACCAAAGTGGCGGACGCAGATTCGCTTTGGGGGTAAAAACGGACCGAGTTCATATATTTAAACTATGAGAAAAAAAAAATTTGGGGGCAATTGTAAAATACAACTATTTGAAGTTTTTTATCAAAGTTTTGGGGGCAATTGTAAAAAAATTCCCATATTTTAGCTATAAAAAATAATTTAAAAACTTTTGGGGGAAAAATAATTTTGGAAAATTTTGGGGGCAGCAGCCCCCTTCCCCCTCTGTCCGCCACTGGCGGTGACTAAGGAAGACGCGGACGCAGCTGTGGGCGCGGAGCTGAGGAACAAAATGGAAATGAGTACGTATCCGGGTGGGGTGGCGGCATCAATGGTTGCAGCGGCGAATCTTAATCAGCAGCAGCAGCAGACATGAGATCGATACTCCATTCCACAATGTCTATATAGGTCGTGTAAAGTTGGTAATCTTGGTATCTTGTATTGTTTAAGCACGTATGGTAATATGCTATAACATCAATGTACTGTCTTTAATAAAAGTCCTTGGTGTGTGCGTGTTGGTAAAATGAAATTGGAGATGTGAGATATAGGGTTGAAATTTATTACTATTGTTTAATTGATTATAGTAAAAGGAAAAAAAAGCAGGATTTTAAACTATCGAACACTGGATTGAGATTTCATATTTCACACTCATGTTCCACTTCCAATTCCAACGTATTGGATGTCACTTGTATAAGATGATGTAATTATGCGTGTTTGTTTTACCGTCCAATCATCGTTTTCTAACATAAAAAACAAAAATCCCAATTTAATTGGATATTCAGAAACCCCGATCGCAAAATGGAAAGAATCCATTATTTTGTTGAATTAAATTTACAAGCGCAATAGGCATGCAATTAATTAGGGGTGTCAATTTGGACTCAACACACACACTACACCATAAATGACATTAGGTAACACAAAATTTGTAGAAGACTTTTACATTAGGTACTTTATGTAGCACGTATTTGTAACACTTTTTACTTTATAATATTTATGTAACACTTTTGTAAAGACTTCATCAATATGTAACACTTATATGTAACAGATTTTAAATAAATAACACTTTTTAAGTAACACTTGTTTTTGTTAATTTCCTTATAACACAAATAGATATCACTTTAATTAAAGAACACTTTAGTAACACTTTATTTAAGTAATTGGTAACACTATTTTAGCTCCATTTTGGTAGCACAAAATTGTAACATTATAATTAATAAAGCTAATTTTTATTTCATTAATTAATATCACAAAAGATGAGACAATAATGCCCACTTCCTATAACATATTATGGTAAATTGGCCTAACCATATTGATACCGGTAATTGATGCGTGCAATAATACGAACCGATGATACTGATTCGGTATTCGATTTTAGTGTTTTAAAAACTTTGTAATCCGCAAGTGCACGATAATTTTGTGCGTATCTTTGCACCGCATCGAATCGAAATTATATATATATATATATATATGTGCATTTTATTTGTAAAATGTAAATGAATTTTAAAAAGTACTATAGACTAGTAAGATATTTATAAATTGTAAATTCTAAAAGAATATTTTATATAAATATATCAAAGTTTAGGGTTCGTTTTAATTAACCAATTGTTTAAAATTAAAACGTTAAAAGTTACTTTTCTATTCTCTTAATTGTAAAGCAAGCAAAACAAGGTTTTGATTTGAGTTAAACCAATTGTTTAAAATTAAAACGTTAAAAGTTATTTTTCTATTTTCTTAATTGTAAAGTTAAAAAAACAAGGTTTTGATTTGAGTTAGACTTTGGAATTCACTTTGAAATATTCCTATTTCTCATTCTCAATTCTTAATCACTCATCCTGCGTTCTCCAACATCTAATCCAGATTCTCTCCAACAAGTCGTTTGCCCATGTCGCACTAAATCTCCTGGTAATTTTTCTTGTTAGTTGCCGCTTACTTATATATGCTTCCGGTTTTAGTTAATTGTTTTTTAAATTAAATTTGATTTAGAAACAGATTGAGGTGATTAGAATGGAAAAACAGGTTTATGTTACTTTTTAATCCATTTCCATTTCATTATTTTGATTAGAACGGATTTTTTAATGCCAAGAGTTTCTTTTCACATATTCGGTTTTAATCGAAAATTGATTCAATATTTCGGTAAAAACCGAACTGCACCGACATAATATGGTTCGATTTGGTGTACCGAAATTTTGGTTTCTGAGAAGTGCAGCACGATATGGTACATTTTTACCGCTTGCACACCCCTAATTCCGGCATCTTCCATTGTTTTCCATTTCCTTTTTTTTGCAGCGTGAGCCACTCCAACCACACACCCCTAATCGGTACATCTTTCGCGTTTTTCGTTCCACTGTCTATTTGTCATTCAAGGTTGGATAATGTCTAGTGAAGCAAATGATTGGATCAATTTCCCGCGATCTAGTAATGAGTACGCTAGAGGGTGGAGAACTATCCTGGATTTTGCTTTTTGTACTCGGGTGAGGGAGATCAGATTAGTTGCCCATGTAAAAGTGTTATCATCGCTTTTGGCATCATAGAGACGAAGTGTATAACCACTTGATTGCCAATGGCATCGGTTCGTAAATTAAAGAATGACATTTTAATGGAGAAGCGTATTCTCTATGTCAAATATAGAGTGGTTCGATAATAACACGTTGAACGTGCATGACAACATAGAAAGTTTGTTATATGACACCCGGGGATCTAGTTGGCGAAGTTTTCACGTAACTCCTACGATGAAATTCAGAGCCTCTGTCAATGTAGAGGCCAAGAAATTCTTTAAGTTGGTTGAGGATGGCAAACAAGAATTGTATCCAGGGTGTAAATCCTTTTCAAAGTTGTCATTCATCATTCGGTTATACCTTTTCAAGTGTGTTCATGGGCTAAGTAACATGGCGTTTCGATCTTCTCGAAATTATCCAAGAATTAATTCCGAAGTTTAAGTTGCCTGAAGTTTCTTTCAATGAAGCTAAAAAGTTAGTGAATGACTTGGGTCTTCATTATCGGAAGATTGATGCATGTCGTAATGATTGTATGCTCTATTGGAAGGACCATGAAGGTGCCACATCATGCCATGTTTGTCATGCTCCAAGGTGGAAAGAAGTTGAAAATGAGCAAGCAAACAATGAAAACCATCGATCTCAACAGCTCGTCGATTCCTCGCTAAAGTAGTTCGCACTTTCCATTAAGACCTAGGCTTCAAAGGTTGTATATGTGTTCGAGAGACACCAAATATATGAAGTGGCATGATGAGAAAAGGCCTAAAGATGGGAACCAAAATTTAGATTTTAGTTATGTGAATTTGGTGAGCATTTGTTTTGCTTATTGACGGCATAAATAAGTCTATTTTTGGGTTAATGTAAATTGTATTTTTATGTTTTGTAAATTTGGAGTCTATGGAAATTGAAATCATATTTGTTTATTATCAAATTAAGGGAATTTGTTTATGGGATGCTAAATTGGATGCTTTGGTTTAGTTTTAGAATGGATGGGATGCCAATTTAATGAGACCTGTTTATGTTTTGTTTCACATTTGAGAACTGATGCCTGGCCTTTTAACTTTTCAAAATTTCCATAAAATTCGGTTCAATCGAAACCAAACAGACAAAACCGAAATAAAGTTTGGTTTGACCGAACCATGCAATTCGGTTCAATTTTCGATTAAGTTTTTGGCGAACCAAAATTTCGGTTCGGTGCGGTTCGGTTCGGTCGAACACCTCTAGACAAGTTTCGCCAAGCACATACTTATACTCATTCAATTGCTTTTATATTATTCATCGACATCATATAATTTGTTTGACTAGACTTGATTCTAATGTAATATTGAGAATTTTTACATTAATATTTGGTAAATTTAAGATCATTCAAGTGAAATGAACAAAGGGAGTTGACATGCGGGAAATAAGTCGAAGAATAAGGAACACAAAGTGAAGGACAAAAAGATAGACACACTATGGGTCCTATTTCATTTGCAAGAAAACGTCATGAGTGGTAAAGAATCCTCTATGGTTTTTATTTTATTATTATAACATTTTTCCTTGTAAGCGCCATTATGAATCTACTATTAAATTTTATAAGTACACCATGTCATAACTAGAATATATGTTTATTTTCATTTAACTTTATAATAATTTATCGTAGGAACAAGCTTTGAAAATAAACCACCATCTAAAGCAAACCATGTATATGGAAACTCAAAAAGGCGAGATGGGAGAAAATATAAGAGACTTCTTATGTAAGTTGCGATTCTATTTTATTTTACTTTATTACTTGGTTAAATGTATTGTTTATATAATGATATTTTAACAAATTTTATTATGCTACATTATCGATAGAAAAGGTGCCTTAATCGGAAAGAGCAGCTTTTAGGCGGGGGTACCAAGAGAGAAAAACAACCATCCAAGTCCTGGTGTACTTATTCCGGATTTAAGTTTTCAAACCATATAAAGCCCAAATTGTGAAAGAGACATTTGGAGAAGTTATGAAATTTTTAAAAGATCAAATTCCTTCAAACACTTGCCTATATAGCTTCATCACTCAATGAACATTTCTTTTGGAGGCATCAACGATAAAGAACAATGCCAGGTAAATAACCTCGGTATAATTGATTCATTCTTATTGTATATATGCTCACTGTAATTGGTTCATTCTTTTTGTAAGTGTTAGTTGGAAAATTGTTATTGATTCAGTTTCACTTATTTGTGTTGTTATATTATATATTGATAAAATGATAGTGTTATTGACTTATTGTTTTAGCTACGTTGACTAATGGTGATGTATGTTAATTATTTCCAGGATGATACAGGAGGACATGATGGAGCAAATAATGATGATGATGACATTGAAGGAAACATGGAGAAAAATGAAAATGAAGATGAAGATCATGAAGAGAACTAAATTTTTATTATTTAAATAGTCTTGTTTATGGATTTTTCATTGTGTTAATTATTCATTGTGTAATGATTTTAGTTGGCCTACTTTCTTTTTGCATTGACGTAATTCTGGATTCAATAAATAAAACCTATTCTTATATTTATTTGTCAGTTTTGGTTCATTTCTAGTGTGCTATTCGGTGGAGTATATATATATATATATATATATATATATGGTATCCAAATAAAATAAAGTATTACATTAGTTAAAAAGTGATATATGAGATAGCTTAAAGTGCTACTTAATTATTTATAATGTGCTACGATAAATGATTCAAAGTGATACAATTATTGCATAGAATGTTACTATACATCCAAAAGTGCTACCAAAAAATATTTCGTTGGATAAGAAAAGTGCTACATAATCATTACACAATCACTAAAAGTGATACATGTGGTAATTTAAGTGATACATAAATATTTAAAAAATGCTACGATAAAGGGATCAAAGTGATACAACTAATGGATAAAATGTTACTGAGTTCAATTAAAAGTGTTACAAAACAAGTGTTACATTTAACTAAAAAAAGTGTTACGAAAAGATCATGTGTAACATTTTTTATGTGTTACTTCAAGGTGTTACAATAGATGATGTAATGTATCACTTAGAAAAAATGTTACTTAAAAGCTACCCAAAGTGTTACCTTAGATTATAGGTAGACGGACAAACCGCATCACCTATTAAAGTGTTACCTATTGTCTATAGAACATTTATGGGCTATTAGATAACACTTTTTAGGTGTTACCTAATGCAATTTATGGTGTAGTGACAAACCCAACACGAACCTAATATAAAATTAATGGGTATGGGTCTAGGCTTCATGGGTCCTGGGTTGAAATCGGTCGAACTCGAATAACCCGTCAATTAAACATGTCGGGTCGAAGTCAACTTAGTATGACACATTTAACACATCTAACCCGTTTGTGAATTAAAAATTAACAAAGTAATTAATTAATTGTAAGAAAAAAATAAAAAAACAAGACATATTCTTAAAAATTAAATGCTAAAATATCTTTAATTATGTAATTTGTTAATATTAGTTTTTCTTTTTGCAAAAAATAAGTTGTTATTATTTGCATGTTGTCCTCAAAATATGATTAATATACTATGTTATTTATTCAATTATGTTATTTCATTTTGTATGTTGTGAATTGTGTATTTTTATTGATCGATAGAGTGTCATAGTAGTTGATTATAATAAAATTAAATTTAATTGATTAAAATCATTAAATGTAAATAAAAATAATTTTATTAGACGCGTTAAAACAAAGTCAATCCGGGTTACATGAAATAAATAGATATAAAGTCCGGCACAAATAATTAAATAAGTCGGATTCGAATCGACTGATTTTGACCATTTAACCTGACCTTACCCAAATCGACACCCCTACAATTAGTTCAGTCTTGTAGTTTATTGAAGTGTCATGACACAAAAGTACAATTTTGTGTTTAGGATTAACAAAATTGTTACGCAAGGGCCCAGACCAGATTATTCGTTGAAGGGCCTAAAATAGCCTTTGGACTTTTTAGCCTGCGGGCCGAAAAATGCTGCTACTTGAAAACTTGTAGTATCCAAATGGGCTTTCACTACTCAAACATGGGGCCCAACCGGGTGTAATGGTAGTTTTTTTTTTTTAATGAGTTGTTGCCTGTTGGGACTCAGGAGTGGTTGGAACACAAAATAAATCGCAAAGAAAATTGAAATTTTTAGTTTGAACCCTAATCATCACCCTTGCTAAGAACGTGTGATCTTTGCTTGAGCTAAATATGATTGTTACTTCTTCAGATTGTTTTACTATTTACTATTTAGGGATAATTACAAAAGACCCCCTGAGTTTTGGGTTAATTACAAAATAAACCCAATGATGTTTCAATATTACAAAAATCATCTCAGTCTTAGGTTTGATTATATCATAAATTTAAGGGATAACTATAATAATTCTAAAATTTTTAGGGGAGGGGGTTGAATATTTTTTTGCTTATGAAGGAGAAATGTAAATGGAATCAAACCTCAAGGATTTTTTTTTTTTTGCAATTTTCAATTTTTTTGGGGTTTTTTGTAATTATCCAGAACCTGGGGGTGTTTTTGTAATTATCCCTACTATTTATAAAATAGTTTAACGAACATTTGTTAGTTGTTACAACATTTTCTGGTTCAATTATTGAAATCTGATGTGCCTTTAACTTTAATCTATCATTATTTTGATAGATGCTATTGTACTTGAAACTACACAGAATCCTCCTCTTCATTTTTTTAAATATATATTTCGTTGCTTAGCTAGAAATAAATAAATTAATGGAACTTGAGCTCAGTCTGATCACTGATAATAATTGTTGCTACAGATAAGCAAATATTCAGTGTTTCTACTATTAATTATTCGTTTATATTGTTGTAGAGTAAAATATTGAAGGCAAAAAAAAACTTGCGTGAGGCGGTCTCACGGATTTATATCCGTGAGACGGAGCTCTTACACAAAGTTTTTAAAGGTTTTTTCAGATTTTATTTTTCTTAGGGTTTATATTTTTTTTTTTTAGGGTTTATTTTTGTTTGTTCATGGTTCATTATTATTTTTAAATTTATTTTCATTGGTTCATGCTCTCAAGATTTTAACCCGGAGCAGGTCCGTCTCCGTCTGATTTAGATCTGAGTGAGGCCGTCACAAGAGACTTGCTGAATATTGAAAATGATGTCACATTTTTCTGGCAATGCCATCGATAGTGGGTCATCATTTAAACAATAGAAATTGAAACCTCCGTACGAAACAATGTAAATAGTAATAATATTTTAACTTTAGTTTCAGGTGGGACATATATAGGATAAAGAGATAGTTTTCTTAATAACAATTTTGGTTATTTTTAAAAAACCTAAAAAAATAAAAATTTGAAATTTGATAAATTTATATTCCCTACTATTCAAAATAAGTGATGTTTGGCACAAAAAAAAAATCTTAAAAAGAATGACGTTTCGCCTTCTTCCCTCTTTAATCGTGCCACTACTCGCCCTTGTATGTCCCATTCCCTCATGCCTTTGTGTGTTTGCCGGAAAATGGGTATATCGGGCTTTCCGTAGCGACACTCCAATGGAGTTCTGTCGCTTCACCGCTTCACTCGGCGGGTTGACATTTTCAAGGCTAGTGAAAAAAGTTTTTCCCAAATTACCCTTAAATATATCATTTTCCAACTAATGCCAATACCTAAATTTGTTTTGTTCCAAATCAGCATTTATGATTAATTAAGGGCATCTTTAGTATTTTAACTCATTCCTTAAATATGTGTGTTTTTCTGAAAACGTCACTTATTTTAAATAGGATGAAGTACAATTTTTTTGATAATTTATATAGATTTTTTATTTAGTGACGATTTTTGTTATCTCAGACAATTGCCCACAAAATTAAATGCTCACTTATTCTTGATGGAACCCAAAAGCATCTCACCCTCACAAGTCACATTGAAATATTCTATAATTCGACATTAAGCCAACCCTTCTTATTTATTATTCGTTCAAAAGATTTTTCATGTATAATATCTGCGTGTGATATATATCTATAACAATATTTGGCAGATTTTATGGTACACAAAATTAAATACTTAATTAATGTAGAGGGACCAGCATATATTAATATGTATATTACCTGCACAAAGAGCATTATTCAGATGAATGTTATTTTCAATAATACATAATTAATGTGACACTATGTATTGGTTACCACAGTTACATAATGATAAAGTTACCGTTTATATCAATTCGAGCTAAAATAGCATGTTGATGAGTTCCTTACACGTACAATGTTGTGGTTCATAAATTAGAGTCTATGCCAATTAATATCTTCTTTTAAGTGTATTTATCAAGATATACTTCCTCCGTCCCACTAAGATAACTGTAGAATAATTCATACATATTAAGAAAACGTAATAAATATAATTCGATTACAATCTTTTTCTATATTCTTTCTATTTTACCATTGCATTAAATGAGACAAAATGAATTTTGTTACAAATAAAGTGAATGAAATAGGGTATTTTAATCTATTGTTACAGAATTAATACTCTTGTAAGAATATAAATCTATGATTTGAGAATTACGGGAAAAAAGCCACTTTGTCACTGTGGGACAGAATGAGTATTAATCAACTATTCCTTATCTAGTTGTTAACTATGTGATGCAGTTTTTTGGCAGATCACCTGTTTTCAATCATTGACCAAAATCATATTCCCGAGAGGGAAGTCTTGCGTCAATCCTCTTCCTAAGGGGAAGTTTTCTCCTTCCTCTTCCCGAGGGGTAAGTCTTCAAGTCTTCTTTTCTCGAGAAATGGAAAATCTTTCGATTTGAAAACTTGCTCGCATACATACGCAAACGTTAGGGGTCCTCGGGGAGTTGCCTGAGATGCCCCTCCGACGCTCAAGTCAAGCATGATGAACGAGATCAAATAGTAAACGAATATTGTATAATAAATGTGTAGGAGGATTATGAATTAATTAACTTACAGGATAATAGGAGTGACCTTTTTATACTGGAGAGAAGGCGCGTGGGTATAAGAGAATTTGGCATATGGGCCTATCCACGAAGAAAACGATTGATGGGCCAAACCCAAACTCCTTTTGGACCGATTTCATTATTAAGAGCTTATTGGGAAATTAATAATAAATAAATTATATATTTAAATTATTATATATCGTTTTGCCCCCAATACTATGAAAATTATAAATTGCAATATGCAAAATCATCATCCACTACAAGAAAAAAATAATATGCTTTAGAAAATGCTAATTGAAATGGCATAGAGGTGTTTTATAATAACAACCTTATAACGAGTTTTACAAATTAAAGAGTGATGTCTAAGGGAGTATTTGTTTGGCTTTTCGTTGCTCCGCCATTTTTACTTTTAGAAAGAATAGTGTGAAAAAATTATTTTAAAAAATGAGAATGGATTTTGAGAGTGTGATTGAATATAAGATGAAAATGTGATGTTGATAGTTGATGTGATAGTTGTTTTAGTATAATAATGATTAGATTTGATTGGTGATTTGAAGAATAAGATAGAGTGAATAGTGTATTTGTGATATGATTGTATAACAAGTAATAGTTGATGTGATTTTTTTTTTTTGTTTTAATTGTAATTGGATGTGATTTATGATTTTAAAAATGAGAAAAGTAAATAGTGTAATTTCGAAAATTTTCACAAGAATCATCACATGTTCATACAAAATTTTGTCAAAAAGTGGAAGGGTGAAATATATTCCACAAACAAGCACTCCCTATAGTTTTATGATTACTTTTTAAATTTGTATCCAACCTATCTATTTCTGTATCGCTCACCCGGATAATTTTCCTGGCGACGTTGAGCTAAATACTTGCAAGGAATAACAAAACGGTAGGTGAGTGGATAGAACACCCCACCATGTGGGCTTGATGATACCGTTATGAGTTTGGTAACCACATCCTTTTTAGCTTAGCTTTCTCTTGTGAGCCCCTTTTTCTTTTTTATCAGATTTCGTGCTTCTAAAGTTCAAAGATCTACTAGGATTTTTTACTACATTTTTTTTTGTTGCTTAGATAGTCACCAAAATATGTTGGGTATGTTTTCAAAGATTTTCTCAAAAAAATCTCACTTGTTTTTAGTTTAGGTGTATATTTATGTTTATACATCGAAGGTGTAAGTCTTGGTAGTGATATGGAAATTACTATATTAACTTCGTCCCAAGTCGAAATTACCATACTCGACTCGCCCGCTTGAAATTATCGGAATGCCCCCAAGATTCGTGGCTTTTATATATGGGTTCAGGCCGAGGCCCGGGTCGTCGCCCGTGAACTCTCCACTTTGTCGATGGAGGTCACGTGTGCGATGATCCGCATTTCACGGTGAACATTATTATAAATACGACACGAAAATCAAGGTAAAAGGTAATCTGGCCATTATTTTAAATTACATCGCTTCTTTAGCTTTCTAAATACCTCAATTATTTGATTCGACTTAAGTTTCGGAGGCCTTAGATGTGGGTCCTCCCGACTAGCCTAACGTGTCTTTCTGTTTGAGATACCCTCGAACAAAGACCTCACATATTCTTTGGGACCCTAGTTCATTAGGTACCATTGAACCAAGATACCCGCCTTGCTCTCTCGGACTCTAGGTAAGGACATTTGATTTACTTTCCTAAATCGGGTAGAAAATCTTTCTCTTTTTACCTTTTACTGGTTAATTTCATTTGGGAGTAAATACTAAATAGTGATCTCCAAAAGGAAACTTGCAAAAAAGTGTGAATAAAAATGCAATCTTGGATCATTAATTTTAGCGAAGAGAAGGCATGAAATTGGGAAGTAAGATGAAGTAAAGGTTGGTGTCTGAAATTGTAGTTTCATTTTCTTAATTGGTAGGGTCTTGTACCTGACTTTCTCAATTTCATTGTCAGATGGACTGATCTTGACAATGCAGACTGTGTGTGTGATTGTGTGTGTGAGAGAGGTTAAATTGGTTGGTATTGGATATATTTTCTCTGCAAAAATTTTTATTTGACGAAAATAGAATGTATTTAGAGAATGTGATTGGATATGAAAATAAAAATTTAAATAGAAGATCTTTACGCTTAAGTCACACGAGATTAAAATTAAAATAATCTCGTGTAACTTAAGCATCGGAGAAGTTTCATAGGGAAAATCTTTCGCACCCTTCTAACACTGGTTTTGTTAGGCATTCGGGCGATAAGGCAGAGGAGTTCGGGAGTTTTTGGTGGTACATTTCTTTGGAGTACTTGCCACACACCAAATATGTATAATAAAATAATATATACACTTGAAATGCAATGCGAAACACAATACTTTAGCACAAAAAAAAATCGAATACTAATCATATATGCGTGGCATGTATCACGTATGAATGATATATATTACAATTTACAATAAACAATACAAAATTAAAATAGAATATCCAACTTGAAGTATGAAGACTTGAGCATTTAGTAATTTACGTGAAACATATTCGTATATAGCTAGTTATAATTTATAGTCACGGGATCTCTTACAACTATTTAATACTATATGAATGTTACGTGTATAAAATAATCGATGTTTGTATACGTGATAATTGACATTCACGTGATGTATTGAAACACCAAGAAATAACATGGGAAATACAAGATTTGGACTAAGGGTTATATCTAGAGTTGTCAATCGAGGTAGGGCGGGCGGGGCCAAGGGTAAAATCGAGAAAGGCGGCCTGGCCTGAAAATCCACCAGCCGATTTTTCACTACCCGGTGACCGTGTAATGTATTTTATGTCGGGTAATTTGGGCCAAAAAAGAGGTCCGTCCTTTTTGGGCTTGGAAATATTAGCCTAGTCGGCCTTATATTCGGCTAACGGGGCCAGCCCACTGGGCTGGATGTGTATTGACAGCTCTAGTTATATAGGAAGATAGTGTTGTTTGGAGGAGGGGAAGAAGATCTATTTTGGCATCAATAATTAGAAAAAGGTCCACACCCTGGTGTTTGCTATAGCTGTTACGGTTGTTAAGTCGCCTTTGAATCTAAAATACAAACAACTACTCTACAAAAACTACCCCATCTACTATGACCCCATCCCACCTTTCTTCACAGTTATAACACATGCATGGTTTTCCTTTTTAATTGTTTCTTTTTTTTTTTTATTTCTACCAAAAAATAAAAGAAACAGAGAGAATAATTTTGTTTTCTGTTGATCACATGTAATAAACGATGTTTAATAGAACCAATATTTAAATATTGTTCATTTAGAGGGTGTTTGATTCAGCTTATTTAAAATATCTTATAAAATTGTATATCTTATAAAATGTTTTAAAAGATTATAACAAATGTTATATCTTATTTTGAAAATAAATTGTTGAAATGTTTAGATAAAATAAGATGGTGGAACTTGTATTATGTTAGTAATAGAAGTTTTGAAATTTAAATGGTCAATATTAATAAATCAAATGAGATTATTAAATAAAGATCTTATTTTGAAAATAAGTTGAGATCTCACACCTTTAAAAGCTTATAAGTTCTCATTATCTTATTTTTGAGCTTATAAAATCTTTTTTACAGGAAAAAAATTAAACACTTAGAGCTTATAAATACTCAATCTCTTTAAAATATTTTGAGTTAATATAATAAACCCCTAAACCATGCGAGTTTTTACATGTTACTCCCTTAACTTTTTTGTGACATTTTACCCTTGAACTTAATAATTTTTGTACACTTAACCACATCCACAGAGGGTATGATGTGAGAAAAATATTAAAATTCAGGGGGTAAAGTGTTATCAAAGAAAGAGGGTATGATGAGAAAAATATTAAAATTCAGGGGTAAAGTGTTATCAAAGAAGTTTAGGAGGCAAAGTAAAAAGTTCGAATACTTTAGGAGGCAAATTACAATTTATCCAAATATTTTAGAGAGTCACTCTCTTAATTAATTAACTTTGTAGCCAAACTTTATTTCTTGCTGCACGTGCATAACATGTGGAGTCCAGATAGACACAAAGTACAAGCTAATATAGAGAAAAGGTTAATATATATGTCACCCTATTATAAACTTAACCTCTCGAATTCTCGATTTCATTCGGAACAAACTAAGTTCATTAATTTGTTTTTAATTTTATATTGAATTTTTTGGGTACACATCAAATATGTATGATACCCAAATAAATATTTATTTACACATTTGGTATCTATTTTCAATATAGAATTTTACATCAGATATACTGTGTGCTGGAAGATCACATTTGTCTTATGATTATTAAATTTTAAATCATAAATAGGTAAAAAAAAATACAAAATTACTTTGTATCAAAAGTAGAGGTGTCAAATGGTTGGTCGGTGGTGAGGGGCGGGCCAAAGGAAAATCAGGTTGGGTGGCCAAACAAAGAATCGAGACAACTGTTTTTGGAGCCCATTCCACCAACCCATGAAAATACAAAGGAAAACCAAGTCTAATGGGTCGGTTCAAAAGCCCGGTCCATTTTGGACCTAAGAAAATGCGGCCTAACCCGACCATTTTATCGGCCGAAGCCAAAATGTGACTCTATCACAAGATGCCACCCCAAGGGCCAAGACTAGGCATGTCAAAATCAGACTGGTTCGATGATAGAATTGCGTTGGGCCATAATTTCTTAGGCCCAAACAGAGTCGATCTATTTGGTCGGATGATTTGGTCCAAAAAGTCGGGTCGGCCTAATGACCCTAGTAAAATTCACTTGTAATTTTAAAACATGGACCCCGAGATGAATTCCAAAAATAGCGGCGGATAGATTCCGAGCCGATCATACCCAATTTTTTCCTTTGGTCCACCAAGCTAGAATCAAACCGACCCATTTGACAATTCTACCCAACACTCTCTCCTCTCTCTCGCCGCGCACACATAAATACGGTTTGTTTGGCATTTCAAACTATCGTCCTGTACAGTAAACACAAACACATTCAACTAACCTCCTTTCTCTCTCTCTCTCTCTACATTTCTTCTTCTTTGAGTATCAAATTATGTAAAACACACATACAAAAAAACCATGGCAAAAATCTCAATTTCTGCTTCACCAAGATCAAATCTCCACCGTCCCCGGAACACACACTCCCTGTAAATCACAGCCGTCCGTTCTCCAACCCCTCCCCATCCCTCTTAATCAAGAATTTCAACTCCCTCTACGAAAATCTCAACGCCGCCGCCGCCGCCGCGTCAGATTCCGACACCGACGGCGACGGCGATTCCGCCGCCACGCCGGATTTCGCCACCGCCTTCGCCTCCCAGCGGTTCTTCTTCGCCTCCCCGGCCGGTCCAACTCCATCGTCGACTCCTCCTCCTCCGCCGTCTCCGTCGCGTCCACGTCATCATCCACGTCATCGAACCAACCGGAAAACGACGCCGTGTCCGGAGGCAGCATCGCCGTGCCCACCTACTCGCCGGACCCATTCGTCGATTTCCGGCGATCAATGCAGGAAATGGTGGAGGCGCGTGAAATCCACGACGTGAGAGAGAACTGGGATTATTTGCATGAGCTACTAATGTGCTATCTGTCATTAAACCCCAAAAGCACGCACAAATTCATCGTCGGAGCTTTCGCCGATCTTCTCGTCAGCCTCATGACGCCTCCGTCGGAAAAGGGTCGCCAGAAAACGCCGTTTCCCGACGGAAAACACACGATTTCACGGCAATGTGTTTAAAAAAGGGGATGAGATCTCGTGTGGCCACTTTTTCTATTTCTTATATTGGATGAATTGTACATGTATAATTATGGCGTTATCTTGCATACGCATGTCATTAATTCAACGGTGGATTTAAGTGACGCGTCAACTTGTACACGTATATATCATTCATCGATGCGGTGGAATAAGGACTTGGAACAGAAATCTCAATACGTAAAAAACCCATCATTTTTGCTGGAATTGAAATTTCATATTCTACTTTTAAAGTTCCACTCATATTTTTCGCATTGCATTAGATGAATGGTCATTTTGCTTTTCATCTAATATATGTATATGAGTGAAGCGGAAAAAGTGGAATAGAAATCTCGATCAAAGCAAATGATGGGTTTTTTTACGTATTGAAATTTCATGTTCTACTATCTTATTCCACTCGCTATTCCATTTTATCGTGTACAAGACGATATCACAATATTTGCATGTCATATATTTTTCATCTAATATATATGGAATATGGAGTGGAAAAAGAAAATGGAATAAGAGATATCGTGTCCATTTGATGACGGAAAAAAGTGGTAACTTGATTAATTAATTTTAGTACTATCGTTTTCAAAACAACATTTACGTTATAAGTGGAGAAAAAATGAAACACTAATGTTAAAAAACAGTTCATTATTGTGTGGGGATGATGTAGCAGTTGGTCCCCTATTGTCTTCAATTATATATATATTTTTATTTTTCAGTCCCTTATCCTTTTACAGGCTACAGCATAAGAATTTAATCATTTGTTTATTTTTTTGTACATTTTTTGATTTCCAGCTACATACTATAAATTCCATAGACATATTAATTGTTCTTTCTTGAAATTATATATACTCGCCTTTTTACTGCAATCTGGCATTGCAAAAGGCTGGTTTATATTCTGAAACCCTTTAGGAAAAAGCTGTGCCTAAATTACTGATAAACTGTAAAAGCATTCAGAATTTAATTTGTATCTGTTTAGAAATTTTTAGAGTAAGATTCTGAATTAAATGCCTGAGATTCAGGTGTAATATATGTGCTAAAGATTTGAGTTCCTATTAATTAAATTTATTTTGAGATCCAATTAATTATATATATTGATATCCCTATCTTAAAACATGTTATAACATTTATTTCATTTAGGTATAAGTTTTGGTCCTGTATTCCAGCTATTGGTTAATGGTCCAACCCCAGAGCCTACACCTAATTAAAAAAAGTTCTGAGAAACTGATAGTCTCTTTTGCCCAACCACTTGACATTATTATTATTATTATTATTATTATTATTATTATTATTATTATTATTATTATTATTATTATTATTATTTAATAAATGAAATAGAAATAACAAAAAACATGTCATTGATCATCTGCAAGATGCCATCGTTTATGCCCTCTATTGATATATTACTGGATTTTTTTTTTTGTTTATGGGTTTTATATGAGGATGTCTTTAGATTAAGTTCATGAGACGGGTTATAAGACACAAAAATATAGATTCTTTTTATTGGTTTGAGTTCGGATTAAACTTCTACTTAAATAGTTGTCTCATACAAGTGTTTTTTTCTTTTTTTTTTTGCACAGTAGAAGAGGAACACATGTACTCATATAGAATCAAACTCCCAGGACCAATTATCCCAAAAATACAAGTTTCACCATTTGAACCACAAGTCCATCATTCTCTGGTTTTATATAGCATTATTAGTTATAAGTAGCATAATGTTCTTAATTTGGCATTTTAACATAGCTTTGTACCATCAAGAATTTCCACTAAATTGGATATTAATATGCTCATGAACCTAACTAATTTTTGGATTGTTATAAATATTGTGTAAATCAGTTTATCGGTAATAAAATGGCTTCCACTCTAAAGCAAAAACTTGTGTAAGGCAGTCGCGCACGGTCGTGGGTGATATTTTTAGTGTAAAGTGATATCTTGTCGAATACACTAAAATTAAGTGTATTCGGACAAAGTGTCTCTTTTTCCCTAAAAGTGCAATCCGTCGCACCGTGCGACCGTCTTACAATAGACATACTCTAACTTTAATTGCAGCAAATGCCAAATCCAATCGGAAGGAATCTTCTATTCCAGGATGGTGTTTCATCTCCTATTCCACCGCGGATGATTGACACGCGTCTATACAAGTTGTCATATTAATTTTTGAAACATAAATCAAGCCTAAATTGTGAGATTTTAATATTTCAACTTGTATACACGTGTCAATCATCCGTGCGGTGGAATAGGAGATGAAACACCATCCTAGAATAGAAGATCCCATCCGCAAATCCAATGCTTAACTGTGTGAGGACTCCGTTCCTTTTCTTTTTCTGTTCTTTTTCTAAATCAATTTACAGAGCTAAAAAAGGTCCTTATAATTGTACAAGATTAACTCATCATGACTGAAAAAAGTGTCACAGTGTCCTTTTAATGAAAACAAAAATATGTGGGCTCATTGTTTGTAACAAAAAACCAAAACCCTCTTTAACTTCTTCAATCAAGTTAAAATTATGTCGACAATGTTTCAAAACAGTAATTTTACCGACCATTCTTGAGAGTTGAGATAAGATTTTGATTAATCAAATTCTAATTAATCAGACAAAACAAAACCTTTTTTTTTCACTGGCTAAATATTATTGTATCCTTCTCATAAAAGAAAAAAATTTGTCATCTGGGCTTGATTGAGGGGGCAGAATCTTGAAGTAAGGACAAATATTCGGATTAAGATTAAAACCAAGTTATAATAATAATAAATAAACAAAAGTAGGGGTCCCAAACACAGACAAAATCAGGGAATCTTGAATTTGTTTTTCCCACCACCTCTTGCTTTACTGCTGTCTTAAAATTAAAAAAAAAAAAAAAGAAGAATTCTGAGACTTGGGATAAGTCGCTCTCATGAGTAATGAAGATTCTGTGGTTGTATATAAATGAAAGCTCATGTACATGTGATTTAATAAATTGGAGGTGACACAGAAAAAGATGATTTGTTCTTCGTACAAGTTGCTAATTAATTATATGATTTGTTTTGGACTAATTATGTTTTATATAGATTATAAATAGTTCAGTCGACGTATAGTTCACGTGGTCCTCTATATGTTATTTACTATGTGGGATACAACGACAACCCTTTTCGAAGAGGTTAAATTAAAAAGTTACAGATTGAGAAGAAGAACGGCATAACCTCAGGGGTTGGCGCTGGTGGGCTCAGGGGTTGCGCAACCCCGAGATCTCAGTTCAATTTCTCGACTACCGCGGAGTTTTGGGGTTGGGTTTCCCTCCTCCCCCAGAGATTAGGACCATCCTTGGGAAGGACGGATGTTCCATAGGCCGAAGGCGTGTGGGGTTTGTGCCCCCAGGTGATGTGGGGATACTCGAGTCGAAAAAAAAAAAAAAAGAAGAAGAACGGCATTGATCAATAAAATTAGGGCTATATTAAAAAAAAAAATACCCTGAGGTTTACAGAAAGAAAAATAGTTATCTCTTAAAATTACAATTTACAGACAACCCTGACTGCTTGATATTTGTTTCTCTTTTACAAACCTCAATAAGTGTTGTAACATTTTAAGAGAGTATTTTTTTTTTTTTTCTGAAAGATGGCTGGAGTTTTTCGTAATTAGGCTAAACTTTAGAGATAGTTTTGTTAATTATAAGGTCACTTCTAGTGTTTATTTATTTGTCTTCGCCGCAGTTCCTCAACCTCAAGAAGCCATATTTCCTATACATTGACTTGTCTTCTTTTTTCAGCATCAAGATACTCTATTTGATCACAAGAACATACGATTCGACATAAAAACTCGATGTGTCTATTCTATAGGCAAGACCACTGGGCTGACTGGCTTAGACGAACGAGAACTAGGTACTTGTTGGGCCTTAAAGAACTAACAGAATTGAGCTTGTATCAATGTAATATGTTCCCACTTGTATGAAAACTATATTGAGTGTAAAAAAACTCAGATTGGAAGAAAATGAGGCGACTATCCTTCCCAGAATTAGGAATTTAGGATGCAGGAGATAATAAATGAATAATAGACATTCACCGGATGATACTTCTCTACGTAAAACAATTCTTATGCTAAAATACAATATCACATATCATAGCAAAACATTGGTTATATATTTTATGGTATTTCAATAACAGCATTTTGCAAAATTAAATGAGTTTTTCTCTAAATTAAATACAATTATATTCAGTTATATATTTTATATTTGATAGGTTGCATAAAATTCAATACAATAAATTTACCCAACTGTTGATTAGCTTACTAAAATGAAAATCCAACTGACTATTAGTATCCCATCATTTCACATCTTTTGAACAGATTGAAATCATAAGAAACAGTCTACACTACAATTATCTTGCATGAATTAGAGATATGATAGAATTACAGACTTGCACTGTTGAACACAAAAATTTACAGCCACGGAAGCACTAGTTAAGAATCAAAAGACGGTAAAGTTTGCAAATAGAAACTAAAAATTGATTAAAATAAAGGTCTGGGGAAGAAACTGTAAATGAAGCAGAATAATTAAAAAAACACCCCGCCCTAATAATTTAGATTTTGATTAAATGAAGCAGAATAATTAAAAAAATTACAGAAGTTGACATTTGCAAACACTAAAAAGTGATTTTTTCCAGCTAAAAGTTGAGAATCACTTTTTCAGTGTTTGCAAACACTCCCTCCCTAAGCTGCTTAGCAACATACAGAAGGCTCTCCACACCATGCAATTCAACTCAACTGACAACAATGAATTGGAATGTCACAATGCCATTCTCCAGCATCATCTACCAACCACTAGAGTAAACGAATGACACGCCTAGCATGATTATCAGCCAGGTCTGAAATGTGGTTTGAGATATAACAGAATTGGTGGCAACATTTGATAGCAACGTGTGAAAAACGAAATTACAACACCTATAGGCAGCAAAATTTAATCTAACAGTATAAATGGTAGCACAATAAATAATGCCTTCTCAAAAAGAAACAGAGACACGGAACCAAAAACACAAACATACTGATTTCCCAAACAAATTGAGTCTTCAAAAACCATGATAAAAATTAATAGTGGCGTCCAAAACTTCAAATTCAAAACAACTATAACAAAACTCAGTACATGTAACCTCTTAGATATGGGGTAGCCTAAACCAAAATAAATCTAATCATAAAGACCACATAAAAAGAAGAGGCTTATCGCTTCTTGGAGACACCAACAGTCTTTCCCCTACGGCCAGTAGTCTTAGTGTGCTGTCCACGCACGCGAAGGCCCCAGTAGTGACGGAGACCACGGTGGTTCCTATGAGCGGAACAAAAGAAAAGTAAATAAATAAAAGGCAAACATTGAAGTCGAGACAAAATCCTGAGAAGTGAAAAATCAAACCTGATCTTCTTCAATCGCTCAAGATCATCCCTGAGCTTCATATCAAGAGCATTAGACACAACTTGAGAGTATTTGCCATCCTTGTAATCCTTCTTTCTGTTCAAAAACCAGTCTGGGATCTTGAACTGGCGTGGATTGGCCACAATTACCATCAAGCTGTCAATTTCAGCATTTGAAAGTTCACCAGCCCTGTGAAAGATACACTCAAAACTTCAAATTACTTCCATCAGGACATAGTTGCGAGAGAACAGCGAAGGGCTCCAAACATTCCTACGATAATAATACTAGAAGAGACGAAAATGTTGATCGCATAAAAAAGCCCATTAAAATACATAATCAGGTATGGCACTTTAAAAAATTGTTCAAGACCAGCCAAAGCTTCTCGAGTGAATCAAAGTATCACTTTTCCGATCCCATTGTTTATACAAGAAGCACATAGTTTCAAAGTCCAACCTTTGCAATTATGAGTGCAAATATACATTCAATTATAAGAATGTTTTCCCAGACGCAAGGAACAGCGAAAGAAGTTCAACATTGAACAATCATGAAGCTGAAAGCTTCAACAATTATAATGTCAAAGGAACTGAGTGGAAGACGAACAATTTGAATCTGAGTAACAATTACAAGACATAATAAAGTATGACTTCCACAAACCTGAGTTATCAAAATTACGCCTAATCAGCTCAAAACACAACTATTTGCTATCCATACACTACAATTGCTGACATATGTCATAACCGAGAATTGCCCACACAATTGAAATATCAAAATAGCAAACACTGACAACACAATATATGCCTTGCCCTATAAAACAGATTGATATATAACTTATGCCAGCTACAGAGTATGATTTGACCAGAAGACTAAAACAGGATTATACAAGAATGAATTTGAACCTTAACCGTTTTTCCAATTTAACGATGTGCCCATGGTAGTAGACTAGGAGTCAATATTCACATGGATAGCAATGATAACTGTGATACACAAAACTATAACCACAAACGCAACCATCAAGGAGATGCGATGTAGTTCTTTTACTCAACATAAAAAATACTACTAATTACAGTATAATGCCACTGAATAATAGAGACATCATTTGAAGATGTAAATTACTAGAGCAACGGGGCAAAGAAAAAAACATCATATAACAAATTTAATTCCAAGTATTAAACAAAAGTGACAACAGCAGCAATATGAGAAAAGGTAACATCTAAGATCAAATGATATGTTATCATTCCTAAAAAAAATATGAAACCTCACATTCGAGCTAGTTTTACCTGATTGCTATAAACAACACAGAAAATGAAAAAGTAAAAAAGAAATTCAACAGGCAAAATCCATAGGAGAATAAAGGACCTCTTGTTCATGTCGACGTCGGCTTTCTTACAGACGATGTTGGCGAAACGCCGGCCAATACCCTTGATGGAGGTCAAAGCGAACATGATCTTCTGCTTTCCATCCACGTTTGTGTTCTGCACACGAAGAATGTGCTGGAACTCCTCATTTGCTACCAGCGACTGCAGATCAAAAAATCTCCACCAATTAGAAGAACTAAAACATCAACCGAAAGACAATCGTATGAAAATTAAGAACAGAAAATTAATAAAATCTCAGTCACAGAGTTGCAGAGAGACCATGGCTAGGGTTTCGAATCAAGCAGCGGAGAATACTCTGTTCTTCGACGGCTGCTCTGCTATCACTTGGTATGTAGGAACCCAAACCCTAATCCGTGGTTTATAATTTATAGTCGCGTGAACTTGTAAAAATTACAATTTTGTCCCAAAACTTAAGGTATATTTTATTAGTTATCCACATTACACCCGATAACTATTCGAGTTATCCACATTACACCCCATTACTAGAATATTTGTAACAATTAGCCCGAATCTTTCCATACTTCATAGAAATGGCATCACACACATGGGCAAAATTTCCTTTTTATTCCTTTTCCCCTTATTATTTTGGACAAAATTACTTCAAACTCCATAAAGTAAATTTTATTTCAACACATTCATAAAATTGTTTTTCGGTCCACCAAATTTTCATTTAAAAAAGTTAAATCATTTAGACTTTACCCAAATTTTAGATGAAATATCCTAAACTCTTTTATTGAAAATGTTTATTTATTAAAATTAATCTCCGTTTACATATTCATTTATTTGTAGTTAATTTTCAAAAAATAAATTAAGAACTTTCTTATTTTTTTAGGTTCCTCCAATTTAAAAATGAAGATACAAGATTGTCTCTAGTCTCTAGTCTCTACCACCATGACACTATCTACAAGTCATAACTATTTTCCCTTCACCAGTGACCCAATATTTTCTGAGTTAATAAATAGGGATAATTACAAAAAGATCCCTAAGGTTTGAGCTAATTACAAAAACACCAAGAGGTTTTTGAAAATTACAAAAACAACCCTTGTGGTTTGATTGTGTATTAAATTTAAGATATGAATGGGAGAAATGTAAGATGGATCAAAAACCTAAAGGGGATTTTTGTGATTTTTGAAAATCTTTGGGTTTTTTTTTTGTAATTAGCCCGAACCGCAGGGGGACTTTTGTAATTATCCCTAATAAATATTTCAAACTCAGGTGAAGAAAATTTCATGGCAGTTTAGTGATCGAACAAGTAACGACACCTTCTTTGCTCTAAGATTATACCATCTTCACTATTGGGCACTAACACCTTCGTTGCTCTAAGATTGTATTATCTTCACTTATGGGTACTGTTAGCACTGGATTAGCATCATAAAATAAGAACAGAATGCTAATGTTCAAGGGAAAACTGATGAGTGGAGGGAGAGAGAGACATTACAAACTAATGTAATAATGGAATAGAAGATAAAACATCATCTTCCTTTTGAAAGATATTCACGATTGGCGATGCATAACTCAAATAGCCAACCAAGATAAATTTGCAGTTTGAATTTTTTAACTAGTTAAGGGGTAATAACATTTTTGTACGTTCGGACAAATTTAAACATTCGTTCGTTGAGGAAATTGATTGTCAAGAATTAACCAATGATGCCTATATGATTTCAGTAACGAACATTAGCAACGTTGAGAATCTGATTTGGCAAACAGAACGAATCTGCCACAGCAAAACACATCGTGCATCAGAAAATCTGATTCTTCGGTACTTGTAATGTTACAAATATGGGACGCAACAAAGCAAGATGCCAAAAAAGAAAATTTTCTTCGAAATGACAATAAATGTAAATAAAACAAGAATTCAAGCCTTAGTACCATCCACAAAATTGTGCCACTTTAACATTAAAGAACTAAATTAAGCTAAGGCAAAGCAAAAATAACTGTCATATGATAACTTTCGCAATTCCAGAAAACCCAAAAAGTACAATCATGAGAAACTTATTTCTTCTTGCCAGCCTTGGCAGCATCTCCGGCCTTAGTCTGCAAAAAGTATAGTGAGGGCATTATCAGTATAGGGAAAAACTAGTTATATCTTTTTTGTCTACAGGACATGGTTGCATGAGAACGAGTTTAGTTACTTCAAAAATCAAGCTGCAATCAAGGGCATGTTTGGCCAACAAAGGGTTTCAATGGAAAATGGATTAGTTAAAGGGTTTGAGTTATATGAGGATTGAAAGTTAGCGTCAAAGGTAAGAGAAATTATACCTTTTTAACACCACGGATTTTCTTCGCTCTGTTCTTCCTTTCCTTCATCTGCTTCCTTGACTTCTCAATCTTGGTATCAAGACCATTCTGCATACCAAAATTCCAGATATTGTGTCAGGCGTGAAATATGCAATACTAACAAATGAAAAAAATTGGGGTCGCTAAAATGGATATGCAACACACAGCATTATATTTCAACATTGCCAAGTCTCAAACATCTCAATATGAATAGGCCACTTAAGTAAGCTGATTCAACATTCAATAATTATACATAATGTCAAATAATAAACTAGAGAAGCAGAGTAATAGGCCAACTTATAAACATTCCACATTTCAACGTGCAAACATAATAAAGTTAAAATACACATCACTCAACATAATCTTTAATGTAATTAGAAACCAACCATCCATAGAGCAAGCAGAATTCAAAATTTGGGCAACAATGTAAGAAGAAATGACCATACTACAACTCAGTGAATACTATAGTACAACTTCAAATTGCACACAAAAATAAATTAAACTCTCAACGAAAACACACAGCAAAAGAAGAGGTCACGCAGTAGCTAACACTTTTTAACATTCAACATATGTTAACATAATCCCAAGAAACGAACTAGACAGACAGTAATGGGTGTAGGCCACCTTGTAGAAGGTTTCACACATGACACATCAATGTGCAAACATATGCAAATATGAATGAAGAAATAAATTACCCTGATAAGCCTGTATTTAGGCTCATATTTCTTTGCATTCTCAACAGAATCATAGATCAAGCCAAACCCGTAGATTTGCCTCCACCAAAGTGGGTCCTGAACTTAAACACAAAGATGGCATTTGGATCCTTAACCTCATACATCCTTGCCAATTTCTCCTTCAACTCAGCCTTCAAAAAGATTACATAGGGAGGACACAAATAAGAACAGGTGGCAAACCCCAAACATTCTCCTTACGAGAAATGTTCCAATAAAAACAAAAACTATCAATATACTTACTCTGCATATATCCATATTTGGTGTAATCAGACATTACATTACCTTATGCTCGCATTGAGGACACGCATAAAGTAATTCAATACCACTATCTAGGTTCATCAACTTATCTTTCTTTTATGTGGCCTATATTTTCTGACTCCTTTTTTTCATGGGAAATAATACAGAAGTACAAAGACAATCACTCTTAAGTCACAAATGGTGTAATCTTTTTCACATCTAAACCTTATACAAAGACACATAACTTCAAAAATACCATAAAACAGAAACGCTAAAGAGAGTAACGCATTGCAATCAACTAAACTGAAATGTTATAGGGGAGCGAACCTTAGAAACATTAGGCCTTCCTGGATGCAACACATCAATGACCTACAAAACAAAAACGAAAACAATAATCGATGTGAACAAAAATGAACAGGAATCGTTACAAGCAGCACCGAAAAAAGCCATAAGTAACAGAATAATCAGAAGACATACGAATTGCTTCCTTGAGAGGAGACGGTTTGTCATAAACTTCCTTGTTCTGATAGTTACTGCCTTGTCCGCCATTTCCTGTAAAAAAGAAAAGATAATTCACTAATTCAATTTCAATCTGAAGCACGAACAGTCGTAATTCATATGCTCATATAAGAGGATAAAGAAAAACAGAAGCAAGCAATTACGGTGTCGTTTGAGCAGATTCACGCCGTGTGCCGCCGCCGCCTAATGCTGCTGCTCTTTTGAAGCTCAGTGGTATGTTTCCGCTCGCGAGGCGTTTCTGCTTTGAAGAGTACGAGATTTTTAACCCTAGGGTTTTGTACCTATACTCTCCCTCATGGGCTTAACTGGGCCGACCGTATATGGGCTGCAGTTGAACTTATTTGTCTTGTTACAAAAGATGGGCTTTAAAATCTAAAGCCACGGTAAATATTGGACTAGCTCAATTATTCCAATGACAAACAACAGTTGCAGTACCTTGTGGGTAGATCCTTTTTTTTTCCTTTTCCGAAACGATAGAATTTTATAACTCAACGAACAATAATTATAGGACATCTGATGCCAACTGGCAATAAGTTCGCTCTGGATCCAATCAATAGATCCAATCCGAAAAATCAGTAACCCATTCAAGACTAGGATCATCCGACGCAGCCATAGTGGCAAGAGTACAACAAGGTCTATTACAATCACTATCAATAAAATAAAACTCACATATATCGAATAAACAACAAAACAAGTAGATGTCTTCGGCTATTGCAAAGCAAGGAGACATGAACGAGTCGCGGTTACTCATCTTTGTTGCAATATCCTTCACATCTAGCTGAATATGAACTTTTTTCCAACCAAAAAAATGCGCTTTCACCAAGGCATGTCTAACCGCGAAGAGAATAGCTTCAACTGGAGTATATACTTGCTCCCTAGAAGATCTCCAAGCAAATTGAACTTTACCTTTATCACACCAAAAAATGCCACCTAATCCTAATCTTTCACCATTGGAAATGAAAGCACTGACCTTACCAACATAAGGTCCTACTTTTGTGTCCATGGGATGAGAGAGATCATAGATTGCAGACGAGTTTGCAGCCACAGTCCCAGACAATTGGTTCAAACCAGTCTCAGCATCCACCTCAGGCCATTGATTCAGCCCACCAGCATATTGAAATTCTTTCCATTCTGCACATGTCAACTCAACCAACTCTTTCTCAGAAATTTTGGTCTTTTGAAAAAGCCATAAATTCCTGCATTTCCAAAGCCACCAAAGAATATAAACAGAGAGTTGAACTCTGTTTTGATTAATTTCTTTTTTCCCAACATGGCATAAATGAGTCCACCAAGATTTAAAACAGTCAGATTTAAGGGTGGGTAAAAACCACTGAACATGGGCCAATTTCCAAACACATTGAGCTCTAGGACACAAGAAAAAAATATGATCAATCGACTCCATATCCTCTCCACACACACATCAAATAGGGTCCACATCCACTCTTTTTTTCCTGAGATTATCTGCAGTAGGCAAGATACCATTAAGGCATTTCCAAATGAAAAATTTAATCTTACCCTTAACTTTAATATTCCAGCAAAGTTTCCAGATTTTAGGCTTAAAGAGGGCGGCATTACTAGCTTCAGGCCAATCATCACACAAGCAATTTTTCTGTTGAAGAACAACAAATGCAGATTTAACTGAAAACAAACCCTTTTTTATCAAAATGCCAAAAAATACGATCTTTACTCCCAGTTGAACAAATAGGGATAGCAAGAATACACTTAGCATCATCATGAGAAAACACGGCAGACACCAGGGAGTGGTTCCAAGCATTCCCTTCCTCATTTAAAAGCTCCCTAATCCAAACCAAATCTGCACCTACATTTCCTATTCTCACAGGTTTAAAAGAAGGAACTTTAGGGATCCAAGGAGACTCCCAAATTCTAATAGACTTGCCATCCCCAACTTGAAACCTAGCCCCCAACAAAAGAGTGGGAAGGGAAGAAATCCATCCTTTCCACAACCATGAATCAGTAGGTTTAGCCACAGCAGAGAAAATAGGAATTCTAGGAAAGTATTTAGCTTTAATAATCCTACTCATAAGCAAATTAGGTTGAGTGATGACTCTCCACAATTGCTTAGCAAGTAGGGCCGAATTAAAATCCTGGAAATTCTTAAACCCAAGGCCACCTCTCATTTTAGTTCTAGACAACTTATCCCAAGAAGCCCAATGAATCTTATTAATCCCATCCCCATTAACACCCCACCAAAAGCAAGAAGCCATTCTACACAAATCCTGACAAATACCCACGGGGAGTTTGAACACAGACATGACATAATTAGGGAGGGCATTGACCACAACTTTCAACAAGACTTCCTTACCCGCGGGGCTAAGAAAGAGTTTTTCCAATTCATGATTTTATTTTTTGCCACCTCCAAAATAAACTGAAAAGTATCTTTCTTAGATTACCAATAAGCATAGGAAGGCCAAGATATTTAGAGCTCAAGTGTTCTGAGATACCCTCAAAAGGAAGACACACATCAGATTTAGTAGAATGGGGGGTATTTTTACTAAAGAAAATAGAGGATTTCTCAAGGTTAATCGACTGACCCGAAGCCTTACAGTATCTATCAAGAAGACTCTTGACAAAAAAAGTCTTGATTAAGGCCGACCTTACAAAAAGGATCGAGTCATCCGCGAAGAAGAGATGAGTTATAGGAGGGGCTAACTTACACACTTTAACCCCCTGAAAAGACCCACCCAAACCAGCCTGCTTAATAAGATTAGACAGAGCTTTAAAAAGCAAAATAAAAAGGTAAGGAGAGAGGGGGCCCCCCTTGACGAATACCTCTAGAAGGCACAACATAACCCATAGGAAGCCCACCCATATTAAAAGAAAAAGAAGAGGAGCAAACACAAGCCATAATTCATTTAATAAACTAAAAACAAAAACCCATCTTAGTCAAAATAGAAGCAAGGAATTCCACTCCACTTTATCATAGGCTTTCGCCATATCAAGTTTAAGGGCCATGAAACAAGTTTTATTCTTCCTCAAATTTTTCAAAAAGTGAAGGCATTCATGAGCAATAACAACATTGTCCACAATTTGTCGACCGGGGAATAAAAGCAGATTGGTTTACTACTCACACAAACATCCAATGAAGGTTTGAGTCTATTCGCAATGATTTTAGAAATAATCTTATAGATCACATTACAAAGACTAACTGGTCTATAATGAGAGATAAGGGAAGGGTTTTTAATTTTAGGAATAAGAGTAATTAGTGTATGGTTCACACATTTTGGCATTTTAGAACAACAAAAGAAATCTTGGACAACAACAACAACAACATCCTTAAGAATAAAGGGCCAAGCAAATTGAAAAAAAAAGATGGGTCATGCCATCCATACCTCGGGTTTGTTGGGATTGAAGTCAAAAAGGGCTTTCTTGATCTCATCCTCAGTAGCTTGCCTAGTAAGAATAGTGTTCATATTTGGGGTGATTGAAGTGGCGATCCCATTCAGGATGCTCTCATCAAGCACTGATTTGAAGACCGAAACAAATTCGCATAATACCCCACAATCTCCTCTCAAATTTGATTCTCGACACACACACCGACCCATCACTTGAAAAGCTTCCAAACAATTGGCTTTTTCCTTTGAATAGTAGAAGCGTGAAAAAACCGAGTATTTTTATCACCTTCCTTAAGCCATCAAGTCTAGATTTACGATGCCAAAATTTTTCCTCCTCAAAGATAGGCCACGTTGAGATTAAATTTAGGGGAGCTCCATTCCCGCCAATTTCGATTACCCCCTTCGAGCTAAGCAAATCCGGCCTTTTTTAATCTAATCAATTTTAACAGACGCATTAGGCATAGAATTCTTCTTCCACTTCGAGGAGTTCAATTCGCACTGTTCAATTTTCCTCACGGACTTGAATAAGAGGAGTACCTCCCACCGATTTATTCCAAGCAAGCTCAATCACCTTGTCACCCCTTCTAACTTAGTCCATCTCGATCAAAGTAAAATCTTTTTTTCTTTTTAATCGATTAGCTTAGTGTTCAAGAACAACAAGCAATGGTCCAAGCATGTTTAGGGATATGTTGCACAAAACAGACTTGAAAAAGAATCATCAATTTAGGGAGCCAAAAACCGATCCAACCTTTATTCTACAAAGCCCTCCTCCCTATTATTAACCCAATTAAATTCATGCCCATGGAATCCCGGACGCCCATATTCATCTCCCCACAAACTATCTCGAACTGTTGGAAAAAACTCTCATTTCTCACAATCCCTACATTTGTTTCTCCCAAATTAAGAATAGCATTAAAATCCCCCATACACCATAAGTCCCCCCACCTATTTTTAGCCTAGACAAGATATTCCCACGAGTAGCTCTAATTTGAGTCAAAGTACTCATGTAGACAAACACCACCCACCACCGCTTCTCTTTAGTACTTTTTTACACAAATGAATTTCCATGCAGAATCTATTACGGATCATCTCCAAAATAGACACATCTTCAACCCAAAAACCAATAATCCCCACTTCTACCCAAGGGATCGACACAAACCCACCTTGATTCAAGCTTAAATTTTTTGCACACCGTACCAACAAATTTTTCTTTTTTTTGTTTCTGAAAGAAAGAACACATTCGGGAGACATAATCTCAATGACTCTTTTACTGGGAAATTGTAGAGTGTCCTCCGCACCTCTACAATTCCACACACATATCTTTATTGATAACAGGGTTCGATCAAGGTTGGCACCCACCCCCATAATATTATCGATCTCCGAAAACGGCTTGCTTTTCTTATTGGCTGACTCCTCAACAAAAGCACCCTCCAGTAAATTTTCAAAACCTCTCTTCGAGCCACAATTTGGAATACTGCAACCCCTCATAAGGGAATCCAAGGTGCAATTTTCTTTATTTCGCTCTTCTATTTTGATAATTATTTTCTTTTTCCTCTACCCTTAGAGGAGCCGAGTTTAGGGATTTCTTTCGACTTTTCTCTTTCGGCCCAAAAAAATAGAATCGCCATTCGTCAGTTTTTCTCGCGATCACCAAACCCTTATCAACCATTAGCCCTCGACATCGATCTTCGAGAAAATTAGGGGTTATTAAAACCCGTTCTTTGTCCTGGCCTTCCGGCTACTAGATGGTATGACAATGATCACCCCATTTTGCATGTTGTTGGCCTCTTGGTTATAAATGGCATTCTCAAACTTTATCCATCAATGCACCATGTTAAGACTTTTAATAAGATCAATGTCACCTCCTTCCTTTTCTCGCGCAATGAAGAAAGCATTCTCACCCTTCTCATCATTTTTTTAATCACTCTTCCCACCAAATCTAACCCCACTCTTCCTCGAATGAAACTATTTTTTTCCCATAACCGGATCCAGAGTAGGATTAGAAGCCCTAATCCACTCCCCAAATCTACCATCTTTCAATTTAGCCTCTTGAATATTCTTGGCCCTCTCTTTACAGTTTTGGTCAATATGACCCAAAAAGCCACAATAGAAGCAGAAGCTCGGTACATTTTCGTATCTGAAGTCCACCCAAATTGATGTCTCTCCTAGAGAAATATTAGCTCCCCTGAGTAAGGGTTTGTCCAAATCGACCTTAACTTTGATTTTAATGAACCTCCCATAGTAGCTTCTTGTTTCTGGAACAACAACATCAAATATTTTAGGGAACATTTTTCCAATCCTCACCCCAGTTTTCGACGAGACCCAGTAAAGCATTTTTTTTAGGAAAAAAAAAGGATGTGGGTGATGTGATGTCCGTTGCGTTGTCACCCGCAGCGTAGAGGTTCGAATCCCCTGTAACAGGTTAGATGATGATTTTTTGTATGTTGACTCAGTTTAAAGCAGCTCAGGACACTGACTCATTGAGGCATATCCCGCGATTGACCTCCTCCATGAAGCTCTAGGGGCGGGACAGTGGGTAGACAAGGGCGTAGCCAGGAAAAAAATGGGGGTGGGCCGATGTACGAAATTGGGGTGTTCCAGATAAAAAATTAAGAGAAAAACTATATAAAAATTAAATATTTTTTTTTCAGAAAAAAACATTTACCTAGAAAATAAAAATAAAAAAAGGGCGGGGCTCGGGTTGGCCCCTCTTAGCTATGCCATTGTGGGTAGAGATGTTAAACTGGATGACCCTTACTATAGAGCACATTATCAAACTTATAAAATTAAATGTTTTATGAACTGAGTTTTGAAAATAAAATAATATTAACTAAAACTACCCATAATTAACACTTTTTTTTTTTTGTAATTACGCATATGGCTATAAGTTTAAATTTTTAAAATCAGATATTTAAAGCTAAAATTTTAAACTTGACCATATATAACATATAAGTTTAACATTTAAAGTTAATCTATTCATTATAAAAAAAAGTCATGCATAAATTATAATTACATTGCATTAACAAAATTATAAAATTCGATTTAGCACCATTTAAAAATATAATTTATATTCTAATTAATCTAATAAAACTACGTGACATTTTCTTATTCATAATAAAAATTAGAAAGCTAAATTAAGTAATAAATAAATCAAATAAAAAAGAATTTTTCAAGAATTTATAGCTTGTTTAATAAAGTTTAACTTAAAGATGAGGGAGATGTAGATTTGAAAAATAAATTTACTAGTAATAGATAATAAAAGTAGACATAAAATCTTTCGGAATTATATGTATATTTTTTAAATAACGGGCTAGCTGAGCTAACCGGTTAACCTGCCAGCTAGCCCTAACGAGATTCAATTAGGGTTGTAACAAAAGAGCTTTCGACAAAGTACTCGTGAATGAGCTCGGTTAGCGTTCGTTCATGTTCGTTTATTAAGCTTAATGAACATAAACGAACAAGAAAATTTGTTCATTTATGTTGATGAACTGAATTCATGAACATGTTCGTTTAGTGTTCGTTTGATGTTCGTTTATTATTCATTTTTTAATTATTAATTATACATTTACTTCTTAATATTCATTACTTTATTATGAAAAATAAGCTTATTTTAGTATAATATTACAAACTATTTACATTTTCAATTATTATAATGTTCATTTACTTTGAGTTGAATGTTCATGAATAAGGTGTATTTAATTTTTTATATAAATGTTCATATAGTTGTTCATGAACAATTAATGAGCAAGTTCGTGAACTGTTCGTGAACGTTCGTGAATATGTTCAATTATTAAACAAACAAACACAAACAACCTTTTAAAATAAACAAACGAACACGAACAATCCCCGTTCGTTCGGGCTCGGTTCGTTTACAACCCTAGATTCGATTATACGGTCAGGGCAAAAGGCCCGAGTTTAGAAACGGCCAAAATAATTTGCTTCTAACTTTTTTTTTTTTTTTAAGCGGTTTAAACGGTCGCCAATGGGCCGCGACCCATTTAACATTTCTAGCGAGTGGAGACTACGAGGGATGAGGTTAATCCTTTTAGTAAATCTTTTTTAAAAATTGATTTAAGTGAACACGTGGTAAGGAAGAAAAACTATAAAACTTGCTAGGACCATTGATTTTGCAATATTTTCATACTTAGAATTTGAAGTCTTAGATGAAGGTATTTAGCTAGATTATGAAAATTTATATCATTATGTACTCCATCAATAGTACACACCATTTAAATTAAATAGTTAAATACTTCATTTTGACTTCAAATCGGCGTAGGTTTTCAATGGTTATTAATTCTTGTGCATTATTATTGTATTCTTTTATTACTTAATTTAGACTATTACTTAATTTTAAGTATGAATTAACTATAAGTTTAAATTGTCATTTGTAAAAAAAAATATAAATTAAGTTATTTTTCTAATTAAAAATTTTAAAAATTAATTTTGGGATGCGAAATATTTAAAATTTTAAAAATTAAATTAATTTCAAAAAGGCAAGTTTATCTAAATATTTAAGTCAATGAAATAAATATTATATTTGTAAATTTAGGGAGATATTTGCGATCATATGTGAAGTTAAGGGAATTATGTGCTTTTGATCTAAAATTTAGAAAAATAATTTAGTAAATGACATTTATTTATTGAGCACTGAAATTCAAGACTCAACAATTGTTTTTTTTTTCACACATAACTAATCAAAGATAACATAATTAATGAGATGTCACTCACGTGGCTACTATTTAATGAGATTGTAAACTATTAAATACATATAGATAATGGTGTTTTGAAGTAAAATATCTATTGTTCATATATATTTCACACGGATAAGAAAACTTGATTAATCTGAATCCAACATAGTACCAATGAAATTTCAATTAATTCCTTTTCTTATCATCAATTTAAACAATCAAAATTCAATAAATTAATCACCTACTAATAATAAACTAATAAAGTGGCTTTACCACTTTACCTTTGAAAACACCCTAAAACTGATATCTGGAGGTACGATGATGCCATATGTAACGTCTTGTGCATACATGATAAGATGAATTAAATATAATCGGGCATATATTCTGAAGAGGTCAAGTTTAATATTCACATTAATTACTTCAACACATCTTAATCTTTCCCAGCAAACCCAATGAATGTTATGTTTCAGGCCATCCACTTAAATTAACCGAAGCGACTTATGATGGTTTTACTTAGTTAAATCAACGTCCCAATATAGGTAGCCCTCAGCAGTCAACACAATGGTAAAACAAAACAGAGATGTATGTGACAACACTAGAGGTGGCAAATTGTTCTTGTCGAGCCGTTATCGGCCCACGACGATAAGCCCAAACACGAACACTAAGACGATAAAATTAACGGGCCTAAAAATTAAGCCAAAATACGACACGTTAAAAATATGAAAAACGCGCACGCGATGCGATAAGAAAAATTGTCAAATTTATTTAAGTAAACCTGTTTGGCGGTTAAGCCATTTAACAAATAAAACTTATGATAATTTTTATATTTCTTTATATTTGATACTTAAATATACAATCTAATAAATTATTAATAAAAATAGTCTAAGTACAAATAGTCAATTATTAGTAAATCACCCATATAAATAATCAATTACCAATAATTAAAAATTATCGTGGCAGCCCGATATCAGCCCGTTTTTTATCGTGTCAGCCCGATAACAGCCCGAACCCGATAAATCCCAGCCCAAACCCGATAATTTTTTGTGTCATATTAGGTGTCAATCAATCGTCGTCGTCTCAAATGCCACCCCTAAAACAACGCAAATCAAATCAACAATAATTGAAGTTCAAAATTTCACCAAATAGAGTTAACAAGCAAAAAGAATGAGAATTGATAGTTTGTATGCCCTTTAACCATCTGCCATATTTTATTTGAATTTTTCCTGATGTCTCCCTTTGCCCTGCAACTGGAAAATCTATACTGACAGTAAAAACACAATCCTGCCAATATGTGAAACTAAGTAAAACTTAGATTTTGGAAATCATATGTGGAAGTCCTGCAGATACAATACACGGTAGCCATTCTGAGGCACTGGATTTTATATAACATGACCAAAACCCAACAAAAGAAAAATGGAAAATGGAGCAAAGAAAATAGCTGGAAAACCAGTAATTATCGATACACAGAAAAAATGATCAAATTTTATGTAAATTTTGCATCTGAATCAACCAGCAAAGTCCAAAGTGCATGAACATCTTCACACGAACACGACTTTACATCTTCGTACAGTACATATATTCCTCGGCCTAAAACAAGAAATCAATCGATAAATCAATAAAAATGGATAATGTAATAAAACTCAGAGGATATCATGAAAAAAAAATGGGATTCATGTAATTAATACAACATAAAATGAAAAACAAAAAAACACGATTTTCGATCGAAATTTACGTGTTCGTTTTGTTGCACGAAGCCTGCCCCAGAACTTCTTCAAAGGGGATAGAAAAGAATGAAACCAACCCATCACAAGAATGGCTTAATTGTTTTTGTATTGGCTCAAAATTAGGTGAAAGGTTGGAAGGAAAATTAAAGGGGTTTAAAGAATTTGTACTGTAGGTTTCACCATATAAGTGGGAAAAATTATTCCAGATCACTGTTTCATTAATTTACTTTTAATCCACTAATTTTGCAGGCAGACATGTTGTAATGAAAACATTATTTTTTGTTGGTGTGGTGTCATTGTCAAATCAACAGAAAGTTTTTTCCTCCTTGTAGAAGGTGGTAAAGTTTTAGTCATTTATGGTCAATTGACGAAATTAATACTCTTTTGCCTAACTTATTTTTTGTATATCATATCCCTATTTGTCACAAGTCAAGAGTTTTTGCATTCATATTTCATTAGGATAATTGGGACACAACATTTATTTATTTCTTGGCAAAATTACAAAATTGGTCTTGTTTGTTTTTTAAAATTTCCATTTAGTCATGTAAGTATTAAAATTGCTCAATTTTAGTCCTATTTTTATGTGAAGCACGAAAATTGAGGATTTTTCGATTATGGATCGTCGGGTAGAGCTTGCAATCCAAGTGAAACAATTGGGTCGGGTCGGATGAACCAAAGTGTCATCGTGTCGCATTTTTTTGGCCCAATCTAGCCCAACGAGTGTATTATTCATCCGACTTGTGAGGCATCGGGCCGATCTAAAGTAGGTCTGTTCCTTTTTTGGATGCTAAAAATAGAGCCCAATCAGCCAGCCCAACCATATGTGCGGGCTGGCCGGGCCATTTTTGCCGACAGGTCACCAAAAATTGGGTCTCGTTTGCGGTGGATTTGCAACATCCCAATGAAAATATGACTAAAACTGAGCAACTTTAATACTTACGGGACTAAACTAAAATTTAAAGAACGAACGGGACCAATTTTGACACCCCTAAATTAGAGGACCAATTTTGCAATTTTGTCTTTGTTTGTTCAAATTGGATTATTCTTTAGGGTGACCAGGCAAAGAAGTCTATAAATTCTCCTACAAGGCTCTCTCATGATAATATTGAAATTTGTGTTTTTTCACTCAAATATGGGCAGTGGTTATAGTGATAGCACTGCAAGCAAAGCTGTACTTGGCTATAAAATGACCATCCCCCCAAAAAAAAAATTAAAATGACCACTTGTTATTCCACTTACATGTTGGCTTCTCGTTTAAGCCTTTTGCAATAGCAACTTTACAAGATATTGCACAACTTAAATTGTAGTGATAAGAAGCAATGACAGACTATTATTTGGATATAATTTAGCTATTGACCTTAATACTTGTGAAATTTGGCAATACATAGCCATAAATCCTCTTAGTAGGAAAAAATTACAGAAATCCAGGGGCGTATCCTAGTGGAAGGATGAGGGGTTTGCCCCCAAAAGTTTTCAAAAATTTCACCATTCTATATACTTTTTATTTTTAAATATTAACTTTTGGTACTTGTGTTGGAAATTTGGGTTTGAGAAAATGGGCGTCGTCCCGACTTTGACCAAATTTTTGGTGGCTAAGAATTTAATTTTGGAGGAATTAAAATTATATATTATTAATGTACGTTTCGAGTAGATGTTTGTAGTATTTTTATTTCTCAAAACCGAATTTCGGTGAGTGAGAAATTAATACACGAAGGTAGCCACATAAATGGACATTATGTAAAGATTATGTAAAGGAAAATGAAAGGTTTTGCCTTATCCCACATGGAATACAAATCATAGTTTATCCTAGTTTATTTACTAGAAGGTGTTATTTGTTGTATAAACTATAACACAAGTGGATGATCACAAATGGGCCACGCGCGCGCAGCCGGCCCGGCCTGCCCAGCCCGACCCGACCCTATTGGGCCAGGTCCTGGTCCACTAAAGTTTTGCCACTCGAAAATGGGTTTGGCCCAGATTCGAGTGGGCAAACTGTTGAAGCCCGGTGAACCGGGACATTGTAGGTGTCGGATTGTGATTATTGGAGTTAGTAACTCCTACGAGTGATCACCAAAAAGAGCCCACTACTTGCATCATTATGGAGTAGTGGGGTGTAACATCCTGGGATGTTACAATTGAATTAATGCCCACTACTTTTTTGTTATCTCCTGCGGTGTTGGTATATATATTCATTGTTGTGCATTGCAGAAAAATACCAGAAAATTCATAGCATTTCATATACCTCAAAAGCAGTTTGCATTATACACATAGAGTCCAGCAACCAGTCTTCAACATTTTCTAGTTCGAAGGAGCTTCTGTGTTAGTGGTGCTACTACACAGAAGACGTAAGCCGTTTCATCTTTGGAAGCAATACGTCAGACCGTGAGCACTAGCCGGGACATAATTGCTTTGCGGAAAGAGATTCTTCTCGACTCGGCTTTCTGAAAGTTCTTTTGAAGAAGTTGTAATAGCTAGTATTTTTCTTGTAATCTTTGTTTCTGTAATTTGCCATTTTGGAGGCATCCCGATTCTGTAACATTGTGATCAACATTCGCAAAGCAATTATCCGAACTTCACGATGGCAAGCACAAGCAGAACCCCGATCATCCCTCCTGCTCAAGCTGAGAAACCCGAAAAATTCACGGGTTTCGACTTCAAGAGGTGGCAGCAAAAAAATGTTGTTCTACCCGACTACCCTAAGTGCGGCGAATATCGACCGATGACGCTCCTGTTGTTCCGAGAACGAAAGCGAATCTTTGAAAAAACGCTGCGTTTGATGCATGGGGCAGTGATTTCTGTGCCATAACTATGTCCTAAACGGACTTAGTGATGCACTTTACGGTGTGTATTGTCTTTGTGAAATCCTCTAAAGAATTGTGGGATTCTTTGGAGAAGAAGTACAAAACCGAGGATCTTTGGCACAAAGAAATTTGTTGTCGGTAAGTTCTTGGATTTTGTGATGGTTGATTCTAAAACCGTGATAGAACAAGTTGAAGTTCCAGTTGATCCTACATGAAATTTCGCGAGGGAATGGATTTGGAAGCATTCAAGTGGTCGCCTTGATTGAGAAATTGCCCCCAAGTTGGATTGATTTCAAGAATTATCTCAAACATAAGCGAAAGGAGATAGGACTAGAGGATCCGATTGTCAAACTCGAGAATTGAGGAAGACAATAGGAGGATTGACTCTAAATCAAGCTTATCCCTATGGAGTCAAAAGCGACTTGATGGAGCACGGCTCGTCAAGTAACTCGAAGAAAAACTTAACGATAAAAAGAAACCTGAGTTGGAAAATTCCAGGAGCTTGCTACAAATCGCGGGCAAACCGAACCATATGGCAAAGGGATGCTATCAACCAAAGAAAAAGAAAACAAAACCGCGACCCAATGCTAATGTGGTTGAAGAAAGGGAAGCGGATGATGATGTTGACATGTCGGTGGTGTTTGAATCGATTTGGTGGATAACCGAAAGAATGGTTTGTGGATAGGTGCCACTTGCCATGTATGTTCGATAAGGATGCATTCTCTTCTTACATCCCATCGACCAGGAAAGAAGCTCCATATGGGGAATCACGCCTCTTACGATATTCTTTGGCGTTGGAACGGTGGTGCTAAAGCTTACTTGAGAAAGGAGTTGAAGTGAAGGATGTCTTTGCATGTCCCGGACATCCGCAAAAACGGTTTCGGGTTCCGCTGGTCAACCATGGGTTTAGACTAGTTTTTGAGTCCGAAAAGTTTGTCTTAGCAAATTTGGACAGTTCCTTGGTAGGGGTTATCTAGACAAATGATGTTCAAAATTAATGTAATGATTTGTACGCCATTTTGGCGAGAATATGAATAAGAATGAATATCCTTTGTTTATATTGTTGAGTGCTCTAATTTATGGCATGTTAGATTAGGACATGTAAATCAATGCTATAAAAGATTGGTAAATTTGGAATTGATTAATTTACTCAAGTAAACTCACAAAGAAAATGTGAAGTTTGTGTTGAAGCTAAAATGGCTAAATTACCGTTTCATTCGGTTGAAAGAGCACTTCACCTTTAGAGTTGATACACTGTTTGATGTGTGTGCTCTAAAATTTGTGCAAACTAAAGGTGGTAAAAATATTTCATCACATTTATTGATGATCGCACAAGGTTTTGCTACTTATACTTGTTAAGAAGCAAAGATGAAACATTAGAGGCTTTTAAGAATTATAAAAATGAAGTTGAAAATCAACTTGGCGTAGGATTAAAATAATTCGGAGTGATAGAGGTGGCGAATATGTTGCACCATTTGAAGAACTATGTATCCGATCGGGCATAATTCATCAAACAACAACACCATATTCACTACGCTTCAACGGTGTTCTTAGAACGCAAAACCGGACTCTAAAAGAGATGATGAATGCCATGTTGATAAGTTAGGATTACCCGAGAATATGTGGGGGAAAGTGTTTTAATAGCCAACCACATATTTAATAAAATACCACTTAAAGGGAAAGATAAGGCACCTACGAATTGTAGAAAAATCGTAAGCCTTCTTATAAATACCTTAAAGTGTGGGGGTGTTTGGCTAAGGTAGCAATACGAACCAAAACAAGTTAAAAATTGGACCAAAGACGAGTTGATTGTGTCTTTGTGGGATATGCATACCAAAGTAGTGCATATAGGTTTATGATACATAAGTCGGAAAATCCGGAAATGATTTGAATGTACCATAATCGAATCAAGGAATGTTGTATTCTTTGAGGATATCTACCCTTGTAGAGAAAAGTTAGAAGTGAGTACTAATAAAAGAACTCACGAAAACTACAAGTGGTTCAACACCAATTAGTGAAGAAGCAGGGACGCGATAAAAGAAAGGTCTAAGACGGCTAAGTCTTTTGGGCGGATTACATAACATTTATGTTAGATGGTGAGCCAAACTCGATTAAAGAGGCTCTAAGTAGTCCGGATGCTCCGCTCTGCAAGAAGCTATCAATAGTGAAATTGAGTCTATTCTGCAAAACCATACTTGGGAGTTGGTTGATCTCCCTGCTGGTCATAAACCTTTAGGATGTAAATGGATCCTAAAGAAGAAGTATAAAACAGATGGAACTATTGATAAGTATAAAGCACGGCTTGTAGCCAAAGGCTTTAAACAAAAAAAAAATGATATGTCTTCTTTGATACCAATTCTCGAAGAACGAGGATTGCGTCTATTCGGTGTCTTTCGCGATTCGCCATGCACAATCTAGAGATTCATCGATGGATGTCAAGACGGCGTTTACGAATGGAGAGATAGATCTTTGAAATCTACATGGAACAACCTGAAGGGTTTGTTGCACCCGGTCAAGAAGAAAAGAAGGTGTGCAAGTTAATAAGATCTTTGTACGGAAACAAGCTCCAAAACAATGGCATCTTAAGTTTGACAATGCGATGTTGTCAAATGGATTTAAAATCAACGAGTGTGATAAATGCGTATATGTCGAAGGGACATCGGAAACATTTGTCATAGTTTGTCTATACGTAGAGCGATTTGTTAATCATGGCGCGTAGTCATGATACTATCATGGAGACTAAAAGAATGTTAAAGAGGAACTTTGACATGAAGGATATGGGGACTCTTTGATGTAATCCTTGGGATAAAAATCGTGAGAACTCCTAATGGAATTATCTTATCACAATCCCACTATGTGGAGAAAGTGCTCAAGAAATTCAATGCTTTTGTGATTCACCGTCAAAGACGCCCATTGATTTAAGTATAAAACGGGTTGCTAATAAAGCGAGAACCAGGTGGCTCGGATGGAATACTCACGTATAATAGGTAGTCGATGTATATCACAAATTGTACACGTCCGACTTGGCCTACCTGTAAATATGTTGAGTAGGTTCACGAACAATCCAAGCCATGAGCATTGGAAAACGTTAACCAGGGTGTTAAAATACTTGAAGTATACATTGGATTATGGGCTATACTACTCAAGATATCCGGTTGTACTTGAAGGATATAGTGATGCTAGTTGGATTTGATTCGAAAGATTCTTATTCAACTAGTGGATACATATTCACCATTGGAGGTGGTGCGGTATCGTGGAAGTCCACGAAGCAAACATGTATAGCTCGATCCACCATGGAATCGAGTTTATAGCTTTGGATAAAGTGGTGAAGAAGCGAGTGGCTTCAAACTTTCGGAAGATATTCCATGTTGGAAGGTTTGTGCCTTCCGTGATGATTCTTTGTGATAGTCAAGCGGCTATAGGAAGGGCACGAGCAATATGTATAACGGTAAGTCTAGACATATTCGTCGGAGACAATCACCGTTAAACAATTGATCTCAAATGGTGTGATGTCAATTGACTACGAAAGTCAAAAGACAATTTGGCAAATCCTTTGACAAAGGACTTAATCGAGATCAATTGGGTAAATTGCTAGAGGAATGGGCTTGAAGTCCACAAAGTAAAAATAACTATCATAGTGGTAACCCAACCATGATGATGGAGATCCCAAGAACTTGGTTCAATGGGAAAACTAAACTATGAAGGTTATGTTTTAACACTTGGAGACAATGTTATAACTCATCCCTAGAAAGCAAAACCAAGTGTTGAAACACCGCTAAGTTGTGGTGAGGCTAAGTCATTTGACTTTTAATGATTCCTACACCTCGTTGAGGTTGAGTATGGCAGATACCCGAATAGGAGATCACCTATATAAGTGAGAAGTGCGGGCCGCTTCAAAGTAACACTTATGAATCAAAGTGGTGTCCATGGCAAACGGACACAAAACGTGAGAATGAAGGTGTTGAGACCTTATTGTGTTAATATCTTGTTGACTCGGTATACACCGTGGAGGAATAGTTCAAGGCATTGCGTCCACTAAGCCCCGGTGTACCCGATGGTATTGATTCTGAAGGTTCAAAGCCATAAGCTACTTTTTTCGAATGCAATATTGTCTCTTGAGGACTGGTTTGCGTGCTTGCATTCATGTTTTATGTGTGTATTTGAGTAGAATTTGAGTCATTTTGTTGTTAGTTTCATGAGTTTTTGATTGTACATAGTTCATATTCTTTGTGAGGTGCTTTTATTGGTGTAGATTGATCATTCGGAGCTATTTTTGGTGGATTTCGGACCATGGATTTATGTCAAAACATATCCGGGGTTTATGTATACAAAAACACTCGAAATCCCAAGCTAAACGCGACATTTCGGGGCCTTTCGAGACAAACACGGCCGGGGTGTGCTTTTAAACACGGCCATACTTTTAATCACCAAAAAAGAGCAAAAAAATGGCATGTCGTAAAAAGACGGCCAGGGTGTGCTTTTAAGCACGGCCGTGCTTCGGGAACTCCCAAAATGCGTGAAAAACACTACCGTGCTTCGGGCTTTTCGCACGATTTTTTAAGGGTATTTTGGGAAAGCACTTCATCCAAGCCTTTTGACAACTCTTTTTGCACATTTACACCTCATTATGCTTCACCAATTGCTTACTTTCCCACATGATCACATGAAAATAATGATTCTAACAACCCAACTCATAAAGTTGAGCATTAAACTATCAAAGATGACATTATTAAGGAATATTTTCTCCAAAATAATGTCTATAAAATCTAAGAGTATGGGTTGAAGGATTCATTCATTCATTCATTCATTCATTCATTGATATACATAGAAATCAAATTTTAGACATGAAAGTTCATATTTTGGAGAGGAAAAACACATATTGTGGTGAGGAAGAGAGTTAGAAGGCTTGGATCACCATGGAGAGCGCTAAGGCACAAGGATTGAAGATCGCTCGGAGGAAGAAGATTAACTCCACCACTTCATCATCATACTTCCAACAGTGGGAGTCTTATGTTGGTTTTGGAAGTTTTAACTCCGAGTAATCATGTTGATTTCGAAAAAAACTTCTTGTTTAATTGTTGTTTTCATTCTCAAATCCATCATGAGTTAAATCGCTAGTGTTTGAATGTGATGAACCCTAGAATTTATTTGTGATCATTGGTTTGAATTTTTTAATATATTTTCTTATGTTTTTATGCGAGTCACTTATGTTATGCTTGTTTATTCGAATTGGTATATAATGATATTGATTTGAAGTTTATTTTTCATAGGAAATCGAGAGATTCATGGTGAAATAGAACCAACATAAGTGAAAAGAGTTGCATGCAATCCTAGATATAGGGGACGACATAAATCTTGGGATTAGGGTCAAACCTAATATGGGAATTCACAAATCGTTAATGCAATCTTGGGGGTTTTAACTAGAAAGAGATTTTGTTAATCAACTTGAGTTAGGAGTTTTTCGCCTTGAGAAAGGGTTTAACTTAATTTAGGAATGCCTACGGTCCATGAAGCATGAAAATATGTTAAGGGATGGTTAAAAACTTAAGGGTTATGGTTGTATTTATTTTGGTAAAATCACAAAGACGTTAGAGGATTCACATTCAAGCATATTTATATCCAACATCTTCCAATCCGAGTGTGTATGATATCTTTTGTGTTCTTAGTTGCCTCTTCCACTTTTATTTGCTTTTGTTTTATTTTTATTTTGCAACAAACTATTTGACGAATTTGTAGGCTAGATAATAAAAAAGATCGTAATTACTAGTAATCACGGTCCTCGTGGGAATGACACTCGATACTCAATAATCTATACTATAAAACGATTGCATGCTTGTTAGAATTTTTCTTTGGAATGCTTGTGTGTTTGCTTTTATTTTGAATTTGTTGATGGAAGATATTATGTTTCAAGGAAACAAATTGAGTATTTGTTAGTCAATAACTTGGCCCAATTACACATGAATTAGCTTTATAATTAATATTTTTAAATGCAAAGAAATTGATTGTCTTGAATAGATTGACATGGATGTGGGTTGAATTTAGAACGAGACTTCTAACACTACGATACTTGATTTGTTAAGACATATATGACGATTATTAAGGCTATGAAAGTCCGAGAAGTCTTGATTTAGTAGTGGTTGACTAGTTGTTAAACCAAGCCAAAGAACAAAAAAAACAAAGAAAAACCAAAAAAAAAAAAAAAGAGGACCAATCGAGGTTATACTCTATTTATTTGTTGTTGCTTAGTAACTAGAAGCATTCATGAGCCCCATATTTGTCTTTTTACGTAAAACGGCGATACGAATATGAGTATGGGAAACCACCTTAGGAGTGTTTGAATGAAAATTCAAAATATAAACCTAGTGGAAGCATGCCTCGAAAGGTCCTAAAAAAAAAAAAGGAACGAAAAAAAGAGAGAATGTATATTTCTTTGAATTCTCATTCAAAAAAAAAAAAAAAAAAAAGTTCAAAGCTTGGTTACATGACTAGTAGACTAACTATAAAAATATATTGAGTTCTTATATTTTCATGGTGTTATTGGATTGAAGTTGTGCATAACTATCTCGTATTTGTGGAGCGACGAGTTCAAGTCTAAATATAGCCCATTGATATTAATGTTTTTACTTGAAAATCGATCGTTTTGCAAAACTATGTTTTTACTTAATGGCTAATTTGAGTTGAGAGGGCAAAGAATTTGATTGCTTATGGTCAATGTGTTGAGAAAAATATATTCCTTGTGTGTTGTGAACTATCAATCCCTCATTATGGTTTTATGTTTTGCTTGAGGACAAGCAAAGTTCTAAGTTGGAGGTGGTTTGATAAGGGTCTTTTTATGCATGTTTTATGTGTGTATTTGAGTAGAATTTGAGTCATTTTGTTGTTAGTTTCATGAGTTTTTGATTGTACATAGTTCATATTATTCTTGTGAGGTGCTTTTATTGGTGTAGATTGATCATTAGGAGCTATTTTTGGTGGATTTCGGACCATGGATTCATGTCAAAACATATCCCGGGGTTTATGGATACAAAAACACTCGAAATCCCAAGCTAAACGAATCATTTCGGGGTCTTTCGAGACAAACAAGACCAGGGTGTGCTTTTAAACACGACCATGCTTTTAATAACCAAAAAAGAGCAAAAAAATGGCATGGCGTAAAAGACGGCCAGATCGGTGCTTTTAAGCACGGCCGTGCTTCAGGAACTCCCAAAATGCGTGAAAAACACGGCCAGGCCGTGCTTTTGAGCACGGCCGTAATTTCCGGACTGTTTTTGCACGATTTTTAAGGGTATTTTGGGAAAGCACTTCAACCAAGCCTTTTGACAACTCTTTTTGCACATTTACACCTCATTATGCTTCACCAATTGCTTACTTTCCCACATGATCACATGAAAATAATGATTCTAACAACCCAACTCATAAAGTTGAGCATTAAACTATCAAAGATGACATTATTAAGGAATATTTTCTCCAAAATAATGTCTATAAAATCTAAGAGTATGGGTTGAAGGATTCATTCATTCATTCATTCATTCATTCATTGATATACATAGAAATCAAATTTTAGACATGAAAGTTCATATTTTGGAGAGGAAAAACACACATTGTGGTGAGGAAGAGAGTTAGAAGGCTTGGATCACCATGGAGAGGCGCTAAGGCACAAGGATTGAAGATCGCTCGGAGAAGAAGATGAACTCCACCACTTCATCATCATACTTCCAACAGGGAGTCTTATGTTGGTTTTGGAAGTTTTAACTCCGAGTATTCATGTTGATTTCGAAAAAAACTTCTTGTTTAATTGTTGTTTTTGTTTGATACATGTTTTTATCTTAATTTTGATGATTTTATTTTATCACCAAAACAATGTTTTTTAAAGGTTGTCCAAATACTCCTAAATGATTTAAAATGATTTTAATATTTTCCGGAGTATTTTCTCAAAGTTTATTTTCGTCTAAATTGGACAACGCTCTTAATGTTTTTACGCTATTGGGTTTTCACTCTCAAACGATGTTTCTAAATGTTGTCCTAATACTTCCGATCGGTTTAAAATGTTTTTACTATATTTTCAGAGTATTTCTTGAGTTTTATTTTCGACAAAAATTGGACAACATTTCTGTCTCGTGGTCGACCAGGTGTCGCCCTATAGGGCAACCCATACTGAAGATGTTTTTAGAAACAGAAAATGAGACGGAAAGAAAAACAAGCAGGTCGACCGCCGTCGCTCGGGCGTCGACCGTCCGGTCGACCGGCCGCCAGGTCGGGTGCACCGCAAGTTCGTTTTTGAAAAGAACAAAACCTTGCATTTTTGAAACAAGAGGGACGGTTGAAACAGGGTCGACCGGTGAAGCCTACGTCGACCGGCCGCCCTCGTTGTTTTTTTTCAAAGTGTTCTCTTTAACTCTTATCTCTCGTGCGACCGGTCGCATCTATGTTTTGACAAAGAAAAATATGACCGTTTGACAAACAGACACATTTCCTTAAATTGTGGGATTGATTTCTATGACTATATTCTTGATTTTAATTGTATTTTTTCGTAGATTTTCAATCCCCAAGAGGAGCCTATGCTTGATCAATCATCTCCTATAAATAGAGGAAGTTTTGGAGCAACCAACACAATAATTGAGATACAACACAACAAGATACACTTCAAGCAAACACTTGGTCTTTCATAGTCATTATTCTTGTTGTAAAATTGCTAGCTTATCACTTTCACATCTTTGAGGTCTAGGCTATTCTTGATTACACTTGCACTCTATTGTATTATCAATTATCGAGTTGTAATCTTGAATTTGTGGTCGTCATTCAAACACAAGATATCCTTGTGAGTGTTCTTGTGGTAAGAACACACTTGGGTGAACTAGGTGTTAGGTGTAAGAAGATTGTGGTAATCTTCTTATTGAGGCGTTGAAGAATTTGGTATTCTTCAAGGGTGAAGATTGTGGTAATCTTTACAAGGTGCCGTTTGGAGATTGTGGTAATCTTCAAGTGAGATTGTGGTAATCTCAAAGGTGGTGTTGAAGAAGAGTGTGGTGCTCTTCAAGGTGTTGTAAGTTGAATTTGTATTAATTTTGGTAATTAATAAAATTCTTTTTCTTTTCAAATCCATCCCGGATATCTTGGGGTGGTAGAGGATTAGGCCCTAGGTGGGTTGAACCTCTTTAAATCGGCGTGTGTTGTTTACATTCCGCACCTTCATTATTTTGTTTGAGCATTCGATTGTTAAAAGAGGGCGAAATCGAAAGATGGAGATAATCTATTCACCCCTCAGATTATCGTAGCCGCTTGGACTTACAAGTGGTATCAGAGCCAAACTCTTTGGCAAGCTCGTTTCACATCGCGAGTGAAGAGAAACGATCAACGGCTACGAACGAAGCTCATCTATCCGGCACCTCCACCACCAAGCCACCTCGGTTTGATTCCAAAAATTTTATATTTTGGAAAGAAAGAATGGAATGCTACTTACAAGGTTGCGGGTTCGACATTTGGAACACCGTCATTAATGGAGAATCCATTCCGATGAAAGATACACCACACACCTCAAAAGGCTTCAAAAAGCTCAATGATGAAGAGAAGAAAATCATCTCCTCAAATGGTAAAGCTCTTAATATCTTACATTGTTCACTTACCACTTTGGAATTTGATCATATTGTAGGTATTCGATCGGCACATGGAGTATGGCAAAAATTAGAAGCCATCTATGGAGTATTTGCAAATGAAAGGAGTCAAACAAAAGCATCTACTTCTCAAGATCATACAAGCTCAAATCTAAGGAATAAGCCTCCTACAACTTCCAATTATGAAGAAGTTGAATATTGTTTTATGGGCATCAATGAAGAAAATGAGGTATGTCTTAAGCCCTCTACCTCTTATGATATTATTATTCAAAATGATTATAGTGATTTGCAAAATGATTTTGATGAGCTACAAGATGAATTCCAAAACTTACTTGTTAAATACAAAAATTTGAAAAAGGAATTCATTGTTTTGAAAAATGATAAGGATAGTTTATTTACTTCCTATGAATTACTATCATGTGCTCACACCACCACACTTGACAAGGTTAGAAACCTTGAAAAAGAAAATAGTACTCTCGTTGAGAATATTGATTGCATGAAAAAGGATTTATTAAAATCCAACTTGAGTACCTATAAAATGTCCAACATTGTTGATATTCATAATTGTGATAAAGGACTTGATCATAAGCCTAATGTTGTTAATCATATGAAAAAGGATCAAGTCAATATGCATATTGATCATTATGCTCCTAGAATTATTACTTGTTTTTATTGTGGCAAAAAGGGTCATACGGCTAATACTTGTCGGGCTAGAAATAGCTCTAATTATTGTTGGAGACCTAAAAGTCTCAAAGCTAATCCTAAAGGACCCAAACACATGAGGGTACCACAAAACAATGTCATATTAGGTACCGTGAAATAATGATCGAAGAAAAGTTATACGCTTACGAAGACATCAAATGACCGTTTCATTTGATCAAAGAAGGAGAAACTATTTTCGACAAAGCCAATTTCCAAGAAGAAGATATAATCAAAAATGGGAAGAACACAATCCTTGGAAATGGCAAAGACATCATCAACAAGATGATTTTCAAAGAAGAAGAGACCATCAACAATGGGAAGGTAACCAACCTTGGAAATGGAGTAACCAAAGAAGTCATCATCAACAAAGTGACTTCTCAAGGGGAAGATATCATCAAGAATGGGAAAGACACAACCCATGGAAACGGCGAAATTGGTAAACCGTATCTCCCCATTTGTATATGCATTTTTCTTTTAATGCATGTTTTTAATTGTGTCTTAATTGCAAGATGATTTTTCAAATATTTTTTTTAAAAATAGGTCTCTTATATATTTATGAGTTTCAATTTTTTTAAAGAGACCTTGCATGTTTTTCTAAAAACTCTTGAGCTTTTCATTAGACTTATGAGGCTTATTATCTCTTATGAAATCTTATAGCATAAGCTCTTTTGATATCTCATATTACTTGCCTACACTTGTATTTTCTATGCATATCTTTGTCTAAGAATTGTGTAGGATACATACTTCATACTCATTGGCTATTACGTCATCAAGTTTCTTAAACCATCGAGGTATGTCTACTCCTATCTGTCCTTAAAACTCGATTTTATGCTTATGCACATATCTTTCAAGATATTTCATTTTGACCCTTAAGTGCCCCCTAATTGATCTTGCAAATATTCTCTTAAAAGGCACTACATGTTTAGTCTATGTTTTCCAAAACCCATATTTGTTGGATTTAGTCCAAACTTACATTTTTGCAAAGTTCTAAAACTTTTGGGGTGAAAAATCGAATTTTGGAAAACTCGGGAGAAAGAAAAATTACAGGGACGGTCATAGCAGGGCACTGGTCGCTCGCCTCGGCCGGTCGCACCCCACCTCGACCGGTCGCCCCAGTTAATTTTTGCACTTTAAAACATTCTGTCTTTAGTTCGTGAAATGACTCAAAAATCCCAAAACCCTTGCTGCGCGCTAAACTCCCCTTTCTCCTACAATCTTCAATTCTTCATCATTTTTCACGATTCTTGTTGCTAATCTTCTTATTTTCACAAGAATCTTACATATATGGCACCTCCAAGAAATTCCACCGATCAAAATCCCACTTCTAAAAGAAGAAAAGGCGAGAGGGTATCTTGAGAAATCGGCAAAGACGGCCGAACAAAGGGATATTCGAGCGCTCAAAGAAATGTGGCTCAAGAAGGTGATGATGTTCAAAATCCCATTCTCTCTCGGGCCCAAATCACCGAGCCCGCGGAACAATTTCGCTCGAAAATTGCCGGTGGGCGAAAGGTAAAAAATCTTTTGTTACTCAAGCTCCTAATTCCCGCAATGCTATTAATTTCATCAATAAGTATGCGGAATGGTACTATGAGGATTCGGGGATGAAAGGTAAATCTATTGCTCGGACTAAAATGTGTCGTTTTAGTTCTTTACGAACGAGTATCCTACGATTAGAGGATTTTTGAGGAGCAAGGTTGGATGTATTTATGGGAGCATGCTTATGTGTTGTATGATGATGATATTATCCAACTCTTTTATGCCAATATGTGGGTCGAATATGACAATGATAGAAAGCCGATTGCCGTTAATTCGCTTATAAAGGGTCGCCATTTTAGATGGACTCCCAATGATATTTGCGGCTTTTACATGTTAGAGAAGGTGGTTGGGAGTATTTCTCTTCGGGACTTGGAATGATGAAATGTTGGGGGTATCGATGAAAGAAGTCAAGACGTATTTGGGAGTATGGCCTAAGTATTCTTTGTTGGCAATGACACTTGAGCATCGCATTTTATCGGTCATTGTCGCATATTGCATTTGTGGTAAGTCGGAAAGATGCCTAGCAATATGGATTATTTTTGACTTATAAGATTGCTAGGAGGGAACCACTTAACTTTGGCGCCATACTTATTCAATGTCTAATCGAGTCCATTACTCAAGGTAATAAGAAGTTGGTTATGGGAAATTGGATTTGTAAACTTCTTATTCAATCGGGACTTCCTTCGTCGGAGTTTAACTCGGAAGTTTTTCAAAATGACTTTGACATTGATAATATTTCCCAAATAGTCACGATGCGCAAGAATATGGAAATCCGACCTACCAAAATGGCTAGAGGCAGAGGTCAAGAGTCCCCCGATCCTAATGACATCTTTGATGACGCCGGGGCCGCAAGATTGGTGGAAGAAGGCGAACCGAGCAATCCGGGAGGGTAATACAGGTGCTCAACCGCCTAGAGAGGTATACTCAAGCCGAATTTGATGAGATGAGGGTTTTTCATGAGACGAGGTATGAGGCTTTGGAGCAAAAGACCTCTAAAATGCAAAAGTCTATCGGCAAGTTAAAGAAATTCATCAAGGACTTTATTCCGGATCTTGCTTCTCCTCGGATGAGGAATGATGTTACCCCACCCCTTTACTTTCTAGCATTTTCATTAATGATGTTTTGATGAATCTTTGTAAAACTCATTTGTACTAATGATATTTGCTTGTTTTTTCTTAAAAGGGTTAATATTGCAAGTTGATAATGACTTGTGGATAATCATGACTTTGATAGAGTATTTGATGGTAAAAATACTCTAAAGCATTGTTTGATAATTGGTATGAAGTACTTGATGGTAAAAGTGCTTCTTTTATTGCTTTGTTATGCTTAGTTGAATATGTTGGGACATTTGATACATGTATTGTTGAAAGCATGACTTATTACTTGATGGTTGCTCTATTTTTTGGCATTTGTAATGCCTTGATCATTCTTAGCTTATCTCAATTGGGTTGAACCCTTGAGAATCTACTTTGAGCTTCTTTATTGATGAACAAATTATTGCATATGGTGCATATGATTTTTTGAGCTTTGAAATGAGGTTGATGATATGCAAATTCTTGGCTTGAACCATTTATAAAGGTTATATACAACCTCTTCTATTTTTCACACACACAAGGTGTTTGTTAAAATGTCGCTATGAAAATTTCAACTTCTACATGATTCTCTCGCTTCCACAAAGTTTTCAATACTCATTGAGATCATGTTTTGGGAAACAAAACGAGCGTATGAACTTTTCATGATACATTTCTCCCATTTTCCTTGGTTTTTAAGCCTAAATTGCTCAAAGGTTGATAAACCATTTCTTTGGCGCACTTTGATATACTTCTATGATGTTTCTATCATCCTAACATTCTTTTTGATGATTCCAAGGGGAGAAACAGAAATTGGCTCGTTAGCTCAAAGAAGCTAACAAAAGCTTGTCATAAAAGCTATAAGCTATGGCTCATAAAAGCCATAAGTTGTGATTTATTTTTAGTCCAATTGTTGCTTGATGGACTTATATTATTATTTAATGTTGTTTTTGTGACGGGGAGCTTATAAGCTCTTGAACAAATTGTAAAAGCTAAAGCTTTTAGCTTATGGATACATTATTCTTGATGTGCTTGTGGATAGGGGAGCTTGTGCTTATTATTGAAAATATTTACTCCTACTTGGTTGCTTTAATATTTTTGGAAATTTTGGTTGCTTCCAAACGGTCAAATGTTTTTACCGGAAAATCATTTGAAAATTGCTCTCTTAGTTTGTGTAAAAATTGTTTTGGTTTGTAATCATCAAAAAGGGGAGATTGTTTGATACATGTTTTTATCTTAATTTTGATGATTTTATTTTATCACCAAAACAATGTTTTTAAAGGTTGTCCAAATACTCCTAAATGATTTAAAATGATTTTAATATTTTAGGAGTATTTTCTCAAAGTTTATTTTCGTCTAAATTGGACAACGCTCTTAATGTTTTTACGCTATTGGTTTTCACTCTCAAACGATGTTTCTAAATGTTGTCCTAATACTTCCGATCGGTTTAAAATGTTTTTACTATATTTTGGAGTATTTCTTGAGTTTTATTTTCGACAAAAATTGGACAACATTTTGTCTCGTGGTCGACCGGTCGCCCTATAGGGCAACCCATACCGAAGATGTTTTTAGAAACAGAAAATGAGACGGAAAGAAAAACAAGCGGTCGCCGGTCGCCTCGGGGCGTCGGCCGTCCGGTCGCCGGTCGCCAGTCGGGTCGTCGACACGGCACTGCAAGTTTCGTTTTGAAACAGAACAAAACCTTGCATTTTTGAAACAAGAGGGACCGGTTGAAACAGGGGTCGACCGGCCGAAGCCTACGTCGACCGGCCGCCCTGTTGTTTTTTTTCAAAGTGTTCTCTTTAACTCTTATCTCTGTGCGGCCGGTCGCTCTATGTTTTTGACAAAAAAATATGACCGTTTGACAAAATGAGACACATTTCCTTAAATTGTGGGATTGATTTCTATGACTATATTCTTGATTTTAATTGTATTTTTTGTAGATTTTCAATCCCCAAGAGGAGCCTATGCTTGATCAATCATCTCCTATAAATAGAGGAAGTTTTGGAGCAACCAACACAATAATTGAGATACAACACAACAAGATACACTTCAAGCAAACACTTGGTCTTTCATAGTCATTATTCTTGTTGTAAAATTGCCTAGCTTATCACTTTCACATCTTTGAGGTCTGGCTATTCTTGATTACACTTGCACTCTATTGTATTATCAATTATCGAGTTGTAATCTTGAATTTGTGGTCGTCATTCAAACACAAGATATCCTTGTGAGTGTTCTTTCGTGGTAAGAACACACTTGGGTGAACTAGGTGTTAGGTGTAAGAAGATTGTGGTAATCTTCTTATTGAGGTGTTGAAGAATTTGGTATTCTTCAAAGGTGAAGATTGTGGTAATCTTCACAAGGTGCCGTTGAAGATTGTGGTAATCTTGAGAGAGATTGTGGTAATCTCAAAGGTGGTGTTGAAGAAGAGTGTGGTGCTCTTCAAGGTGTTGTAAGTTGAATTTGTATTAATTTTGGTAATTAATAAAATTCTTTTTTTTTTCAAATCCATCCCAGGATATCTTTGGGGTGGTAGAGGATTAGGCCCTAGGTGGGTTGAACCTCTTTAAATCGACGTGTGTTGTTTACATTCCGCACCTTCATTATTTTGTTTGAGCATTCGATTGTTAAAAAGAGGCTAAATCGAAAAGATGGAGATAATCTATTCACCCCTCTAGATTATCGTAGCCGCTTGACTTACGGTTTTTCATTCTCAAATCCATCATGAGTTAAATCGCTAGTGTTTGAATGTGATGAACCCTAGAATTTATTTGTGATCATTGGTTTGAATTTTTTAATATATTTTCTTATGTTTTTATGCGAGTCACTTATGTTATGCTTGTTTATTCGAATTGGTATATGCGCAATATTGATTTGAAGTTTATTTTTCAGGAAATCGAGAGATTCATGGTGAAATAGAACCAACATAAGTGAAAAGAGTTGCATGCAATCCTAGATATAGGGCGACATAAATCTTAGGATTAGGGTCAAACCTAATATGGGAATTCACAAATCGTTAATGCAATCTTGGGGGTTTTAACTAGAAAGAGATTTGAGTTAATCAACTTGAGTTAGGAGTTTTTCGCCTTGAGAAAGGGTTTAACTTAATTTAGGAATGCCTACGGTCCATGAAGCATGAAAATATGTTAAGGGATGGTTAAAAACTTAAGGGTTATGATTGTATTTATTTTGGTAAAATCACAAAGACGTTTAGAGGATTCACATTCAAGCATATTTATATCCAACATCTTCCAATCCAGTGTGTATGATATCTTTTGTGTTCTTAGTTGCCTCTTCCACTTTTATTTGCTTTTGTTTTATTTTTATTTTGCAACAAACTATTTGACGAATTTGTAGGCTAGATAATAAAAAGACTGTAATTACTAGTAATCACAGTCCTCGTGGGAATGACACTCGATACTCAATAATCTATACTATAAAACGATTGCATGCTTGTTAGAATTTTTCTTTGGAATGCTTGTGTGTTTGCTTTTATTTTGAATTTGTTGATGGAAGATATTATGTTTCAAGGAAACAAATTGAGTATTTGTTAGTCAATAACTTGGCCCAATTACACATGAATTAGCTTTATAATTAATATTTTTTAAATGCAAAGAAATTGATTGTCTTGAATAGATTGACATGGATGTGGGTTGAATTTAGCGAGACTTCTAACACTACGATACTTGATTTGTTAAGACATATATGACGATTATTAAGGCTATGAAAGTCCGAGAAGTCTTGATTTAGTAGTGGTTGACTAGTTGTTAAACCAAGCCAAAGAACAAAAAAAAACAAAGAAAAACAAAAAAAAAAAAAAGAGGACCAATCGAGGTTATACTCCTCATTTGTTGTTGCTTAGTAACTAGAAGCATTCATGAGCCCCATATTTGTCTTTTACGTAAAAACGGCGACACGAATATGAGTATGGGAAACCACCTTAGGAGTGTTTGAATGAAAATTCAAAATATAAACCTAGTGGAAGCATGCCTCGAAAGGTCCTAAAAAAAAAAGGAACGAAAAAAGAGAGAATGTATATTTCTTTGAATTCTCATTCAAAAAAAAAAAAAAAAAAAAAGTTCAAAGCTTGGTTACATGACTAGTAGACTAACTATAAAAATATATTGAGTTCTTATATTTTCATGGTGTTATTGGATTGAAGTTGTGCATAACTATCTCGTATTTGTGGAGCGACGAGTTCAAGTCTAAATATAGCCCATTGATATTAATGTTTTTACTTGAAAATCGATCGTTTTGCAAAACTATGTTTTTACTTAATGGCTAATTTGAGTTGAGAGGCAAAGAATTTGATTGCTTATGGTCAATGTGTTGAGAAAAATATATTCCTTGTGTGTTGTGAACTATTGAATCCCTCATTATGGTTTTATGTTTTGCTTGAGGACAAGCAAAGTTCTAAGTTGGAGGTGGTTTGATAAGGGTCTTTTTATGCATGTTTTATGTGTGTATTTGAGTAGAATTTGAGTCATTTTGTTGTTAGTTTCATGAGTTTTTGATTGTACATAGTTCATATTCTTTGTGAGGTGCTTTTATTGGTGTAGATTGATCATTAGGAGCTATTTTGGTGGATTTCGGACCATGGATTCATGTCAAAACATATCCCGGGGTTTATGGATACAAAAACACTCGAAATCCCAAGCTAAACGAATCATTTCGGGTCTTTCGAGACAAACAAGACCGGGTGTGCTTTTAAACACGACCATGCTTTTAATCACCAAAAAAGAGCAAAAAAATGGCATGACGTAAAAAGCACGGCAGATGTGCTTTTAAGCACGGCCGTGCTTAAGGAACTCCCAAAATGCGTGAAAAACACGGCCAGGCCGTGCTTTTGAGCACGGCCGTCTTTCCGGACTTTGTTTTTGCACGATTTTTAAGGGTATTTTGGGAAAGCACTTCAACCAAGCCTTTTGACAACTCTTTTTGCACATTTACACCTCATTATGCTTCACCAATTGCTTACTTTCCCACATGATCACATGAAAATAATGATTCTAACAACCCAACTCATAAAATTGAGCATTAAACTATCAAAAGATGACATTATTAAGGAATACTTTCTCCAAAATAATGTCTATAAAATCCAAGAGTATGGGTTGAAGGATTGATTCATTCATTCATTCATTCATTGATATACATAGAAATCAAATTTTAGACATGAAAGTTCATATTTTGGAGAGAAAAAACACACATTGTGGTGAGGAAGAGAGTTAGAAGGCTTGGATCACCATGGAGAGGCGCTAAGGCACAAGGATTGAAGATCGCTCGGAGAAGAAGATGAACTCCACCACTTCATCATCATACTTCCACAGGAGTCTTATGTTGGTTTTGGAAGTTTTAACTCCAAGTATTCATGTTGATTTGAAAGAAACTTCTTGTTTAATTGTTGTTTTCATTCTCAAATCCATCATGAGTTAAATCGCTAGTGTTTGAATGTGATGAACCCTAGAATTTATTTGTGATCATTGGTTTGAATGTTTTAATATATTTTCTTATGTTTTTATGCGAGTCACTTATGTTATGCTTGTTTATTCGAATTGGTATATGCGCAATATTGATTTGAAGTTTATTTTTCACCGAGAAATTGAGAGATTCATGGTGAAATAGAACCAACATAAGTGAAATGAGTTGAATGCAATCCTAGATATAGGACGACATAAATCTTAGGATTAGGTCAAACCTAATATGAGAATTCACAAACCATTAATGCAATCTTGGGGGTTTTAACTAGAAAGAGATTTGATTAATCAACTTGAGGTTAGGAGTTTTTCGCCTTGAGAAAGGGTTTAACTTAATTTAGGAATGCCTACGGTCCTTGAAGCATGAAAATATGTTAAGGGATGGTTAAAACTTAAAGGTTATGGTTGTATTTATTTTGGTAAAATCACAAAGACGTTAGAGGGATTCATATTCAAGCATATTTATATCCAACATCTTCCAATCCGAGTGTATCTCGATATCTTTTGTGTTCTTAGTTCTTCCACTTTTATTTGCTTTTGTTTTATTTTTATTTTGCAACAAACTATTTGACGAATTTGTAGGCTAGATAATAAAAAAGACGGTAATTACTAGTAATCATAGTCCTCGTGGGAATGACACTCGATACTCAATAATCTATACTATAAAACGATTGCATGCTTGTTAGAATTTTTCTTTGGAATGCTTGTGTGTTTGCTTTTATTTTGAATTTGTTGATGGAAGATATTATGTTTCATGGAAACAAATTGTGTATTTGTTAGTCAATAACTTGGCCCAATTACACATGAATTAGCTTTATAATTAATATTTTTTAAATGCAAAGAAATTGATTGTCTTGAATAGATTGACATGGATGTGGGTTGAATTTGCGAGACTTCTAACACTACGATACTTGATTTGTTAAGACATATATGACGATTCTTAGGGCTATGAAAGTCCGAGAAGTCTTGATTTAGTAGTGGTTGACTAGTTGTTAAAACAAGCCAAAGAACAAAAAAAAAAACAAAGAAAAACAAAAAAAGAGGACCAATCGAGGTTATACTTCTATTTGTTGTTGCTTAGTAACTAGGAGCATTCATGAGCCCCATGTTTGTCTTTTTACGTAAAACGGCGACACGAATATGAGTATGGGAAACCACCTTAGGAGTGTTTGAACGAAAATTCAAAATATAAACCTAGTGGAAGCATGCCTCAAAGCTCCTAAAAAAAAAAAAAGGAAAAAAAAAAAAAAAGAGAATGTATATTTCTTTGAATTCTCATTCAAAAATAAAAAAAAGTTCAAAGCTTGGTTACATGACTAGTAGACTAACTATAAAAATATATTGAGTTATTATATTTTCATGGTGTTATCGATTTGAAGTTGTGCATAACTATCTCTGTATTTGTGGAGCAATGAGTTCAAGTCAAATATAGCCCATTGATATTAATGTTTTTACTTGAAAATCGATCGCTTTGCAAAACTATGTTTTTACTTAATGGCTAATTTGAGTTGAGAGGGCAAATAATTTGACCGCTTATGGTCAATGTGTTGAGAAAAATATATTCCTTGTGTGTTGTGAACTATGAATCCCTCATTATGGTTTTATGTTTTGCTTGAGGACAAGCAAAGTTCTAAGTTGGAGGTGGTTTGATAAGGGTCTTTTTATGCATGTTTTATGTGTGTATTTGAGTAGAATTTGAGTCATTTTGTTGTTAGTTTCACGAGTTTTTGATTGTACATAGTTCATATTCTTTGTGAGGTGCTTTTATTGGTGTAGATTGATCATTAGGAGCTATTTTTGGTGGATTTCGGACCATGGATTCATGTCAAAACATATCCGGGGTTTATGGATGCAAAAACACTCGAAATCCCAAGCTAAACGCGTCATTTCGGGCCTTTCGAGACAAACACGGTCAGGGTGTGCTTTTAAACACGACCATGCTTTTAATCACCAAAAAGAGCAAAAAAATGGCATGTCGTAAAAAGCACAGCCAGGGTGTGCTTTTAAGCACGGTCGTGCTTCAGGAACTCCCAAAATGCGTGAAAACACGGCCAGACCGTGCTTTTGAGCACGACCGCGTTTTTCCGATTTGCTTTTTTGCACTATTTTTTAAAAGTATTTTGGGAAATCCCTTCAACCAAGCCTTTTGACAACTCTTTTTGCACATTTACACCTCATTATGCTTCACCAATTGCTTACTTTCCCACATGATCACATGAAAATAATGATTCTAACAACCCAACTCATAAAGTTGAGCATTAAACTATCAAAAGATGACATTATTAAGGAATACTTTCTCCAAAATAATGTCTATAAAATCAAGAGTATGGGTTGAAGGATTCATTCATTCATTGATATACATATAAATCAAATTTTAGACATGAAAGTTCATATTTTGGAGAGGAAAAACACACATTGTGGTGAGGAAGAGAGTTAGAAGGCTTGGATCACTATGAGAGGCGCTAAGGCACAAGGATTGAAGATCGCTCGGAGAAGAAGATGAACTCCACCACTTCATCATCATACTTCCAATAAAGTAGTCTTATGTTGGTTTTGGAAGTTTTAACTCCAAGTATTCATGTTGATTTGAAAGAAACTTGTTTAATTGTTGTTTTCATTCTCAAATCCATCATGAGTTAAATCGCTAGTGTTTGAATGTGATGAACCCTAGAATTTATTTGTGATCATTGGTTTGAATGTTTTAATATATTTTCTTATGTTTTTATGCGAGTCACTTATGTTATGCTTGTTTATTCAAATTGGTATATGCATGATATTGATTTGAAGTTTATTTTTCAGGGAAATCGAGAGATTCATGGTGAAATAGAACCAACATAAGTGAAAGGAGTTGCATACAATCCTAGATATAGACGACATAAATCTTAGGATTAGGTCAAACCTAATATGGGAATTCACAAACCGTTAATGCAATCTTGGGGGTTTTAACTAGAAATAGATTTAAGTTAATCAACTTGAGGTTAGGAGTTTTTCGCCTTGAGAAATGGTTTAACTTAATTTAGGAATGCCTACGGTCTATGAAGCATGAAAATATGTTAAGGGATGGTTAAAACTTAAGGGTTATAGTTGTATTTATTTTGGTAAAATCACAAAGACGTTAGAGGATTCACATTCAAGCATATTTATATCCAACATTTTCCAATCCGAGTGTATCTCGATATATTTTGTGTTCTTAGTTGCCTCTTCCACTTTTATTTGCATTTATTTTATTTTTATTTTGCAACAAACTATTTGACGAATTTGTAGGCTAGATAATAAAAAAGACGGTAATTACTAGTAATCATAGTCCTCGTGGGAATGACACTCGATGCACTTAATAATCTATACTATAAAACGATAGGTGCACTTGCCTACGGTTTTCTAGAGTAGCTTTTGAGCTATCAAAGATCGTCCGACTTTGACCAAATTTTCAGTGGCTAAGAATTTAATTTTGGAGGAATTAAGTTATATATTATTAATCTACGTTTGAGTAGATGTTCAGTAGTATTTTTATTTCTCAAACCGAATTTCGGTGAGTGAGAAATTAATACTGAACAGTAGCCACATAAATGGGCATTATTTAAAGATTATGTAAAGGAAATGAAAGGTTTTGCCTTATCCCACATGGAATATAAATCATAGTTTATCCTAGTTTATTTACTTTAGAAGGTGTTATTTGTTGTATAAACTATAACACGTGGATGATCACAAGTGGGCCACACGCAGCGCGCCCGCCGCCTCGCCTGGCCGGGCTGGCATGGGCATGGGACTGGGCTTGGGGCGGGGCGGCCGAGGTCCTGGTCCACTAAAGTTTTGCCACTCGAAAATGGGCTTGGCGGTGATTCGAGCCGATTGCTGGATCTATTGAAGCCAATGAATCGGACATTGTAGGTGTCCGATTCGTGTGACTGTTGGAGTTAGTAACTCTACAAGAGTGATCACCGAAAAAGAGCCTACTACTTTCATGCATTATGGAGTAGCGGTGTAACATCCGAGATGTTACAATTGGATTAATGTCCACTACTTTTTTGTTATCTTCTGCAGTGTTGGTCGTATATATATTCATTGTTGTGCATTGCGAAAAATACAAAAATTTCATAGCATTTCATATACCTCAAAAGCAAGTTTTCGCATTATACACATAGAGTTCAAAGAACTTGGTCTTCAACATTTTCTAGTTCGAAGGAGCTTACGTGTTAGTGGTGCTACTACACGAGAAGACGTAAGTTCGTTTCATCTTTGGAAGCAATACGTCGGGCCGTGAGCACTGGCGGGGCGTAATTGCTGCGGAAGATTCTTCTCGACTCGGCTTTCTGAAAGTTCTTTTGAAGAAGTTGTAATAGCTAGTATTTTTCTTGTAATCTTTGTTTCTGTAATTTGCCATTTTGAAGGCATCCCGATTCTGTAACATTATGATCAACAACTTGAATATTTACTTTATACTGATTTAGCCTCCCAAAATTAATTAACCCTCCCAGTAGTAAATGTCTAGCTCCACCCCTGCAGAAATCAGTGAGAATAAAATTATTTACAGAACCGATCAAAAAAAAAATTATTTACATAATTTTTCTCTTTTTTTTTTTTGGACCAATGTTTAGTTTAGTAATACCAAAACTGATAATGAATTCGATATTGGTTAAGAATTCTTTAGAAGCTGGCAAGAAGCAAAATTTTAAATGAAATTTGCCATTTTGAATATGTTATGTGTGTGAATGGGTAACTTCACGCTACGAATAATCTTGCTTAAATGGAAAAAAAAAATTCCGGGATTACTTGGAATAAAAAGAATACCATATAGTGTTTGTAAAATAATCTGTGTGCCATTGCTATTTGTGAGTTTGTTTAATTTCTAAAAGACTCTCTCCTTCCCTTTTCAAGAATGTTCAAATTTCACAAGTTCTTTATTCTTGTCATAACAAAAAAGGGAAACAATCTCTATTGTCCTTAAATGGTGGCAACCAGGTTGAGGTGGCAAATTTTGGCCCGGCCTTATCAGACGAGAATTGGGCAGTTGTGTGTTATCTTTGCTCGAAAATGGGTTACCGCTTTTACCTACTCGAATGACAAAGCCCGACCGGTCGCGCATGCCTCGATGTATCTTATGTGTAAAATGTGTTTTGAGTTGGCCTACAACCAGGAGAATAAAAATTGGGCATGACTTTGCAATTTGCATTGCATGTTTATGGTAAAATCCAACTACATTTGATGTGCCCATATTTTGTAAGATTGGTGAGCGAACTCAAGTACTCAACAATAATGTGGGTTAAATCATAAATGTCAAATGGGTTAATTGGGCTTAAATATAATGGGCTCAATCTCAAATGTAAAGGTGGTTGTGCTTTATACACCTTAGTAGTACACGACAATATAGTATTTATTTCAACATTTAGAAATATCCAAATTCTTTTCGTCTATTAAATTTTCTTGGTAAGCTAATAATGATAATTTTATAATTAAAATAGTCAAAATTAAAGGTGGTCGTTGAAATAAAATTTTATATTGAGTAAATATTAAAATTTCCTATTTCTTTTAAAAACAACGTATAAGCTCCTAACATTTTTTTTAGTACACTCCTAAACATCTTATTTAAGTTTATAAGATATTTTTTAAAACGTTTACCAAACAAATTTAAAAACTTAGAAGCTCTCAAACTTAAGCTCAACCAAACACCCTTTTAGTTTTCTTGATATAATTTTCAGCTCAGATTATTTATAAAAACTAAAATAGATTGGTGACAATAAGAGTGTTTGCAAAAAATTGTGCTTTTAAAAGAAGTGATTTATTGTAGTAGAATTAAAAGTAGTTGAGAATCAGAAGTTGATAGTGTTTAAAAAATAGAATACAAAATTGAGAATATTTGGTGAAAAAATTGAGAAATATTTATTTGTTTGTAAAAATACAAACTAGAAGCAAAATCTAAAACACCTTTCACCATGCTTTTAGATTTTTATAAAATGAAGCAAAATAAAAAACATAAGTTGACGTTTGCAAACACTACAAAATGACTTTTTTCACCAAAAATAAAAAAAAGTTTTTTTTTTGTGATTGCAAACACTCCCAATAACTAATTGTCCTCCCCAATTTGAATTTTGGGTCTGTTCCTAATTTTATTTAACTGTATATTTTTCTTTTAATTAGTGCCAAAAATTTCACTTTACTTTTAATTAGAATCATTATTTTTAAATCTGTAAATCGATTTATCATAATTACACAGTAAACTCTAAACAAAAACGCTAGTAGCTATTTTGCAAAAAAAAATGAAACTCAAAAGCGTGGTCGCTAAGACGCGACTTATATACTACCATACCCTTTTGGAATTTCTTCAAATTACAATTCAGTATCATTATTCGAACCCTCTGAAATCCCTAATGGGCAGAATCTCCTCAGCCGTAGAAATCCCTGAACGACGCCGTTCCGACACTCATCGCGACTATGGCCGCTATTCTCCCGAGCCCCGTAGTCATCATCGGCTCGACCGCAGTTACAGCCGTAGCCGGAGCCGGAGTAGAAGCCCCATAAGCAACGGCCATAACAGGTACCGTCGTTCTTCTCCGGATTATTCGTACCCTACTATCGACGAAACCCCAAAATCCGGGGATAGAAAGAAATTCAATTATGATGACCGAAAAAAACCCTACCTCGACCGAGATTATAGAAACGGACGGCATCCGGAGTCTGAATCTGATGAAGAATTAAAAGGCCTAGCTTTTGAAGAATATCGCAGGCTCAAGCGTCAGAAATTGAGAAAATTGCTCAGAAATAGTATTTGGAATTGCACTCCTAGCCCCCCTAGGGATCCAAATGAAAAGTCGGACGGAGAGCTGGAGGAGGATTTAGGAGGTGAAGATGAAAAACAGAAAAAGGGATTGAGGTCGGATGTGAAAAAATCGAAAGAGAGTGAATTTGAGTCGGAGTCTGAGGATTCTGAATCTGAATCAGATGATTTTAGGTCAAGGAAGGGTAGAAAATCTTCTTCTAGGCGGAAGAGTAGGAGATCAAAATCTGTTTCCGAGAGTGAAAGTGCGTCGGAGGAATCTAGTGACGAAGATTCGGAGGAAGATAGAAGGAGAAGGAGAAAGAGTGGGAAAAAGAGTAGGAGCAGAAAGAGTAGCAAGAGAAGTAACAGGAGAAAGAGAAGTAGTAGGAAGAAGAGCTTAACTAGCGAAAGTGAGAGTGGAAGCGAGGATTCTGATACGAGTGACCGTGTGAAATCTAAGAAACGAAAACACAGATCATCTTCACGGTCTAAAGGAAGCAATAGGAAGAAAGAATCAGACAGTGCGAGTCCGTATTCAAATGTGGCTGGTTCTGATTTAGAAGCCGATGCAAAGGATGTTGTTGCACAGAAGACAGATGAGGTCAAGGTCAATGATGATATTGATGATGAGTTTCTTAAGTTTAAGGAAATGATTGAGCTACGGAAGAAATCCAACATGGAAGATGAGCCGGTGGTTGGTCCGATGCCATTGCCAAGGGCAGAAGGACATATCAGCTATGGTGGTGCACTTAGGCCTGGTGAAGGTGATGCTATTGCGCAGTATGTTCAGCAAGGGAAGCGTATCCCTCGTAGAGGTGAAGTGGGTCTTTCAGCTGAGGAGATTTCAAAGTTCGAGACTCTTGGCTATGTGATGAGTGGTAGTAGACATCAGAGGATGAATGCCATCCGTATCAGAAAAGAAAACCAGGTTTACAGTGCTGAGGACAAACGGGCGTTGGCAATGTTTAACTATGAGGAGAAGGCCAAGCGTGAGCAGAAGGTTATGGCTGATTTGCAGCGCTTGGTGCAGCGTCATATTGGGCAGGAGACTGGTCCTTCTCATGATCCATTCGGGGAAGGGCTGGAGAGGTTGCTGATGATTGATTCTGTGTGCTATTTTCGCTATGTTAGTATTCAGTTTGTGCTTTTAGAGTTCCTTTTTGTATTTGGTGATGTATGAATATGATATGTTTCGTGTGTTGGGAGGATTTAATAACAGGTGATATGCAGAAATTGGTTTCAAGTCTTTTGGATTTGAATACGATCTTATTGAAAGGACTTGTAGTCTTATGTTTTGGAGGTTTGAGCCTATATACGTTGAACTTGTTATTCCTGATGTTCGGTTTGAATTGAACTAATACAGCAGTTATCAGTAGAGTTTAATCTAGTTGCAGAAAAAGGTGATTTAAACATCTGTGGACCAATTTTAGGAGGCCTGTATCTTTGAAATGCGATTGTTTCTGTAAGGCAATCAGTAATTCTATATTATTTAATTACACTCGGTTTGGCACATGTCAACAAAATATAGTTATGAATCTGTGAATGGTGGTCTCATCTTATAAGAGATGCAAATCTATTTTTATTTTTTGGGTGGGTAGGGGTGGGGGTAGGGGACTTTAAGTATGGAAATACACGTTTATTTTAAGCCGTGGGCCTTGATAGTATTTTGATTCCAGTTGCATTGCTCTGCTTGGATAGAAAAAAAGATATTCACTGTTAACTCTTGGAAAGAGAACTTGGTCACTAAGTAGAAATTTAAGTATTATGTGTGGATCTTGAATTGCATTTATGATACGTTGGGTCTTTGTGGATTTTTTGGGAAATTTGTTATATTTAGCAGAAAGTCTAAGGTACTTTCACTATCATATTGTTTCAACATATATAATAGGAGTTTACACCGAATATAACAATTATTGGCATGAGATTTGAGAGGTTGGGTTCTTCTAACTTTCTCGGCTGATGGTATATATTTATTTGAGGGTTTATTTTTTGTTGTAGGTAACCTAATAGACGTAAGAGGTGGGGATTGTTTACCCATTTTAGGAGTCATCGGAAAATGCAGTTAAAGCTCAAACTTGGAGTTACTTAGAGGTTGATGGGTTGATTCGTGGATCGACACTATTGGTTCTATTTAGTTTTTATTGGTACTGATTTGCATTTTCATAGTTCTGAGGCAGAGATTTTCTGGAGCAAATATTTTTCGACTTGTTGGATTGCTGTTGCTAATTTTAGTTTTTAACCTAGTTGGTGATAACTTAGCAGTTCCTTATTGGAGGACTGATCTTATTGAAGATTGGAGTCTTGTTGGCTGTATAAAATCTTTGTAGGTTTTCTATGGCATTGGTAATGTAGTATTCAGAATCTTGACCGAGAATGTGCTTATTCGAGTCACTGAACGTCAATCTTAGATTTTATGCAAGGGACTCTAGGAGTGATTTCGGTGAATCCTTCTTTCATAATTCACAGTTAATAACTTAATATCATCTGAAATAATTTCTATTGTTAGGGTGGCAGAACGTTAATTGATTTCTGTTTTCAACCTCACCTGTGCTTGTAGATCCATACACTATATTGTCTTAGAGCAAAAGGCAGTAAAACATTGTGAACAATAATCCCGGTGTTGTTCAGCATTGCCTGATATAATTCTCCATGCTTGTCGATCACGAGCTCTTTCTGCCTTAAGCGGAACTGTTTGCCTACTTGTATTCGCTTTAGTTAGTCGTGTTGCTTATGTTTTCTTTTTCATGATATTGACCTTTTTATCCTCCAGGGGATGGCGACTTCGTTAAAAGGTTTATTAAAATGGTTATTGCTGTAGGCGTTTTTGCATTAATGAAACGAGAAGATATGTTATCAGTAAGGTGAGATGTGATAGGTTCATGGTGAGCTTGATTTTGGTATAGTACTTAATTTTGTCTCGCTTCCGTTCCATTTTCCCTTTTTTATTGTAATCATGATAGTTGGATTCTTAATAGGTTTCATTTGTTTCTTTCATTCTTATTTCCTTTGGGGTTTGTGTGAGAGTGCTTGTGCATATGTTTCTGTGGAATTGTGAGTAGAAAAACTTCTTTTTGTTGGAAATTGTAAGTACAAACGCTCGTTGCTTGTATGGACTATAGCCCTTTTACTATATTCATACTTCCATATCTTGTTAGCCTTTCCTTTGGTTGATGATTGACTTGTGTATCTGCCTTTTTGCTTCGTGCATCCGATGAGTGTCAGTGTTTCTATTGATTTCTCAGGAAGCACACAGATTTGTTGGAACACAACTTAGAATTTCAAGAAATTATACATAAATTTGATGGGATCCCATGTTTAATTTTTCTTTTTATTTTTTGAAATCTTAGTTCTATCTTGGATTTATGAGCATTTTTGAGTATTGTAATTATTTTGCATTTCCATTCTTTTCTTTTTCTGGTTGTAGCTTGGAGTTAAGATATCAGTCAATGCATGGTGAAAAGTTAAGGGTAAAACAGGTGCCAATTGATGATATTATCTACCTTTGAAGTATAGAATCCCCTTAGACTGGATGCTCATTTTGCTTGTGTTCTCATTTACATCAAGCACCAGGAAAAGGGCTAATTACAAAAGATACCCCTGAGGTTTGACCTAATTATGAAAAATCTCAGCTAACTTTTAAAATTACAAAAATTACCTCCAGGTTGATTCGTTTTTAAAATTAAGGAGTAAATTGCAATAATTTTATAAATATGAATAGGTATTTTGAAATGTATTTTTTCTTATGAAGGGGTTAAATATTATACAAAATAAAACCTCAATGGAATTTTTATAATTTTGAAAGTTAGTTGGTTTTTTTTTTTTTAATTTGGTCAAACCCAAAGGCACTTTTTGTAATTAACCCCAAGGAAAAAGCTCTTTTCTATAGGGGCTCTTCTGTTTTATTTAGACTCTATGAAGAAATGCTCGTTTGTATGTTCCCATTTTCAAACCTCTATTTTCAGTTTTACACTTTCACGTACTTCGTACATAAAATTCAAAATATTCTACCAAACATCATATCAGTTCTAAACATATATATTCTAAATATTTGTATTCCAAATCAAACATATTCTTAATTTTCACACAAAAATCAATACAATCAAAAAATCTAAACGGAATAATGGGAAATAGTTAAAATGGAGAAATTTTAATGGAAACACTACCATTATGAGTTCTTATTTTTCTATTTTTGGTATGATTTATATAGATGACCCCAGGGCCACACACACAAATATATGTGATGTGGTACACTGATATGTCCAAAATAGTTTGGTACGTTATAGATAGGTCATGGAAAACTGAAAATTGAACATGGAGTAATGATTAGTATCTTTCAGGAAGGCCATGAAAATAAATACCACATGGCATGTTGATGTGGTATACCATTCAAAATAAGTTTGTCTTCTGAAGCGCATGTGAGGTAGGCTTCAAATACATGTTGCCAACTTTTTTTTTTATTTATTTATTGATAACTCGCCTTTCGCGTCACATCCACTATGTATAAAACAGCAGTTTTACTCTTCATCGCCGCCACCAATGTAAACCAGGGATCTTATTGTCTTTGGTGGGGTCCGCTAACTAATCGGTGGCTTTGGTGGAGTCACCGAAGCGTCAACCAGGCCATTCAGGTAAAGAGAAACAAGTATATTCGACGTTCAATCAAAATATATTTGATTTTCCTCGATATGAATCCACAAGGATGCTTTATTCAATATTAATTCCTCGCCAAGTCCTTCACCGGGTTCGCATATGCGGCTGTGGGTATTTTGATGGAGTGTGATTATCCCACAAAGATATATAAATCCTTTGTGGTGGTCGATCAGGCTAAGCCCACTCGTTTTCTTTTCTATTTTTTTTTTGATCGATAACTCGCCTTCCGCGCTACGCTCGGCGACAACAAAATTCCCTCATTCCTCATTCTTGACGGTCACTTTGACGTACAACCAAATCCTCGAGGTAAAGAGAACAAGTATGGTCGACCCCAATCTACTAATAATGATCTCTCCCGAATCGAACCGAACATGGATGCTATTCATTATGAGTTCCCACCAAATCTTCACCATTTCGCATATGTCTCGGGGAGCAATTTGATGGGAGCGAGGATATGAACCCGACCTCCACCCCACAAACAATTTGATGGAGTAAGGATTTGAACCCCGACCTCCACCCCACTTTGTGTGGTGTGGAAATAATTGTGCACGCGCAAGAGCTAAGCCCACCCAGTTACTCGTTTTCTTTTCTAAATCATACTCAAATTGGATAGTTGGATTGTTTCACTTTAAACCAAGCAAAATAATCCACTGATTCATGATTGTGGCTGTTGAAGGTTATGATTAGGAATAATGGCTTTTCAATTTGGAAGGGGTAAACCAGAAGCTTTACAAATTTATTCACCCCAGTTATTGTAGTTTGCTGAAATTCTCTTTCTTGAATAATCGATAGGGAAATGTCTTTTTTTTTTTTTTGTTAGGAAAAACAATATAAAACAAAATAGAAGGCATATATATTTATAATTTGGAGGTTGATGATAAACAATCCACACTGGCTTCATACCCGGATAATTTCGAGCTATTACGAGCTTATACATATCAAAAACAATTTTAGACATTTTCAATAATTTTAATAAATTTAAGGGATAATTACAAAAAAAATTCATCATGTTAGGGCTAATTACAAAAATATTCAATTTTGTTTTTTGAAAATTTCAAAAACCCCCATTTGAGGTGTAATTATATCTTACATTTTTTTCCTTCAAAATAAAAACGCATTTCAAGAGCTCATGACATTTATAGAAATATTATAATTACCCTCCTTACACTCAAAACAAAACCAAACCTGAAGTAGGCTTTTGTAATTTTAAAAATCCCTAGGGTTTTCCGTAATTACACCAAACCTCATGTTTTCTTTGTAATTATCACTAATTTTTCGATCTTATATAGTAAGTTCTACATTTTGCTTGCAATCCAAAAAACTTGATTACCAAGAAAAGAGCAAAACTTGTTTGTTACCAAGTCATCCAATTTACTTACATGATTATTTAAAAGTAGCAATTAATAAAGGTGGTGGATGCTTAAAAATGAAGGGCTTTCAATGCAAATTAGCACCATTGTCTTCCACATTAGAGTGGAAATCATAATTAATGGAAATATATTATGTAGGGGATGTCGGGGGTATAATGAATTGAGTTATGAGAAGGTGGAGGCAAAAAGTATATATAAGCCTGCAAAACATGAAGAATGTATCTCTTGATTTTATGTACTATATTTCTTCCCTTTTAATGAATTTGTCCATTTCTGTTTCTTCAAATCATTATCAAAAGTAATAAATATAAGTGAGGTGTTAAAAATATGAAATTCATTAAAAAAACTATATCTAACAAACCCTAGTCGTCTTATTCTTTTCCTTTTCCCTAAAGATGGGGGATACAACATTATTTTTTTCAATTACCTGTTTGTTTCTCTTTCTTTACATAAATTTTCGTGTCTCCTCAACGGTAGTCTTTTGTCCTTAATAAGTGGTGTTTTTTTCTCTTGAATAAGTGGTGTTTTGTCCTACGTGTTAATTTTTGTCGATTCGGATGATCCATTACTAGAAAATTAGTGACAGATGCGAGTTTATGATTTGTCCAACGCTTATACAATTTTCGATTGTATTGGATCAATTAGATTTGTATATTTTAGAATACCTCCATGTTTTAGATCCGCATACATGTTTATGATTTTGTAGGCTTTACGATTTTGATCTTTGTTGTTAGTTGTAAAGTTTTTTCTCATTTGAATGAATTTGATTGTTTCTAAAAATAAAAGTAAAAATATAATAAATGGGTGAGAAGAACCATTTGTTGTTTTTTCCCCATTACGAGAAAATTAGTGAGAGATGTGAGTTCGTGATTTGTCCAATGCTAGCTTATACGATTTTCTAATTCTACTAAATCAATTAGATCTATATTTGTTTAGAATATAATATGTCCATGTTTTATATCTGTATATGCTTATAATTTTATAGGTTTTACGATTTTGATCTTTGTTATTAGTTATAAAAATTTTCCGTTGAATGAATTTGATTGTTTCTAAAAGTAAAAGTAAAAAAAAAAAAGGGGTGAGAGGACCCATTTGTTAATTTTCAGTTTCTCATCAAAATTTGCTTGTAAAATAAGCAATACTATGACCACTTTTTAATTTATTTTGTTTTAAGGTTTTTTTTTTCCTTTTTTGTTTGTAGTTATTGCAATTATTGCACTTAGAACAACAGTTTAACCAGTCAATAGTTTCTAAATTAAAGCAAAGATTTAAAAAAAAATGAAGGGCTAGATGGTGATTTACACAATTTTTCTTATATTATTTCAACAGAGACAACACACACTGGTCCACATTTTCAAGGCTGTAAGAGAGGGATGGCTGCCAAATTGTATGGGACAGTTCGATAGTTCACAATTATTGTGAATGGATAACGAAAATCTAATTTAGAAATTTGAAAATTGGTATTCATATCACCCATTCTTGAAATATCACTTTCCAATTTAATTTGTGTCAAAAGTCCCTAACCTCTTTTAGGCATCTAAGATTAATACAAATTCCTAACAAGTGGAGGAAAAAAAAAAATCTTTTGGAGATATTTTATCTCAAGGATAATTACAAAAACGCTCCTGTAGTTAGGGGCTAATTACAAAAAAACCCTCAAGTTTGATTATCTTAAATTTGAGGAGAATCGTAATATTTTATAAATGTTATGAGTTTTTGTTTGAAATATTTTTTTGTTTATAAAGGGAAAAAAGTAAAGTTAATCAAATCAAACATCGTTTTTTTTTTTTTTTTTTTTTTTGTAATTGTAAACCTCAGGATTGTTTTTGTAATTATCCCTTTATCTTATAAATAAACTCCCAACATCATTTTGTCTAGCTTAGTCCACTTTAAATCATCTTTTCAAAACCCTTCTTAGCCTTGCAAGTGAACTATTATTATGGATTTCTTTTCTGACTTTAGTTATTTTTATATCTCTTAAATTTGAATTTTCCTAAGAGTTGGATTATTAATTATTACATATTCACTTGCCTACCACAAAGGTGAAAATACTAACCCCCCAAAAAAAAAAAAAAAAAAAAAAAAGAAATGAAAGAAAATAAAAAGGGCTGTTTGGCTTATGGTAAAAGATTTAAGTGATCATTCACTAGCATACCATTGTCAAGATTTCACTTTTTCTTCCTTATATTAACTCTAAAAGTACTTCAAAGCCATAATCCAAGACTATATTATCCCCTTCACAAACATCTTTTACATCCAATTTCTATATAAATTACATGTATATTCTCAAAAAACCATGAGTTGATAATAGTCCACACACATTATTATTACTCTTGGAAAATCTTGTATATCCATAAATGGTATTTGATTCAATATACAAACACACATCTCACATTTAATTTTCATACCCAAAAAAATCCAATAAAATGTGGGGCTTTCTTATTCCAACACTACATAACAAATGCTCACATTTCCCTCTTCTACTCCTCATCCATTTTTCATTCATCTCACAACAAATTTGAAATTCCATTTCTTGTTTTTCAATCAAAATTCAACTTTCAAGCCGATCTAAATCGCGCGTTTTCTTGATATCGTGTCGTATCTTAGAGGTACACATCTCATTAAGTAAATGGTTATACAATGAAGGAATTTCCTTCTTGTTTTGGTGAGAATGGTATCCAAATTGATCATCCATCATCGTCGAATACTAATAAAACGAACGCTCAAAATCGCGTTACATGTGTTTATAGTTATCATTCCTTTCGTTTTTCTGGCTTCATCACGGTCACATGGATCAAGCATCTTGTAGCACAAGGACTCACCATTGGGATAGAAAATCCAGCCAAACAGCCCCTATGCAGAGTTGATATCAAACCATGGTTATTTTCCTCGAAGAAAAAAGGATTCAAAAACTTAGTGGTAAACTCAACCACAGTCAACATCCATTGGGACTTATCTTCTGCTAAATTTGGCTCAAGCCCTGAGCCACTACAAAATTTCTACTTAGCCATTGTACTTAACCAAGAACTCTGTTTGCTCCTCGGTGATTCGCCAAACGAAGCGTACAAAAAGATCGACTCAGTTTCGACCCCTGTAGTCACAAAAGCAAAATTTGTTGCTAAAAGGAACACATTGTTGGGAAAAGATTGTACACTTCAAAGGCACAGTTTTGTGAGAAGGGGAGTTGCACGATATACGGATCGAGTACGATCCGAGTGAGGGGTTTGGGAAGTGTTTGGTGATTTGTATTGATAGAAAAGTGGTTTTGCAAGTGACACAGCTTATGTGGAAGTTTAGGGGGAATGAGACTATTTTGGTGGATGGATTTTCAGTTGAGGTTTATTGGGATGTTTATAATTGGCTTTTTGGGAGTGTTAATATGAGTAATGGGATTTTCTTGTTTAGAAGTTGTGTGTCTGGTGAAAAGCTGTGGAGTAATGTGTCACCAAACAAGCCCTCTGCTTTGAGCTGGAATGGGTGGGAAACAAGTAAAGATGTGGATTTACAACAAGGGCATGGTTTTTCATTGGTGTTGTGTGCTTGGAAGAATGAATAGAAATTAAGGGTAATTGCGAAAACTGCCCCTGAGATTTAGCCTAATTACAAAAAACTCCAGTTATCCTTCAAAATTACAAAAAAAAAAAAAAAAAAAATCATGTTTGATTCTGCCTTAAATTTAAGGGGGTAATTGTAAGTTTTTACAAAAGTTGGGTTTTTTTAATATCTAGGATGGAATCAAACCTCAAGGGGTTTTGTAATTTTCAAAAATCTCTGGATTTATTTGTAATTAGCCCAAACATTAGGGTGTTTTTGTAATTACCCCTAGGGGTAATTATGAAAACTGCCCCTGAGGTTTAATCTAATTACAAAAACTCCAGTTATCTTTCAAAATTACAAATACCCCCTTTAGGTTTGTATTTACCCAACCAAAACCCCCTGCTAACAACAAATGTATGGGGATATTTGTAATTTAAAAGGTAACTGGGTATTTTTTGTAATTAGGCCAAACTTCAGTGGTAGTTTTGTAATTAATCCTAGAAATTAAGTTTGATTTTTCATGTCATACATATACTATTTTTGAGTTAATGTGGAGAAGATTAGAAATCTTTGGATACATCATACATCTTTGGTAGAGTGCATACTGGAACTGGGATTGAGTATAAGCTTGTTTATTAGATTTGTTATAGGTAGTTTGAAGATTTTGTTTTTTTGGAAATATTGATATAATGCTACTGGCTGTTGTTACATGAACTTAAAGAAATTAAGCAGAGGAATATTTCTCTTCTCCAACACAGGCAGGCAGGCAGCCATTGTCATCACAACTCACAAGGTATCATAATTTATCCTTGCATTTTGCAGCATAAATGCAAAATTATGTACATGTCAAATTATTGGCCTACTTGGTTTCAATTTCTTTAATTTGGCATGTGGGTAAATGTGGGTTTTGAAGTTATACATTTTTGGGATACTTACAATAAACCCCCTAAGGTTTGGACTAATTACAAATAAACCCAAAGATTTTTGAAAGTTACAAACTACTCCTTAAGGTTTGATTTTGTCTTAGAGGGTAACAGTAATATTTCAATAAATGTCTGGACCTTTGAAATATTTTTTGCTGAAATGTGGAGCTAGTAATTTGGGCCCAGCCCAGCAGTCTGGCCCCTACGATAAGGCTAGATTGGGTTTGGGCCATGAATTACGAAAAGGACTGAGCCCATTTGGCCCGACCTAATGGGGGCCAATGGCCCAATCACCACTTGACCAAGAAAATTCATCGCATGAGCTAGATTGGGCCATGAAAATATTGGCCCAAACAATTCAGTGGCCAGTCTAGCTCGATTTTGCTATTTGGCCCGACGTGCAAATACTGGACTGTCCGTCACCTAATTGCCATCTCTCTTGAAATGTAAAACGAAATCAAACCTCAACGGGTTTTTGTAATTTTCGAAAAATGATTTTTTTGTAATTAGCTGTAATTATCCTTTCCCCCTAAGAATACAGGATAAATGAGTTTTAGTACACTCTTTAATCTTCTTAATCTTACAAGAGGAGACTTTCAGAAATAAATTAATTTTCCCTATTATAGCAAGAATGTATTCCCAATTCCCTCTCATATTGGTTTTCAGTTGCAACATATGAACCGCCAATTTAAAGTTCAAACCACCATTTTTATTTTATTTTTTTCTCAATATCACACTCGTTAAACCAAGAAACTCCGAGATTCTTCATCTTCTCCGATGGCAACCACCGCCGCGCTGCTAACCCTAACCCTCATCACCGCTTTCTTCTCCGCCACCTCCGGCGCCCCGCCGCCGCATTTTCCCCATCCCCCACGCCTCCCCAAAACACATCCCTCATCGCCGCCATCCTCTCCTCACTCGGCTTCCAAGACCTCGCCGCCGCCGCCGTCGCCGCCAACCTCTCCGGCGGAACCCCACCACCATCTTCGCCCCCACCGACTCCTCCCTCCTCACGTGCCCCACGTGCTCCCTCCCTCTCCTCCTCCAAGAGCACTCCCTCCCCGGCCTCTACCCCTCCACTTCCTGCGCACGTTAGCCTTCGGCACCAAAATCGCGTCCCTCGCCGCCAACCGCTGCCTCACCGTCACCGCCTCCGCCGGCCCCACCGCCACCAGGAAAGTATTCATCAACGGCGTCGAAATCACCAAGCCGGACCTCTTCAACAACGGTTTTCACATCGTCCACACCCTCCAAGGCTTCGTCGCGCACCTATCCCCGCTATCCTGCGCCATCGAAGCCATGACTACTCTATCCTTCACCCAAAAGCCGCCGCCGCCTGTGGCGGCGTTCTTTATCATGCGCCTGATGCTAAAAGACGCCATGACGAGGCTCCGCATAAGCGGGTACAGTACGGTGGCTTTGGCGATGCGGGTCAGGTACGCGGAGCTTTCGGGTCTTAAATCCATGACCCTTTTCGCCATTGATGACGAGTCCATCTTCTTGGACGGCGGCGGCGGCGGAGGAGGCCACGCCTACGTGGCGGATCTAGGGTTTCATGTTGTGCCCAATAGGCTATTGATGGCGGCGGATCTAATTGGGCTGCCAAAAGGCACGGCGTTGCCGACTATGGAACGTGGCCGGAAATTGGTGGTGACCAGCGCCGGCGACGGCGGGCCGCTGGCGCCGACGAGGATCAATTATGTGAAGGTGAAGAGATTTGATCTGGTGCATAACAAGAGGATAGTGGTTCATGGACTGTCAATGCCTTTTCGCCACGTGGATCAATAGTAAGACCTAAATGCTGGATTTTGGAAATTCAATATAGATGAAATAGAAGTTAGAAGTTAGATCAAACAAAATTGACATTGTTTTTGTGTCACAATTACACACAATTTTTTTTTTTTTTTGTTGCAAAGTGAAAAACATTAGCTCCATATGGTGATAGTATGTAATATGGTAAGATTGCTATTTCATTCTATTGGCTTACTTAGCATATTTTGAGGATGATCATAGTTTTGGTTCTATTTCAATTGATAAAAAAATATACTTGTTCTGTGTTTTGCAATTGTATATCCAAATAATAGTAATGAAAACTTGTGCAGAAAAAAGGCATTCAGTTTGATGCAAACATTGGTATCAATTTTCCTTTTGTCTCCTCAGATTTACCCCCCTGTTTTCTCATTAATATTAGGGATAATTACAAAAAGTACCCTTGAGGTTTGACCTAATTAAAAAAAAATCAGCTAACTTTCAAAATTACAAAAAAGTACCCCTAAGGTTTGATTCAGTGGTAAAATTAAGAGGCTAACTGTAATATTTTTATAAATGTGGGGTATTTTGAATTTTTTTTGCTTATAATAAAACCTCAGTGGTACTTTTTGTAATTTTGAAAGTTAACTAGGTCTTTTTTGTAATTAAGTCAAACCTCAAGGGTGCTTTTTGTATTAACCCTTTAAATTATCCACAAAAAAAAAAAAGAATTTATAAATGAGCTGTGTGGTTTTGACAATAAGATTTCCTCAGCTCATCAGCAATGCATCTTATTATTCTGAATCATTCAAGACTCTAGATATGCACCAGAAATAAATAGGGAGGATGAACCATTATTTAAAGTGGAAATAAATTATTTAAATACCCTCATCATGACTAGTTCATATTCAGCAATGCAATACAATTTCAGGCAAAATCCCATTATCCCCTCAAGAATCTGATAATCACAGTTAATAAAAATAGTTGACAATTAATTCAGTAATAACCAGTGTCAGTTTTACAGTTTATACTACTTTCTAAAGCAACCGAGATCTATATTCTGTAATGCTGGATTTGACCTGGTTTTTAACGGTTTACACGAAAGGCGACATCTAGATCAAGAAAAACATTACGAGGAAATATTAGCAACCTGAGATCAAACACAACTTTGAACGAATTAGGCGAAATAAACTCAAGTACCACACTACTGGGACATGCTTTCAAGCCAGTAACATTACATTCCATGATGGGCATGGCCAAGAAAATATACAAACATCTGCAACAAATGATCTTAGCAGAACTTTAACCTTTCTATAATTGCATGGATTTTGCACATTGCTACACAGATAGTAGAGAGGTACGAGGGCTGAAATGTCATTTTAATTTGTTCTCATTCATTAAAAAGTAAACCTGACCCTGCTATACTAAAACAGTAAAACGGCACAAATAAACCAGAAGAGTAAAGAGGGAACGATGTAAGCATAGAATAGAGTTAGACTTTCAAATCTACAATCATACATATTCAGTAGTCACATTCTAAACTATAATGTACAAATTAACTCTACAAAATGGAACTTCTTGCTCACCGATAAATCAAGGAAAGCAACTATAACCTGTTCATTACCTCTACATGTAAATTAATCTTGAACCCAAACCCTCACTGTTCTGTCATTGTCAAGTCCGGCAGAAACAATCATGTTCACCGTGGGATGACACGATACAGAGACAACAGTATCAGTGTGTCCTTCAAGTTTCTGGACCAAATTTTTACCCTGTAAATCCCACAAGTATACACATTTATCCTCTGACCCACTGACAATGTACTTCTCACCCGAGACCGAAAATGTAGGCATTATGCAATATACTCTGTTGACATGACCAGTATATATCTTCAAGAACTTCCCGCTGAGTAGTTCCATAGCTTCTGCAATCAACAAGAACAACCAACATTATAACTCTAATTAACCACCATCACAAGAAAAGACTACTATATATGAAATTACATTATAGCCACCAAAATATCACCAGCAATCAGCAAATCAAAGTGTTTCTTTAGATGAAAAGACGCCAAGGCCCTCGAATTTTGCTAGAGTTCACTCTGACTGGCTTTGCTCTCTTAAACACTTGGGCCGCGTTTGCTTGAATCTTGTGAATGAGCATGATTAATTCTCAAGAGATATGGCAACCCAATAATAGGTATTCAAGCTTAGCCCATTAACTTGTTTGGTGAGAAAAAAATTCTGACTGATATCACTCTTTCTATTCTATAATTTGTTTGTTTGGGTTTGATTGTATAGGGTAATAATTAGTACTTTTAAAATTATGTCATCATTATTATTATTATTTTTATTTTTTGTAAATTCCTCTTGTAACCAATTGGGAGCCCACTAGTAAAAAAACAGAACCCAGCTAAAGAAATGGATCATACATGATACACTACAGTTGCTTGCATCTCACCAGATGCTGATCTTGGGAACAAATCATTAAAACATAAAAATGGAAGAAGTGGACAAAACGACTAGATAGAAATTAGATGAAGAGAGAACTACAAAAAACAAAAAGAAAGAAAAAAAAAACGAGAAATGGAAATTAGCAAAAATTGGAGTGCAATCCAATTCAATGACAAGAAATTAGACAGAAACTCTTGAAAAACAAAGAAATCAACACCAGATATTGTAAAACCCGTGGAAAATTGGATTGCTTCCTTCATTGCCACAAACAAGAAAGCAGAAACAGAGTGTTACGCTTGCAGAAGAAGGAAGATAGCTGAAAAGAACAACACCATACTTCCCAAAAGTAGGTTTCTCTGTTCATACGTATAACTGGGGGTATTTTTGTCTTTAGACAAACTAATATGAACTGATGAATTGGATTGGATTACACATCAGGTCACCCAGGTGGGATGTAGAATACAAAACCAAGCCTGATTCCATGTTGGGCTTGGCCTATTTACTGGGCCTACACTAAGTGAAGCAAACATGCTAATAGGTTGGAAATGGAATAAAGGGGGTCCTTATCCAGCCCATAAACCCCAAGCAAACACACACTTGTTATAAAGGCAAATATGGTTGTTGTTTTTGCTTGGGCTCTCACAACACTGTATGAAATTGTCTTCTTTATACACTCAAACAATGCTACAATAATCCAGTCAACTGGTACAAGATAGAAAATCTTGTCTTATAAAAATGTATACAGATTTCAAGACCACCTCACCAATAACTTCCACTATTATAGAACCTTATGATAACTAAATATCTAGAATTGCATTTGGATTTGGGAGAAGCATTTCAAATGACTTCATGTAGGACGGACATGAGATCCACTACAATTATTCAAATAGCTTAAACTGGAAGCTTATGGATTTGAAATCCACTGTACAAGGAGCATATCCGACTAAGCTCAATGGATTTGTTATAATGTGACATGGATTTGAGCTTCTTAGCTTCAAATCCATCAATCCGACTAAAGACTAAATGCCAATGTAGACCCTTCATACTTTCCACAACATGATACTCCACCTCATTACAATTATGGAATGAGCTCAGCTTTGCATTTACTTGCAATCTTACATCTGAATTCAAGCATACCAATTGAAAGCACCCCCTCAATTTGACCATTTGAAAAATGCACCAAATCAACCCAAAGGCAAAATAATGCTGCTGATCCTAACACCTCCAAGCACATATTGACCCAGAATTAAGCTTGCACAACAAACTTGAATCAAACCAAAGAAGAAGAAAAATCTTGAAGCGTCAACACATAAAAATACAAGAAAAGAAAAACATCAATAAGCTAGCAAATAAAAACAAGAATAAAAACTTACAAGAGTATCATCAAGCGTGCCAACTAGAATAAACTTGCCATTAGGTGAAAACTTAGCAAACGACACTGCAGGGCCCTTATCATCAATCAGCGTTTTCAGCAACGCACCAGTCGCCGTATCCCAAATCTTACACGATCCATCATAGCTCCCGGAAACAATCAACGAACCATCTCTGTTAAAATGCACCGACGTCACCGGCAGCGTGTGTGCCCGGATCACGTGCAATGCTTTCCCCGTCTTAACATCCCAAACTCTAACCGTCTCGTCGTAAGATCCAGAAACGATCAAATTGGACTGCGGATTGAAATTGACACAGAAAACGGGATCCGTGTGTCCCTTCAGCGTCTTCACGCACTCCGCGGCGCGTGCGTCCCAGATTCGGAGTGTCCGATCGTCGGAGGCGGAGCAGATGTAAGTGGAGTCGGAGGACCAGGCGAGGTCGGAGATGCCCTCGGAGTGGCCGATTAAGTGGGAGATTTGGGAAAGGGTTTCGGTGGAATAGACAATTAGGGTTTTGTCGAGGGAGGCGGAGGCGAATAGCATGCCGTTGTTGGAGAATTTCACGCTAGAGACGGCGCGTGTGTGGTTGGAGAGGGTTTTCTTGAGGCGGTAGGGGCGGTACGTTGGTGTAGGGTTGCTGTTGGTGGTGGTCGTCGCCATGGCTATCGAAGAACCGCCGGCATAACCATATGTGATATGTATTTTTTGACTATATATCAAACACCAGTCGTCCTTTGTTTCCCTCTAAAAACTTTTCCATGGAAATTTTCATTTTTTTTTGGTAAAAATTCACTTTTAAATACCCCTCTATTATTAAAACCTTGAAATATCCTTTTAAATCAATAAAAAGTTATATTGTTGGACAAAAAAATACATTTAGTTTTAATAAAATGTTAGATTTACTTTGCATTACAAACTATAAATACTTTATCCCTCTATAGTTAAAAACCAATCAATTTGATCCTATATTTTGTTCAACACTAATTTCATAAGTAAAATTAATCTTGAACTTAATTTGAAATAAATAAAATAAAAAATATAACTCTAATATTATAGATAAGACACATTAATTTTTACAATATAAACATATGTCACATAAATTTATATTACTGGTTTATTTAATATGTAATTTTAGTGGGAAAATACTCGTACAATGTCATCTTTTATCCCCACCTTCCCCACTGGAAAATATTCGACGTGAAAGAAGCCGTCACTCCAGATCCGAAAAGTGCAGAAAAGCACGCTAGGTACATGTCTTGGTTCCCTAATAAGGATCATTTCCATCTAGGCTTTTCATTAATAGTGAACCAAGTCCACTAAATTTTAGTGTACTGAATAGTTGTCTTTTTCCATTTGGAGTTGACTATGAAAGGCCACCCCAAAGGACAATTAGTCCTTTGTTTTTCGCAGTATCACCACGCGGATTAAATCCAATCACTCCTCAAGAATAAGACGCTTGATAATAGAGCGCACATCGAATACTCCCTTTTTTTTAATTATAAAGCGGGGTTTGAAAAGACCCATTTCTTAAGAGATTAAGAGATAAATCAATCCTCACTTGACAACTCAAAACTCACCAGTACAAAACCATGTGATCCGTCTTTGTTTACGTACCCCCATTGGTTTCGGCATACCTTTACTACTCCTCGTTCATTGGCTTCTACCCGTCTTTTACTATCTTATTTGTACCCAGCTACATGATGGAACTCCCCTCGGCTCGGCCAATCTTCACTCAACAACCTAGCCCAGTCCTTGCTTTCTAGCCCCAATCCATTGCAAGATAAATTCCTTGTGGTGCTGCCATAGCTTCAGCAATGGACAAAGTGAACAATTGGTTACGCGCTACAACTCCTAAGGCCGGCTTTACTATAAAGATCTCCAGCAACAAACTTAATCCCCCAATTTACTATAGTATTTTATCTCTTAATACCACTTTAAAATTAAATTTATTGACACGCTCTCGTGCTTTCATTTTTTTTATTTGTCTTTTCTTTCTCGTTCAAAAACCTAAGTGAAATATTTCGTAATACCGTATCGTTTCTATTGCTGTCACTAGGGCGTCAAATGTAGTATTTTTGCTAATATTGTCAGTTGCAATACAAAAACATTGTTCAGAGGTTGGGGATGACAATAACGAATAACCTTGTACATATTTATGTAGCTTTAAGTGATTGGGTTCTAGTCGCAATCCTTTGCACATTTGCAGGGAAATCAGCGTCAAATGATAGTTTATAAAAGGATATTATAATTTTCTTACTTTTGAATGAGAAACGAAGACAAAATACGCATTTCCTTATACTTTGATGGACACTATTTTTAGCAAAAGAATAACCTACAAATATCACCATACCACGTGTTCTAATTATTTGACAACAATTGAAAAATATAAAGAAATTTACTTGGTCATTAAGCGTGGAACTATCCTTTTTGATTTTTATAACTCCAAACCCTTTTAGGAAAAAGGAATGGTTGGATCAAAAGCCTTGATGATTCTTACATCCAAAATCTTCCCTGCCAAAGTAACAATCAAATTGCTTTTTCATCTATGGAAGCACCAGGATTTATTAAAAAGTGAGAGACTTAATCACAACCACACATGAATTTATGAATTTGTAGTAACCCTTTCCTCCAAAAATAACGTTCTCACATTAAGAAGAAAAAAAACTCCATCCTCGAAGACGTAAAATCGAAAATTACATACCAACGAAATTTGATAGATTTAATAAAACTTATTGTCCCTATTAAAGACTAGAATATCTTAAAGACATAACAATATTGTCCATGTTATTGACCCACCTTCCCCTGCCTTCAGGTTGATGGCCACTGCACTTCACTATATATGTTACCATGTTTACCCATATTTACATGTTTTAACTACTAATCTCATCTCCACAAATTGCAAATGAAGAAAAAAAATAAAAAAAATATGATAACATGTCTCCTGAACAAGAATGCCAGAATCATAACTCATAGAAACCAAAGTTTTGGTTTCAGAAAAGATGTTATGGCTTACAGTGATCGGTGAGAATGCACTAACGAGCTGCTCACGAGTTTACCATGTCATGAAACTGAAATACAAAAACTCTCGCAGATGTTCACGCAGCAATTGTAGCGCTCAGTTTACTATCTCATATTTATTACTGCTATTTGAGAGAAGGCTTATTAGAAAATTGACCAGTATTCTTTACTCGGAGTTTGCTCTCAACGCTGGAGCACTAGCATCGGATACTTCGATAAAAAGCCTCCCATATAGCATACCTAGCTTAAAATGACAACAAACATGATAATATCAAATAATGAGCAGTGGGCAACCATATGGAAACAAAACAAGAAGCTTTAGAATTGAAATTAAAAAAAAAAAAAAAAAAAAAAAGAAGCTTAGAATTTAAAAAAAAAAAAAAAAATTGTGGTTCGAACTAATTACAAAAGGACCAGAGGTTTTGAAAATTGCAAAAACTCCCTTGAGATTTGATCCATTGTATATGAAAAAACATTTCAAAAATCCCCCTGACATTTATAAAAATGATACAGTTATCCCCTTAAATTTAAGACATGATCAAACCTGAAGGTTTTTTTTTTTTAATTTTGAAACATCTCTGGTTTTTTTTTTTTTTTTTTGTAATTAGGTCAAACCTCAGGAGTGTTTTTATAATTTTCCTTAAAAAAATATTAATTTGTGTAACAGCTTTCAAATGGGATTTATTGGTTAACAGATATTTTTCAGCAATTCCAACACTGAACATCATAAATATGTAACCAACAGTTTACCAATTTAGATGAGGGGAAATATGTAGATTTATGGAATATAAGAAACCAGCTTTTGGTATAATAACCATACCAGTAATATCATGGTGGCACCTGATCCAGTCCAAGCCTTTTAACATCATCTCTCTATAAGTAATCCACCTCGTCTGAACTTTCTTCAAGAATTGGACGAATGGAACTTGGATTGTCCTCGTTACCACTACTACTTTGATCACTACTATAACTGCTCTCTGCTGAACTAGTGAGATCGTATCCTCCATCACCCTCGTAAACATAACCATCAGATGTATGACTGCTTGTCAATGAGGGTGAGTTGATATCACTGTTCACATCGCTGCTAGTCATTGGCTCTTCAACGAAACTGAGCATCAGAAAATGGAAGTCCCTATTTAATAAAAAAGCGGACATCCACTACACTGATATCACAGGTACATAAACAATAAAAGAGAAAGTAGTCACCTTCCTTCTGCAGGAAAATCGGCAAGTACACATAAATTAGGTCTTTCTTCCAATAACTCGCCTAAAGACATGAAACTGCATAATTGTTGCATTAACGTAGTTAGAATAGTTAAAAACCAAAAGGTGCAGTATTAGCATAAATCAATGTCTACCTCGGGGTGAAACATCGACGATACCAGTCATCATCAGATGCCAGTCCCTCTCGATTGGATATGTCCTGTTGACAGGCAATCAAGAATTACTTGCAGAAAGCCTAAAGAAAGGGCTGGAAGATATTAAATGTGCATGACACAGAAGGGGGAAGATGGAAGCAAACGGGGAAGGGATTTAACACTCACAAGGTGCCTGAGGTGCCTGAAGCGTCCTGCAAGTATTGCTGACAGCAACCGTGAAACTTCTGCCTGAATGACACAATTTGTAGTCAGATTAAGAATTGATCCCGTTCTTTTACAATGAGTTTACTTATACAGTATTATTTACTTTAAGAGAGTGAGAGAAACAATTTAATCCTTACTTCTCTCAAGTGCATACAATCCCGTAAAATTAAAACCTCCAGTAAGCTCCCACCTGCGCTGCCACCAAGATTTCTAGAAGCAGGGCACCGAAAACATCCATGTTAACGTGCATAGCACAAACATGCATGCATAAGAGGATTTATTCAATATCTAAGACAACTAAGCATACCTAAGAAAGTCGCCGGTGATCGAGTAGGACGTTGAAAAGTCAACATACTTCAATTTTTGGAATCCCTGCATGGACATCATATAGACGTAAAATGTTCATTCACAATGAAATTTCCAGAACAATATGTAAAAAAGAAGAGGAGATCAAGGAAACAAAAGAAAATATTAATGAGTCTTCCTATTAACATACAAGCATACCTTGACAAGTACACGAACTTTGACGTCATGCAATTTAAATCCTCTTAGTGCCAGTGAGGATAAATGCGGACAATTTGTCACTAGATCATTGCAGGTTGGTAATTTTAAACTGTCATCTCTACCTGAGATGAAACAGTATAACATAAGCAAAAAATGACTTTTTGGAACTGAAAGGAGACAAGACTGGACTAGACTGCACCTGTTTTTGATGATTCAAAAATAGACGCTCTATTAGAGGACATGATCTACTCACTGACTCCAGTGTCTGCCTCAGGTCCACATGACTGTCAGAAACATGAGTTATCACGTCAAAATAACAAAAATATATAATATACGGAGGAGGTACTTCTGCTATAAGTTAACTCACAGAGCAATCATGAGAACAAGTTGAGAGAATGCGCACACACAGAGAATTCATACACCAGTTTTTGCAATGTGGGTGGCAAACATAGGAACTGAAACATGCTGTTGCATGAAAAGGACATTACAAGAAATCAATTTATGTACCACGGGTCAGGGAGAAAGCTAGTCACCTAACATTGTGGCATGAGGCAAAGATAATATTAAGTATAACTTGTTGGCTCAAAAATGAGGCCATGGAAGCATTTGCAACCACCATACGTAATCCATTTACAGAACTTCATACATGTAGAATAAGAAGGGACATGGAAAATGCAATCAGTGAATGTTCAAATGAAGTATAGCTAAATTGCGCCACATATTAGAGAACACAAGAACGGTATGACCAGCTTTAGGCTGAAAAATGAGAAAGTAGCAGCTCAAGATACTCGCTATCTGTATTTCCGTTCTATCTCCAAATACACGTCACAAGAAATCATCCCACACACAGTTAAAGCATCTAATATTTCAGTTTTCTAAATAATATACATCCAAGCATGGTTTTGAAAATCGTTCGAGGCGCACGCCTCGAGGCGCGCCTCGAATCGAGGCGCATATTGAAAGATTCGAGGCGCATTAAATTATTATATTTTGGGGAGGCGTGCGCCTCTGTTATTTTTAACAGAACGCCCTGGTGCATTGGCTTTTGTTTTATGCTGAAAACCACTTTTGTTCCCCACTAGGACAATAAATTAAGAAAAAGACTGATTCTTTACTCTAGAATCTACGTCTATAATATTAAATTGTGAGACAATCAGACAAAAAATAATTATAAGCCCATGCTAGCATTAAAAAAAAAAACAAGACTTTTCCTCAACAATAGTGCATCTGCAGAAGCAAGAAAAAGAAAATGATGAAGACGATATTCTAGAATCCAGACTTCATCATGATGATGATGATGACCTAGATGATCCTAATGATAGTGATAACAACAGTAGTGAATGAATGGCTTAAAAAACTTTAGAAATTAGAATGTTCTTAAGTAATGGACCTATATTTACTTCTATTTTGTCCATTTATGTTGTGTATTTTGGGAAAAACTCTAAGATTGTTTTGGTATATATGAATTTTAATTTTGAGCTTTCATGATGAGGCTTACGCCTTGAACCCGCCTCGAGGCTTACGCCCCGCTTCATGGGGGAAAACGCCTCAGTTCCCGTTTACGTTTTTCAAAACCATGCATCCAAGATTCTCTCATTGCAAAACCCCCCTCGAAGGATACCTGCGGAAAACTCAAATCTGTTTTCCCAGATAATAGGTAATTATCTAAAGTTCTATCCAAAAACTAGGTGTCTCCCACAAGGTTACCTGTTCATCATCTCCGATCAATGAAAGTAACACAAAGTTAGTAGATGTACTAGAACACATTTTGAGTTTCGTCCAAGACGCCAACTTCTTGTTTCAATTGAAATGTTACTGACTTAATTTACCAATTATGTTTCAGGTGTATTATACTCAGAATGTAACACATTAACAGTACATAAAAACATGCAAAAACAATCAGAATTACAATTTAAGCAACCAATAAGTTGTGATACTCACAGGCCAACAATTTCTAGATCAAGCAAAGTCGGGCAAGCTGATACTGCAGCTCCAAATGCTGTATTGTCCATTCTTTCAATATTATACAGGTGTAACTTCCTCAAAAGAGCCCTGAAAAAGGGGAAAGCAAGAAGAGGACGAGAAGGGGTGAGACTCTCACATGAAAAGACACTCAAATGGAACCCATTAAACACAAGTATAAAATGGAAGTATGAAATGTTACCCAGGAGCACCACCATCGGCAACCAATGGAGCCAAGCAAGACCTAGTAAGTATAAATGACTCTTTTCCCTGTCTGGACTTTTTATCATTCCAAGAAAACCCCGTTGGTTCTGAAGAATTCCTCATAGAATAAACTAGCGCCTGTGACGAACCCAATGATGCAACAGGGGGGCAGGGGACAACCCCAAGTTTAAGGGACCTACAAATAGAAAGATAATCTGCATCATATTATGGGAAGAGCAAGTCTCTTGTGAGACGGTCTCACGGATCTAAATCCGTGAGACAGACCTTCTAAGAGCTCCGTCTTGAGAACATGAACCATGAAAATAAATTTAAAAATAATAATGAACCATGAAGAAACAAAAATAAACCCTAAAAACATGAACCATGAAGAATAAACCCAAAAAACAAAAATAAACCCAAATAATAAAAAATAAACCCTAAAAAAAACTAAAAATCCTAAAAAACCAAATCAATTAAAAATAAACCCAAGAAACAAAATAAACCCTAAAAAAACAAATATAAACCCTAAAAAAATAAAATCTGAAAAAAAAACCTTTAAAACTTTGTGTAAGGGCTCCGTCTCACGGATCTAAATCCGTGAGACCGTCTCACGCAAGTTTTTGCCTTATGGGAAAATGCAGCAAAGCTTATATGTGCAAAGCTATAACTGGCCTCTACCCTTTCACATAGCTGCAGACACTTGAGCAATTGTGGCAACCCTAGATTCCATATCACTACCAGATAAAGCAGCCCACACACTATTAGAGGGGAAAAAAGAAAAGTAGAACAAACAAGAGTAGGTTCAGACGTTCAAAAGCTGGTGTTAACCTAAAAAGAACTAAGATGGTTATAATTGTATTATTGTCAAGCTTGAGAGCAGGTACATTCAGTTACAGCATCCAAAATTGACACTGAAACACCTTACTGAACCAGGGGGGAAGCATATAGGGAATCAAGATTTTTCGGTCATGAGACATGCACCATGCACATTATCCTGAACCAAAATTATGACAACCATATTAAGGATATTGCTCTAACTAAAATTTCGACCCACATACTAATTGAAGGCAAAAGCAAAATTTAAATAGCAGGACAAGACTTCTTAAGGAAGAAACAGGCAGAGAAACTAGAAGATTACCACTTACTAATCCCCTCACCCCCAGTCTGAGATTAAAAGAAAAGGTGCAGCTCAAGATAAAGTAAAGCTTGTAGATCTCACCGCAGAACTTTTCCAGCTCGCTGTATCATCGTAGAAACGACCATATTATTGACCTTAGGCACTACTGTGGTCAAATCAATATTGGAATAGCACAATGGATCAGCAGCACATCTATGGAAAAATGAGCACGTGGCCGCTGCATGACATACACTTTGAGTATCGAGCAATGAGAATACCTGGACACACAACATATTCACTAAAGAACTCAAATGATAGATTGACGGAATTCAAGTGGTAGATATTAAAACTCAGACAACTCATAGATATTAAAACTTGTATAGCAAAATTCAGAGAGAAATATGTTATTCATTTGTTTGTAGTGAGAACACACCACCATTTCATGCTCCAAGCACAATGGCCATCAACAATTAAAAACATCAAACGAAGCACATTGATGCCTAAAAGATGAGGAGGCTGGAAAACAGTATCATAAAATATCCAACAACACATAATTTAAAAAACCTTCAACACAGCAAATCAGTTGGCTAATTGAATCTAACGAGTGGAAGCATCCAAGCCTTTCAACAACGTAAATCACCAGACATCTAATCAGAAAAAGTAAAGTAAATAAGATTACTACTGTGTTCAATTCAAGTACACAGATTGAGCTCAAGCAATTAAAAACTAACAAAAGATCCAATCCAATCTCAACAATTTCCTAATTCCACTTCGACGGCCTGAATCGTTTGATACCATACACAACGCTACAAAATTCCAGAAACCAAAATCTACCAAAAAATAGATTCAAAATATATCAGCAAAAAAAACAAAGCACCTTAATAGTGAGATCCGATGGTAGCGCCCAAACGACAGCGTTATGCATGGAAGCGCGCCTCCTAGCGGATCGCTTGGCAGCCTCAGTGAGAGCCGAGCCGAGCCGTAGCGCGCGCTCGATGACATCATTCTTGTCCGAATCGTACGGCCTGGACTCGAGTATGCGATCGATTGAGATGTCAAGAGCAATCGCCGACGAATCGGAAAGCTCGAGAAACGATTCCAATAGCGCGTCCAATGGATTCGGATTCGGATTCGGGTGTGGGATTCGGGTCGAATCGGGGAAAGGAGAGCAGCAGGGGCGTTTGGGCTTAGGCTTGAGGGCGCCCGAAACAGCGTGAACGAGAAGACTGCTATCCATCACAGCTGGTGGATTTCTCTGTTCCTCTGGGATTTTTATTTTTTTTTAACACAAAATTTTGTTTTTGTTTGGTAAAAATGAGCAGAGAGAGAGAAAGAGAAGGCGGAGTGTGTGAGGTGGGGAGTGAGAGAAGAGAGTGACACGTGGGATTTGGGCTTCGGTCTACGTGGAAGTGTACGGTTACGGGGGGAAACAAGTACGTCACCGTTTTACTGGTGTATGTCTTCATTCTTTATTATGGTAAGTCATTTGTTATTAAATTCGTTTTTAAGAATGATGATGGTGAAGGTAATACGTAATGTTGTAGACTGTTAAGACTTAAGATGTAGCTTGTTTGATTAATCTCTTTTTTTACTAGGCTAAGATTTGATCTAACACAACATCAGTTCTCGGGGTTGGATTTGGAAAAATTGACTTTTGGGTACTTTGATTCTGGAGGATAATTGACAAACGTTAAGATTGATTGTGACTTAGCCAAAACCCTTCGATGCTAGTTCAGATCAGGAAGGTTAGTCAAGGTAAAAAACAACCAAATGAAAGCAATAAAGGAGTTACCCTTAGTGCAGTGCATTATGACATAATTATAGCTATCAGTCCACTTGTACGAAAGTTATCTGATCCGCGTGTTACCATCTGGTGATTAGTTCTTTAATGATCCAATGATTGATATAAATTGGGACGTCCTCGGCCTTGATACGGATCGAGTCGGTTCATGGCTTAATTAAACTAAACAGTGTGCGAAACCTTGTCATGTTTGATCTTTTTTTTTCCCATTCTGAAAGACAAAGTAGTATTTAATATGGTTCTATCCCTATCAACGGTGACGAAGTCACTTTGTCCTCACTCACGCGCACTCGAGAGAGCAGCCTTCGTGGGGTCACCCATCATGACATTACTCGGGCCAAGCATGCTTAACTTCGAGTTGTTACATGATGAGCACCGAAAAGAAGATGCATCTTATTGATATGAATAAGACATTCAAATCTTTTAAGCTCTCATCAATGTATAGTCTCATACCTACACGTCTCGAGAATCTCCTGTTTTTTGGTGTGGAATCCGGTTCATTCATGTCCCCCTCCGCCTAGAAGCTTTGCCCGCCAGCTCCTTGTCCGTGGCCTTCTTGCACCGGGCGATCACTCCCCGCCTCTTCGGCCAAGGCCACTGAGTTCTATCCCCATGAAGTGTATAATTTGTTTATAAAGTTCCCTATTGTGAAATTTATAGCTATATTATTTATTATATTGTACAAATAATACTTTAATCATTAAAAATATATCTCACGATAACTAAATCATCATAATAGAGACTTTTTTCGATAAATTAGTCATAACATTGGTTTCTTAAACCTAGTATATTTTCTATGTCTTTCTTTTCTTTCTTTCTTTCTCCACGCTCATCCATTTTTAAAAAACAATAGGTATATCAAAGAAAAAAAAAGTACCTGAATTAAAAAAATTTATTACATACGAACATGTGAAAAAATTAAGGACTTCAATGAACACTTCATGGAAAGATGAATTGAGTAAATCTGCCTCTTTGGAGAACTCAAAGCCTTTTGGGACTGGGAAGTATCTCGTTAGGACCATCCCAATCAAAAATTTCATTTAAGCCTGATCAAAAACATAGTTATAGTAATCCACAATCCCTCCTGGTAGGACTTCGAGAAACTTCATTGAGCTGAGAAATTATTTCTTAACTTTGTCTCTAATTCTTTGAACAATGGTGTGTCCCTCTTACCTTTTTAATGCAAAAATTCAAACCCTTATAAATGGGATTGTGGGAATGGTCGGGGTTTGAAACCTTGATCTCACTTATAATAGGACAATCACATCGACCAGTTTTGATGTCTTCCGCTTGAGCTTCATCCACTAGGGGTGTCGATTTGGGTTGGGTCCGGGTTCGCAGGTTCGCGTGTCAGAAACAGCCGACCCGGACCCGACCTGTTTAATTATTTGTGTCAGAATATTGAACCCGGACCCGACCTGCTTATTTCACAGGTAACCAGGGCCCGACCCGCTTAACCCGTTTAATAAAATTATTTTAATATACATTTAATAGTTTTAACTGAATAAATATTTTTTTTCAAAATCAATCACTATCATACACTTTTCGATCAATAAACAATATTACAATTCACAACATACAAAAAGAAATAACATAATTGCATAAATAAAATATACTAATCATACTTTGAGGACAATATTCAAAAAGACATGCATAATAATAACAAATACATAATTAAGGAGGTTTTATCATTTGAGTTTTAAACATATGTCTTGTTTGTTGTTTTTTTTTTTTTTATCAAAATAACACCCCGGGGGGTGGGGGATTGAGGCGTGATCCCCTACCTGTATATCAAATAATCAAAATGTCATACAATGTCATGCCCGTCAAGGCGGGGGAAAATCAAAGAACAAATAACCTATCACTACGATATCTAGAAAGACTATCATAGAGAGAAATCTAAAGAATAATAGGAGAACCAATGATCTATGAAAATCAAGCTCGGATATCCCAATTTGGTCCATCCGAATGAGCGCAAGAAGGTGGTGAGAAACCGTGCCCTCATCAACAATGTGAGTGTCTTTAGGTGATCTGTTTGGTCGATTCCCCTCTGTGTATGTGGGAAATCGACATCGAAGGTCCTTCGGCATGTTCGAATGCGAATCGGGGTGTCTTGAACCGCCAAGAGCAAGGCCACGAAGTGATCGTGGTGACCACCGTGCGTCCAACTCGATCCAAATCGAAGTGAAAATTGTCGGGCATGTCGTAATCCGATCTCAAGCGCTAGTAGCTCGGCATGAAAGCTAGACACCGCCCGAGAAGGAAGGCGTGAAACGCCAACATAAGTACGCCCCAAATGATCACGAATCAATCCCCTCGCCAAAGAATCAATGTGTCTCGATCAAATGAACCATCCGTGTTCGGCTTGATCCGAGGAGACCGAGGGCTCGCAAATCACCACCCTAGGCTGCGTGAAACTGTGGTGGAGCATTCCCCCGCAAAAACTCTTTGTAGGGAAGCATCCGGACCAATCCAAAGGGCTCAAACGCCGACTGAAACAAGAATCCGAGAGATACCGCTCCACCCGCCAAATAATGTGAGATGCGAAAAGGAATGTGTCGATGCTTGACACTTTATTCCTTTAAAATCCCGATACAAACCATAAAATCAAGCAGGGAACCAAGAAACTCAAGTGCCTCGTGTGTGATCCGTGTGTGCGATTCCTCCAAAATGAAAGGAATAATATCATATCGTAGTGTGTGGAAGTGTAGTGTCAAACCAAGGAAGAAAGTGATTCCACACTGACCGAGCAAAGATATCATTCATCAAAAAGAGGTGAGGATAGATTCGACTGAGGAGATGAATGTGGATTATTCAAGCAACAACAACAACGTGAGGCAAGGGGAAGTGCCACGTGCACAAGCTTGATATCCACGGGAAGACGATTACGAATGAGGCGCCAAAGGAATATAGAGATAGTAGGAATAAGAGCATCGTTCCAAATGGCACCATACGTAGAAGGTTCGAGCATTTCTACCGGAGAGAATCCCAAGCGAAGACATAGAGAACCCACCATGAGAGGTAAACATCCACCGCATGATATCCTTTGACCCCAGAAGAATCGGAACCCCGGATATATCCTCAATGAGACTCTCGGGAAGCCCACATCCGGATACCATGACCGATAAAGTCTGTCTCTATCCCACATACCATCGCGAATGAACCAATCAACCATCATATGACCCAATGGCGATCCAAACAATGATGCGCAGCGGCTATGCCCAAACCAAATATCATCCCAAACCGACACGGCTACCCGCGCCAATAGACCAAAAATCCGCTCCCGAGCTCGAATACCGATCCGCCTCAAGCGCCTCCAGCGATGACTATGATTATGTGTTACGAGGCTCTACAGGGGAGACCGGAGCCCATGAATAAGATTTGCGATCAAGAATTGAGCCCACAACGAATGGCCTCGCGTAACCTCCACCATAACTTGTCAGAATCGAAGGCATCGGCAATATCGAAAGTCGGCGCAACCCCAACCCACCTCGAGAAATAGGATGGCGGATAATATCCCAACCGATCCAATGGGTCTTCTACGTCCCGCGTAGGGAGCCCGAGAAGAATCTAGCCATGATCTGCTCCAATCGATGAAGAATCTGTCTTTGGCGGCTGCGCATGACACGAAGAATATGCAACGGGGTGGCCATTAGCGTGCTCGAATAAGAGCGAGTCTACCACCAAGGACGGATGTCGTCGACCACCAAAGAACTCTATCCAACATCCTCGAATCACCTGGGAGGAAGAGCTCTTTCGTCATTCGCCCCTTGAACAAAGGGACACCCAAATAAGTCACTTCCGGTCGTCATCGCGAACAAAGCTTGTTCATGAACCATGTGCTCCCGGTAGTCAATGTAACGTGGGGCCAAAAAGAATCTACTCTTCCGGACAACGACCATCGGCGAAGTAGCGAGAATAGTGCTCGAGAAAGTGCCTCAACGTGACGAGGCCATCATCGAGGCGCCCTAGTGAAGATAACCACATCATCAAAGATAGGCGGATGTGTCAGGAAACCCCATCGCGTCGATAAATCATATCCCGGTGTCGTCTAATAATGGAATCCAATCCGGGATAAATACTCCGCTTAACAAATACAATTAGTTATTTACTTAATTTTTTGAAATTCACAAAAAGGTTAGACGGGTTAAGCGGGTCATAGTAGGTTGACCCGGACCGACTGTTTAATTAGCGAGTTAGTCGAGTCCGACCCAATTTCGACCAGGACCCATGAAGCCTGGACCCATACCCATTAATTTCGTGTTAGGTTCGTGTCGGGTTTGCGTGTCGGGTCCTAAATTGACACCCATATCATCCACCATGTTATTGTATTGAATTTGTGTGTCTTCAATTTAACCTTGTGATCACATCTCAGTCTCTGAAGACTCGAGCTTCATCCACCATGTTATTGTATTGAATTTGTGTGTCTTCATTTAACCTTGTGATCACATCTCAGTCTTTGAAGACTCGAGCTTCATCCACCCTGTTAGTATATTGAATTTGTATGTCTTCAGTTTAACATTGCGATTAGATCTCAGTCTCTAAAGTCTTCATCCTCGACTTCATGATGCCACATGCCCTTTAAGCAACTCGACCTCATCCTTCTACTTTTGGATTGTCTCGGGCTACTTACCATCTTTGGATTTAAGCATGGCATAATTTTTCTGGGCAAAATTGTTGTTTTAGTTCTCTAAGTGGAGCCACTCGGAGATTTAGTCCTTTTTTTCTCGACTTTGAGTTTAGTCCTTTAAATGGACAAAATTCGGACTTTTAGTCTGTTATTGCTATAACAGGTAAATGTTACTGCTAGTGGATTTTCTTTAATTCAAACTTTAAATAAATTTTAAAAAATAATAGAATATTATCCATGATAAAAAAAATGAGTTTTAATTTTATACTTTTAATTTTTATTTGAATTGTGAATTTCATATTTTAGAAATAAAAACAAATCTATTTCCTACAAATATTTTACTAACAAATTCTTTTACTAAAACTATTTCAGAAAAAAAATATTTTTTTGTATTTCCTTTTTTAGTTTAAGTTACTTATTGATTTTAAAAATAATAAAAAATATAAAATTCACATATAGTTATTGGAAATATATTCAGTTCAAATATAAATAAAATAAAATAGTTTATAAAATTGAATAAATTCATAATTTATAAATATAGAAATTATTTTTAAAAATAATAAAAATACTATTAAAATATTTTATATTTCTAGCTAAAAGTGTACTTAAATTATAAATATATAAATAATAACAAAAATTTCCATCTTTTCAAAGAGAATAAATGGTTATTCAAACTTTAAAAATATTAAAATAATATTATTTCAATTTCTATTTATTTCTATTTCTATTTTATTTTTAATCAAACATTATATATATACGCATATACATTAATATATACATGTTACATATGTATGCATAATATACATATATATACAACATACTTGAAAAGAATTATTAGTACTTGGTAATTATAATAACTTATTATTAGTACTAATAATATATAATGTTTGACTAAAAACAAAAGAAAAATATAAATAAATAGAAATTGAAATAATATTTATTTTAATATTTTTAAAGTTTGAATAACCATTTATACTTTTTGAGAAAATGTATAATTTGTTAATATTTATATTTTTGTAATTTAAGTATACTTTTACTTATAAATATAAAATATTTTAATAGTACTTTTATTATTTTTAAAATAATTTAAATATTTATAAAATATGAAATTATTAATATTGTAAACTATTTTTATTTTATTTATAGTTTTATTAAAATATTTTTTTAGTAAAATATTTGAAGGAAATAATTTTTTTTAGTTCTAAATATGAAATTCACAATTCAAATAAAAATTAAAAATATAAAATTAAAACTCATTTTTTTATCATGGATAATATTCTATTATTTTTTAAATTTTATTTAAAGTTTGAATTAAAGAAAATCCACTAGCGAGGTAACATTTTGTTATAGCAGTAATTGAGGACTAAAAGTCCGAATTTTGTCCATTTAAAGGACTAAACTCAAAGTCGAGAAAAAAAAGGACTAAATCTCCGAGTGGCTCCACTTAAAGGACTAAAAAAATAATTTTGCCATTTTTTCAGTAAAGAGTTCGCTCGTTTCGTTCACGAGTGGTTCGGCAAAACCGAGCCAAACCAAGTGACTCGAGCAATGATGGCAACCATCTTAGAATTTTCCTTTGATGGATCAAGGTCAAAAATCGGAAATTATTATCTAATCTAAATTAAACCCTAAATTAACAAATAAAAATAAAATATTTAAATTTGTAAAAACCTCAACTCCACAAGTTTTCAACAAATACAAAAGCAATCTTGGCAAGATTGAGACTCTAAAAGCCAAGTTCGATGGTAATTAAAGCAGAAAGCTCCAATGAAGAATCCACTCCCCAACCGACTTAGTGATTATAGTCAAGTCAAGCATTTGTGTCTTTCAAGTAGACTCACAACAAAGTCATCCAAGAAATCAAGGAGAAGACTCAACTAAAGGGGTAAAGCAGCTGAAGGACTTAGAGAAAGGTCGGGACCCTAACCTCTACGGGAGTAAGGTCCTTCTCCGAATGCTAATTATGTGGCATCTGAATCAAAAGAATTATTATCAAAATCTTCTTCCCGAACCAACCTCAGGAAGACGAAAAGACGATAGTCAATAGTGCTCATAATGAATCCCCATGAAAAGACAGGAAATAAAAAGATAAAAAAAGTAATCTTAGATATAGTTCAGCTCGGGAAATAATGGTTACTATTGTTGAACTGGTGAGCACCATCTCAACTATATTTGGAGGGGTTGGTTGATAAAGACTAAAATAAGGTGAACTAATGGTCAAAGTAATACCAAATACCCCTCTTAGAGTAGTCTTCCAGATGTGCCATGGCAAAAAGTCAATGACAAAATGATCCAAAGAATGGTCTTTAGAATAACTGCAAGAAAATCGATCCAAAAGTCAGGTTAGATATGTAGAGTGATAATCCTAATGATCTAAGTCTTGTGGATAAAAGTGTATATATGATGCCGAAGTATATTGGATCCCGAACTATGGGAATATGTAGGGCATCCCATCTCAACTCAGTATTATGTTATGAAAACCCTAAATCCAATAAAATGAGCTCTTAGTAGATAATACCAAGCCTAACTAAATGAGATTATGTTATGAAAACGAGATTTTCATAACAGAATCCGGATTTCACGGAAACACTAATCCCAGGTTACCTATAAATATCATATTCAAAGCATGTTTTGTGGGAGAAGTTATGATACATTCAACATTCATATTGTTCTTATATTTTTCTCATGAGTTTGGTATGACTTGAACGCAAGGAGTGTACGTCGGGAAAATCTTTCGGTCCCTTCTCACGGTTGTTTTGCAGGCATTCAGGCAGAGCAAATATCCAAGATCACTTTTTTTTGTTTTTCTGTGGCGTGACTTATTTGCTCCGCCAGTAAAGAAGGCACAAAAAAATTGAATTCGCAAAAAGATTTTGTGAATAAAAAGAACTCTTAAATTTTAGAATTTTAATATTTAAAATGTTATTATAGATTAAATTACCCATATAGAAATTTCATATTTTTAAATTTTAGATTTTTAATTCATTTCATAAGAATTTAAAGTTGAGGATTTCAAATCCTTAATAACAAATCTATTGAAATTATTTAGATATACTCATTTTGCAATGAATTTCTAATCTTGTATGCTATCTTTGAGTCATAATTTCAAATCCTAAGATCATTTTAAATCATTCCCCCCAAAATGAACTCCCAAATCAAATCCTCCAGCAACCTTAACGAAGTCTTACAGTTTGGAAGAGCAGCGGAGGGATGCCAGGATTCTACGGTTCAGCTGCGATGATCTCTTCCGATTTGCACCAGTGAATCTCTATAATCTCACCGTAACTGTTTGCCTTTTTCTTTATTACTGCAATTTCTTTAAGTTATAGCACGTTCGACGATCCGACGGTTTGGTGTTAACCATGTCGATTAACGATTTTCCATAACACTTGTAGGTCGAAACATCATTTTTACATGACCTATTTGGCGCGGTGTTATTTCCACGCGGCTGAAGCTTCTGGCAATCGAATCATGGGGTACATAGAGTTCGCCCTATTCTAGTTTCCTTGTATAACGTATTTCTGGATTTTGGTGTCATTTGTTGATGACTGGGAAAACAACGTTGTTTATATGCATACACCTCATCATTTTCCTGCCTATTTTTGGTTGAATTTAGACAAAGAAGTTTTTGTTTTTGCATCTTGTTGCGTGTTTCTGTGATGGATTAGATTGAAAGGTGTTAATCTATTAGGAATTTCTGGTTCGTGAGGGATATTCAAGAAAAGTTACCCATTGGAGGTTAGTATTAAGCATAGTAAATAAAATCGTGTTTTAGCTAAAAGTTAAAACCACATTTAATGTGTAAATAACAATTTTACTGTTAATCTGTTAGTTAAGTTGGTTATAGGTTAGTTTTGTTAGTTAGTTGTTCAAGTTCTATATATGTTGTGTAAACTTCATTTCCAGATTCACTGAATGAATTTCTAATCAAGTTTCTATCAGATTTTCTCTCAATCTCTTACTCAGCAATCTTGATTGAAAGACTTCAATATGGTATCAGTTTGAAGGAATTCATCCGCTGCCTTCATCAACTCTCCAAACTCTGATTCTTCATCAAGATTCTGGTTCTTTTTCTTTTCTTGCCATTAAACGATCATGGCTATTGAAGAAACTTCTTCAACTGAGCAATCTACTTTTTCTACTGATTTCAATTCTCCGTTTTTCCTCCATCCAAGCGACAACCCTGGAGCAGTCATAGTCTATGAGCCCTTCACAGGGGATAACTATGTGTCTTGGAGCCGAGCTGTAACAATGGCTCTCAATGTCAAGAACAAAACAGCTTTCATTGATGGTTCAATACCTATTCCTCCACCCTCTTCTGGAATTCTTCACAGTTCTTGGCAACGTGCCAATAACTTGGTATTATCTTGGATCTTGAACTCAGTTTCTAAAGAAATTCGACAAAGTCTACTCTACTTTACAACTGCCAAAGATGTGTGGGAAGAATTAAAAACCAGGTATATTCGTAGTGATGGCCCTCGTGTATTTCATCTTGACAAATCTCTGAGTTCGGTTTCTCAAGGAACTCAATCAATCACAGCTTATTATAATAATTTTAAAGCTCTTTGGGATGAGTACATAAGTTTTAGGCCAGTCATCAAATGCACTTGTGGTTCTTGCTCTTGCAATATTGCTGCTCTCATGATTAATACTCAGCAAAATGATTCTGTCATCAAGTTCTTAGTTGGCTTACATGAGTCTTATGCTCCAATTAGAAGTCAACTGCTTCTTTCATCTCCATTGCCAAGTTTAGCCAAAGTGTATGCTCTCCTTCTTCAAGAAGAGTCACAAAGAACTCTAAGCAATGTAACAGTACATGATACTACAGATAATCCTATGGCAATGTTAGCCAAGCAGTCTTTTCCTCAAAGATTTCCAGTTAACAAAGAGAAAAAGAAGGCAAAATGTTCTCATTGTGGGTTCACAGGACACACAGTAGATAAATGCTTCCAATTGATTGGATATCCTCCAGGATGGAAGGGTCCTAAAGGCCCTAGAACAATGACAGACTCTGCCAACGCTAATGCCACTATTGTTTCTCCCAAGACTGATCCTCATTCTTCTATATTCTCTGCTGATATGGTAGAGAAATTTCTTGCTTTTGCACAAGCACAACAGTCTACAAAAGCTGACTCCACTACTCAAATACATTCAGCAGCTACTTCTATCAAAGGTATCTCTCGAACCTGTGATATCTTAATTAGAAAATATGATTGGATATTAGATACGAGGGGCAGATCAGATCATATGATCGTGATCACATTTTATTTTCTCACATCTCAAGACAAGTTTCTATATCCATTCATATACTAATGGTGATCTACTTCGCCACTCATCTAGGTGAAGTTAAAATCTCTAAAGATTTGTCATTATCTAATGTATTATGTGTTCCATCTTTTACATATAATCTTATATCTGTTTCTAGTCTAACCAAATCATCCAATTGTATTATCCACTTTGTTCATTCTCACTGTGTCATACAGACAAGAACACCTTGAAGATGATTGGTTTTGCTAAAAGAAATCAATGGCCTATATCATCTAAACTTCCCAATCTTTGCATCTTTTGTTGGTCATTCATCAGATTTCAATATATGGCATGCAAGACTAGGACACCTGTCTGCTAAAAGACTTTCATTAATTCAGTCTATAGATTCTAATAACAAGAATTTTGATTCATGTGATGTATGTCACTTTGCAAAACAGAAAAGACTCTCATTTCCAATAAAGATTAGTTCTACTTCTAATATCTTTGATCTTGTACATTGTGATGTATGGGGTCCTTTCTCTACAGTTTCTAATACTGGTTTCAAGTATTTTTTAACAATTGTAGATGATTTTTCCAGATGTACTTGGATTTACATGATGAAATCCAAATCGAGACCGATATTCATCTTCTCATTTTTATACCTTTGTTCATACTCAGTTTAATACCAAGATTAAAGTGATAAGAACTGATAATGGTTCTGAATTTTTACTCAGTAATTTCTATAAAACAAATGGTATATTACATCAAACTTCTTGTGTTGAAACCCCTCAACAAAATGGAATCGTTGAAAGAAAGCACCAACATTTGTTACAAGTTGCTGAGCTCTTTTATTTTGATGTCTAAAGTCCCTTTATCATTCAGGATCATTGTGTGCAAAGCTATGACTTATATCATCAATAGAGTCCTACTCCTTTATTGAATAACAAGTCACCTTTTGAGGTTCTTTTTAATAAATCTCGATTATAACTTGTTAAAAGTGTTTGGTTGCTTAGCCTTTGTTTCTACTCGGTGCTCACGGGAACCAAATTTGAGCACAGAGAGCTCTTAAGTGTGTGTTTTTGGGCTATCCTATTGGCACAAAAGGATACAAACTTTATGATATTGATAATAACAAAATAATAATTTCAAGGAATGTTCGGTTTTGTGAGACAATTTTTCCTTTCAAAACTTTAATTTAGCGTCTGATACAAACACAACTCAATGCTCCAAAACTTTGATTCGATTCTGTTGATATTCCATATGTTATTTCTTCTCCTACTAACATTATGCGGCTGATGATCCTCATAATGAGAGTACACAATGCGGTTCTCCTCCAATACAAAATGGTTAATCCGATGCAGTGGCGGTTCTACAATCCTGATCCCATCCACATCTCCTCTTTGGTGGTCTGTCCATGATGTTCCACGAGAATCCTCGTTCATGATGTTCCACAGAATCCTGTTCATGATGTTCCACAGGATACCAATCAAAGAAGATCTAATAGAACCAGAACCAATCCCAAATATTTACAAATTTATGATTGTGCATTACCTCAGTCTCTTGAGGAACACACTCGGCTCAACCTCATTTCAACTTCTAAAATCGGTAAACAATATAGCATTGGTAATGTCCTGTCTACACAACAACTCTCCCGGAAGCCTGGTTTTTACCGCTTCTATCGGCCCAAATAGTTGAGCAGAACATACAAACGGGCAAGTCGAGTATTGAATGGCAACAAGCAATGCAAACCGGAGCTTGTGCACTTGAGAAAAACAATACATGGGTATTAGTTGACCTACCTCCCAATAAACATTCTATTGGTTGCAAATGGGTGTACAGTAAAGTCTGAAAAGCGGATGGCACCATTGAAAGATCTGGTAAAGCTAGTTGCAAAAGGGTATACACGAAGAAGGATTGGATTACTTTGATACTTTTTCTCCTGTCACCAAGCTTACAACGATCAGTTAGTTTTAGCATGCGTGACGTGACTCAACAAGACGGCATTTACATCAACTAGATGTTAACAATGGCTTTCTTCATGGTGACTTAGATGAGGAAGTCTATATGACCTCCACCAGGGTATTTGCAGCAACAACAAAGTTTGCAAGCCGACTAAAAGTCTTTATGGCCTCAAACAAGCTCAAGACAATGGTTTCAAAAAGCTTACTTCATGCCTCATTACTTATGGATTCAAACAATCAGGTCGTCCAGTTCCTTTTTTATTAAAACTTCTCCTACCTCAATAAGCTTTCTTTGTGTTTATGTAGATGACATAATCTTGGCTGGAAACAATTTAGAAGAAATCAAGGCTATCAAAAGTCATCTGGATGACACTTTCACCATAAAGGACTTAGGAACTTTGAAATATATCTTGGGCATTGAAGTAGCACGCAGCACCAAAGGAATTGCTATTTGTCAAAGGAAGTATGCTTTGGACATCTTAACAGAATCAGGCTATCTAGGTTGCAAACCTATATCTACACCAATGGATTCCAAAGTTGATCTTCACAACAAAGATAGTATTCCTCTAGATGATCCATCAATATACCGAAGATTAGTTGGTAGATTGTTGTATCTAACAATCACAAGGCCAGATATATCATATAGTATTCAAACTCTTTCTCAATTTATGTCTAAACCTACTAATGCACATTTGATTGCAGCTCATAGAGTGCTCAGGTACATCAAAACAAATCCTGGGAAAGGTTTGATCTATCCTGCAAATTCCTCAAAGCTTCTCACAGGATACTCAGATGCAGATTGGGGGAGATGCCCGGACACTAGAAGAAGTATTGGAGGCTATGCCATCTATTTGGGTAATTCCTTAATTTCTTGGAAGGCCAAGAAACAGCCAACAGTCAGTAGATCATCAACAGAGGCTGAGTACAGGGCCATTGCATCAATCACATGTGAAATACAATGGCTAACTTATCTACTTAATGATCTTCAACTCCATATTACACAACCTGCTGTTATCTATACGGACAGCAAGTCAGCATGTTGTATTGCACACAACCCTTGTCAACATGAAAGAACCAAACACATACAGATAGATTGCCATTTTGTACGGGAAAAGATAGAAGAAGGCTTGCTCAAGCTTGTACATATTCCCTCTTCACAACAAACGGCAGATATTTTTACCAAGCCACTACCACCTACATTATTTCAGCATTTTATATCCAAGTTGGGCATGGTAGACATCCATGCACCACTTGCGGGGGGGTATTAAGCATAGTAAATAAAATCGTGTTTTAGCTAAAAGTTAAAACCACATTTAATGTGTAAATAACAATTTTCTTGTTGTCTGTTAGTTAAGTTGGTTATAGGTTAGTTTTGTTAGTTAGTTGTTCAAGTTCTATATATGTTGTGTAAACTTCATTTCCAGATTCACTGAATGAATTTCTAATCAAGTTTCTATCAGATTTTCTCTCAATCTCTTACTCAGCAATCTTGATTGAAAGACTTCAATAGTTAGTGAGTGTATTGGAGGGAAATTTAAGAAGCAATTTTAATTTTCAATTATTACTTTATAAAACATTCGATATAGTTTCTAAATATGGATTTTTCTTATAATTTTCCTTGGGACTGATATATTTTTCATATAATTGGGAACTATCATTGTGTTTCAAGTAATAGAAAAATCTTTCCCGTGAAGAGTAATTTATCCTTGAAAAAGTGATAATGGCACATTTTATAAGTAAGCTTTGGCAGGCTTGTGATCACCTATGCTAAGTGGAAATAGTGGTGTACTTTGATGTGAATGGGGAGGAAGTGACATAATAGAAAGAGGGAATGAAAATTTCTTCATCTGCGTTTTGGTTTTCTTCAAAGGAATTGGAAAAGAGAAACCAAAAAATTTGAGATACTCAGAACCATTATTATCCTTTATATTAATATCATTGATGCCGTTGAATTGTTGCTTGCCTTGTTTCTCCTTTTTTGTTTGTGTGTGTGTGTGTGTGAGGCGAAGAGACACCCTTTTGCTTGGATGCTTAAAAATATATATGATATCTGAAGCCAATGATTGCTCTATGTCATAATTTTTAAGTGCTGAATCTTAATTTAGGCAAGGATGAATGTATTTCTGAGTAAAACATCTGTTACCTGTAGTCTGGAGGCTGTTTCAAGTATGCTGGCTTTGTTCAATTTCGCTAACGTGATATATAGATTTGTCTTTATACATTAAAGAGTACATCAGATTGATTTAGTTTGAATTCATTGGTTAGCAAACTGAAACCAAAATATTTTTGTGAGTTTTACTAGTTTCTAAATTAAAGTTAGGAAAAAAAATAGTTCTCGGTTTGAATTGGCTCTGGTGTTTTTGGCATTCCTTGAATAATCTCAGAGTCCTAGTCTGCTGTGAAAATTCTTCTGTGATGATCGATTTTGCATATCTTAGTGAAGAAGGCCACATTTGTGCTTGAAACAGTTCCTCCATGCTGCAGTAACTTGCATACTAGTGATGTGCAAGTATTGGTATGTGAGAAAGTAAGATACAAAATTTGATGAATTTGCCTTTTCTTTTGACAGTTGACTAGATCTGAACTGTTCAGCTTCATGTAGTCTCTGCTGCATGGTGCAGTTCTGTTTGACCTTTTAACAATTGCTGAGGCTCCTTGACTTGCAAAGCCTGAGGTGTAAATTGTAATAATCTGGATATCTCTACTTAGTGATTGTAATTAGTTCAAGTGGGAATGTTGCATAGAATGTATTCATTTCATTTTATTATTTTGGTAATGTGGTAGACACAAAAGATCGGTTGCAACGAGGATGTCAAATTGCCTTGCACACATGAGAAGACTCTTAATCTTGCCAACTTCAGCAGAAAGACTCAGGAGAATCTTCTTTGATCCGGACGGTATAGAGTTTTACTAGTTTGGTTCCAGTTTATCTGCTGTCAGAATACCCAATGATTTAATATTTGTTTTATAGTCAGAGGTTATTCTTCATATGCAATTTGAAATTTATGGTACCTGTTGGATGTTATTGCAACGCTGGTGTTGATATTAGTGGTAAGGCTGTTAATATAAGTTTAGTTCATTCTTTCAGTTGCTCTGAAATGGAGTGCCATTGACATCACTAAACTCCACCCTTTAGCCCGTTTCATAAAAGCTGTTGAAAATTTTGATGATGCTTCCCAGGTTCTGTCTTTTCATCCATGTTGTGATATTTACTATAAGAGTATGTTAGCTAAGCTTTGTGATAACTTCTTAATACTAATATTCATGAGCATCTGAAATGTCTAAAAGTAAGTATGTGACTGAAAGTCTGAAATGATGTTTAAATAGAAAAGACCATGCTTGTAGTATGGTGATTTTCTGTTGTTCTTATCATCATACATTATAGTTCTATTCCCCTTTTGGTTTTCTCCTTAACAACCTTCAGACCTAATGTGTGGGATATGTTTACAGTTTCGGGAAAGGTCGAAGGACAAGGAAAGTCATGGCATGGACATATCACTGCAGGAACTGTAGCTCCCGAATACTGCAGGCAACAATTGGCTAAGATGGATGAATCTGCTGAAGGACATCAGCAAAAAGATGTAAGGGTGTGCATGGTTTTGATGCATGCATCTGTGCCTCTTAGGTTTATTTTGTACAGACTAAAAGAAATTGAGGCCTTCTTTTGCAATGCTATATTAGAAAATGTGATCTGACAATTGTTGAACATCTCACTCTCTTGTCTGAGATTCTTTCACATGTTTCTTTTACTAAATTGAATTTTATACCAGCTTTTGTATTCCTCATACCTAGTTTAGGGAATCTCTTTTCGGTTATTTATCCTTCTGCATTTTTTAGATAGAAATTGCGATGGTTATTTTAAATTTGAATTCATTTCGGACCTGAGTTCTTTCCTCCATTTCCCTGTTCTTTTCATATTTCTTTTTTTTTTTAATTAAATTTGCTTTTCAATTTATATTTGTATTTCGACTGTGAATGAAGTTTTTGAAGCATTTTGGCTCTGTTTCACTGTGTTTATCTTCACTGTTTCCTGTTGAATATAAACACAGTTTTCCTGTTGAATAGTAGGAGTATTTCTTTTCTGCTTGTGCTTAAGTTAATCTGCATAAATAATGAAGTTGTCAGCATATATTGCATTTTTCAGTACTTTTGTCTCTCTGCAAATACTTGATGCTAAATCACATAGCCAAATCTTCATGATGAATTGGTGAAGTTCTTCTTGGGCACATGGTGAATCTTTCCTTTTTTCTTTATGTTATTATGTGGCGATTGAACTCTGTATGATAAAAGAAGCTTAATTTGTGTAGTGATAAGCTTATTTGGTGGAACTTTTGTGAGAGCTTCAAGTATACCTACTATCAAGATGTACGAGAAACTACTTAGACTAATCAGTTGCTTTTTGCTTATTCTTCAAAGTTTATGGCCAAAATAATTTGATACATGGGGAGTGTTTGCAAACTCTAAAAAAAGTAATTCTCAGCTTATATGCGGAAAAAACAACTATTTTTTTCACCTAGAAGCTGAGAATCACTTTGCTTTAGAGTTTGCAAACACTCCCATAGATTGAGTAGAAAGATGGATGGCTTTTCTATTAGGAATTGCATCAGCTACTATGCTCATTTTTTTGCTTCTTGTCCAACTTGGCTATGTAGTTTATAGACACACATTACTTTGATATTACTCTGGAGTCAAATAGGTTTTGCCTCTCGCCCGGTGTTGGCCTGCTGGGCCAAAGGGAAAATCGGCCCGGCCTAGAATTTCTTCAGGCTACTATTTTGGGAAGCCTAACCCATCACATGTATTAAAAATACATTTGATTAGCTTCGAGTCAACCGGCCCGACCCGGTGTTTCAGACCTATGGGTTGGCCCAAATAGGCCTTGCTCTCTTCGGGCTTGCAAAATCACAATCCGACCATCCCTATTATCGGTCCGGTCGGGCAGGACTTTTTTTGGACTCTTTTATGGGTTTACCCATCGGTGTTAGTGAGGTGGGAGACACAGGGTCTAAGGAAGTTAACTTGGAACCGTTTAATATAGGTTTAGTTAATAGACCGGGTGGATTTAAGGTTGATCCTAATAGCAACCTCTCCCATTGGATTTCATTCGAAGGAGGAGCGTTAAAAAAGATCGTCTTGATTCTTATCAAAGTAAATACGTGATTACTGAGGCTATTTTAAACACACATAGGTCAACTAAATGGTATTCCCATAGCAATTGGAGTTATGCATTTTCGGTTTATTGGGTTGTATATGATACATAACATGAGAGAAAATTCAAAATCACCCGTTTGATTGAGTACACTACCAATCAGTTTCCACCTCTTATTATGGGGTTGTTAGTGTTAGGTTAGTAGGTTAGAGTTATGACGTGAAGTCAGTCAAGATCTCTTATTTCATGCCACATATCTTGTACACGTGACATTTTATCTTTGTTTATTACAATATAAGATGGAACATAGAAATATAGAATAGTCGTAATTGTGTGTGTTGGTTGCTTGTGGTGGTCATTAGCAGCAAAACAAAAAAATAAAGGCAAACACCAATTTGAGCATGCATGATAGATGTTGTGGTGATGTGGGTTCCATTTACAGATCTCATGTTTGCCGCTTGGAAAATACTAAGTGTTAGACAGATATAGAGATTTGACGGGATTAGCCTTGTTTTCCCAAACATGAATCTAAAAAGGCAGATAAGCCAAACACCCCCACATTGCAAAACATTGCTGAGAATCTTATATCAAACCCATCAAATTATATTATAGCCTTTTGTCACTTTGATTTGTTGGTGAATGGTGATCCACATTATTCTTTCCTATAGGTGGTAATCAATCAGATCAATGCTATACTCTGTTAATGGGAAACCCACGAGATATCTTTCTTGATTGCATGTATTTCAACACGACGTTTTTCTGGCGTGGTGCTTATCTTTGTTGGTACTATAATGGCATGGATTTGAAAAGCTAAAAAAGGACTTCTTAAATCAGAAATCACTTTTTGCATGAAAATCTTTTTATGATATTCAATGCCGTAACTCTTTTTGACATTCTGTGGTGGCTACTGGCTTTTATTTTTTATTTTTTTAACACCGGCCGATGGGATATTAGAATCGCCTTTTTGCCATTGTATTTTTTTTGACTTACAGATATTCTACATCGGTAGAGCGTAGACTCACACTTACTTTACGGTCTATGGAACATTCATCATTCTCGGGGGATAATCATAACCCTACGTGGGAGGAGGGACAACCTCAAACCCCCACTCCACATTAGCCAGAGTTAGCCGACTCCATTACCCCTAGCCTACTTTTTTTTTTCTCTACCTCAACTATTTTTTTTCTATTAAAAAGAATATTCTTTTTACATAAAAATGAAAAAAATGGAAGCGTGAGGCCCCTTGGATCTTTTTTACGGTCGAGTGTGAACCAAGGACCTTGAGATTTGAAGTTGCGATTTGCAACTTCAAAGCTACTAGACCAACCGCCAACCCCTGGGGTTATTCTTTTTATTATTCACTTTCTGTCTTTCATGAAATTTAGAGGATGTTTTGCTAAGTTTATCTAAAAAATATTCTAAGCTATTACATCTTATAAGATAATTTAAGAGCTTATAATATGCTAGATTTTATTTCGAAAAAAGTTGAAATGTTTAGATAAATTAAGATGGTGAAACTTGTAAGATGTTAGTAATGACAATTTTGTAATTACAACGGTCAAAATAAAAGAATATTATTAAAATAATTTGGCATCCCCACCTTTTTTAACAACTTCTAACATCTTATTAAATTTATAAGATATTTTTTCTTAAAAAAATACCACATACTTTTAGAAAGTAAACTTGTGATTGGTTGTGCTTTAATTTCGTCCATTTGCATTTTTTGAGTGAATAATGGTGACAATTTTTTTAAAAATGAAAATTGGATTGCTAGGAAAAAAGGTAATAATTGTATTGGTGTGATTGTTTGTGGAAATAATAGTTTAAAATATAATGTACGAAATTTGAATAAAAAATAAAAAATTGAACAAAAAATTAGCAATATGGATCTCATTTTATACCATTTTTTTTATCAATATTAAGAGAAAAGTAATAAAAATGGTGATAAATTAAAGAAATTGCTGAGAGTTAATTTCCGAAAAATATGAGATTTTCTTTAAAAAAAAACAATTTTTTCACAAATAATCACACTCAATAATTTTTTCTCTCAAAAATAAAAATTTTGGAAAATTTCTCACAACCAATCACAACCTTAAAAATGTTTGAAAGTCTATAAGCTCAATCAAATAGCTTTTAGGTACCTCATCGGCTCATCGACTCATACCATTGAAATATTCTATGGAAGGAAATTTAAAGAACAAAAAAAAAAAAAAACATATGAGTTCAATCCCACTCAGTGATGGAAAATTTCGAGACATCTGTGGTTGTCTATGCTATATCCACATGAAGGTTGACTTCAGTCATTTTTTTCACAATGAAAATTGAAACGTTTATTTAATTTGTTGACCATCAAAAAGTACATAATTTATAATATCTGCTACAGTATTAAAGCCAATATATTGTGAGTGATGCTCTCTTGTCATGCGGGTCTTCAATGGCCACTAATTCTCTTACAGGGTTCTATAATTTCTTCTCAGTAATTATTCCCTAACATTGAATGTATTCATACATAGTAAAGATCGAACCATTGTAGCAAGCTACTAGGTACAGGTGTTTGGATTAGACTGGTTTATGAATAAAACAAGTAAACACGCTTCAGTCCTAGAGCTAGCAATTTTCGGTCCGGCCTATAATTGAATTGGATTGTGCTATGTTTTTACAGGCCCAAAATGAGTCGGACCTATTTTGACCCGGACGGCGGACTGACCCATTTTACACATAAAATGATTATGAGCATTGGCATGATAGGACCCGACCTGCGCTTTTGTCAGCTCTATTCAGTACATTGTACACACATGCAATATTCTCTTTACACCTTAAATAATTGCCTTGATTTGAATCTGCAAAACGAGTGCTTGTCAATGAGTTGATGCTGAGTGTTTTGCAAACTCTGAAAAAAGTGATTATCTGCTTCTCAGTGGAAAATTGTTCCCGATATCTTTTTCCACATTCTAGAAAATTTCAAAGTATTATACATACATGTGGAATATTTAGTAATATAATTGGAAAAAAAAATAGGGAGTTGTGGACACCTCATTATAACCATGAAGCAATCAAGTGGATACAAGTTCTATATGTTTCAATTAGCCAACCTTTCCACTCTTCCACGGTCACACTTAGTATTTGTTTATGAGCACTTTTTAGATGAACTTTTAGATTTAAAAGTCAATTTCAATAAAAAGTTAGAATGGATTTTTAGATAAATCACTTCTGCAAAAAGCCCGTTCTACATAAATCAAAATTGAAAGCCCGAAGAAATAAGATGTTAATCAAGGGGATGATGTGGACAAGCATTTGGCAGACGAAGGAAACGCTGCTGAAGACATTGAAATTTGAAAAATCACTTATTAAGAAGTTCATTTTCTAAATGGATCTTTACATAAATGCTCCAAACATGCACTTAATATCTTTTATTTTATGTCTCATTGACTTACCCAATTTACCTTCTCCCACTTTTAAAACATGTTGCCTTTGGCTAGTGAATATATATGTTTGTTGCAATTATTTTCTTAGCGTCTTAAATAAATGTCTTTAATGTTAGGTATAATAAATGCTGCCCACAAGAGATTGATTCTTACTAAAACTAATCATACTTTGATAATTAATAATTTACACCCACATAACTTACATGGTCAGAGTACTTTTTCAAAGAGTACTTTGGCGATGTGGTAGTTTATAGTCCCTGGGCTAAAATACGCCGCATAATAGAAACTCCTAGCAACAGTAAGAAAGTTTTGCTTAGTACTAGAATCCAAATCTCCATCAGATTTGGTGATCACTAATTTCACTAGTTCTTGCATCTCTGATTCTATTTCAACGGTTGTGATGCATCCCCTATTAGTCATGCACCCATTGCTATCGTGCACCTGCTCGAAACCACACATAATAAATTAATAATGTTAGAAATAAAAAATATTTCATAAGAAAACATGCAACTACAAAGTCTATAATAATAATAATAAACATGAAAAAGTGTAAATAGATATGTTTAGCCATTTGGTCTAAGTCGAAAATCTTTCTTAGCCATATTTTTCAAGTCATATTGACTAGAAAAAGGCGGTCTGACGCCTGTACACTCCCTTTTTTTTTTAAATAAGTTAAGAGTAGTGGTTGACGACCATAAACTCATTGTATTCTTTGGTGAGTTACTTGATCATTTCTTGAAAAATTGACGCGGTTTATTTCTCGGCATCGAGAAATGAATCTCGATGCAAGAAATGATTCTTTGTTGGATTATAAACTTGATTGGGTCCAATTAATATTGGACTTGAAAATATATTTTTAGTTAAAAGATAAAATAAGAGCCTAAACCTAGGCCCTAATAGCCCAAGTTCTAGAATTTATCTAGAAATGTCTTAAGAAAATATCTTAGATATTATTTAGGTAAAAAGGCATGTAGAATGTTCTAGTGAAGTAGTGAGGTAAATATTTTGAAGGAGGATTTAGTGGATAAATCATAGTTATTAGATCAAATAAATCCTAGTCATTGGTTATTAGGAATTTGTCCTATTATAAATAGGGGTGTCTTGATTATTTTGTAACAAGTCAAATTTGACAAAAATTAATACAAGCAAATATTTCTCCACCAAAAACTCTAATACATTTCTTAGTATAAATAACATCCCTCCTACAAAGAAAAATAATCTCCATTTCAACTTCCAATTTCTAAATAACCTCATTTTTTTCCTAGAATTTAGATAATCCTCTTCCAACATTCTTGAGCCAGAGAAATGTTTCTCGAACCCAAAAATAAAATTAAGGACAAATGGACAAAATAAACAATTGAATTAAAAAAATGGTTAAAATTTTTTTGGACTGGGACTGATATGAAAAAACTCTCAAGAAGATAATGGACTATAGAGGGGAAAATTTCAGAAAAAGAAATAAATAAATAAGAAAGGACAAGATTTACTATTAACGTTGGGCATAGTGTCTGCCACACTGCATGTTATAAATGTGAGATTTTGAGATTATTTAACGATACTATATATAATTGAAGAACTGAGCCACAAAGATGGCTCCAAAATACTTAACTGTATGCAGCATTTAGACAAAAGTTATTATCAACAAACCAATGCATGCATCCTTTGAATTAATATGGGGAGAATGAGTACTCAAAAAAGAATATGGGGAAAAAAAATCTCAAACCAATGCATGTATGTATATATCATTTGTCCCTAACCTTTCGGTGTCGAAATAGACGAAGTTGATTGCAAACATTTATGGTTGCGTTCAAGAGTTGCTCATATTTTGGATGAGACGATATGAGCTCCTCTGATGGTACCCAAATACTCCCCTTCTTTCCTCCTCCGCACAAATTTAACATGCGAACAAATAGCTTTGCGTCGCTTTGTCCGATTTCTCCTCCTTCTTCCCATGTCTTAAGCCACTTGTGCCACTGCACATATCATTAGTCGATGAGTATACATATCATATCGCTAATTCAGATATTGAGATTGTAAGATGATGTCATGATTATAACGTTAAGACTATTGTATTGAAACATTAGATCATATGAAATAATGTAATGTAGACATAGGAATTAGGAATTCTGGATTGGATTTAATGTAGCGACAAAAAGTGCAAACTTGAAGATTTTGAGATGCGAGGCAGCTTTACAAATAGTGCCATTTGGTATTCACATTTTTTATTAACGATAACGCAATAGTGTTGAACATAAATTCAAATAATAAAACTATAGACAAAATAAACCAGGAATCATATCATAATCAAATACTAATAAAATTAAAGACGTTCGGCATATTTACTTAAATATTAACACTGTTTGAATTTAAATTTGATTTTGGTCTAAATAATATTAGTCCATCCAAAATATTTTTCTGATTTAAAAGATATAATAAGAGTTCAAGCCCAAAAGACCTAAGTTGTATAATTTCTTAGAAATATCTTAGATATTGTTTGAATAAGAGCTTGTAGAAACATCTAGTGACATAGATATTTTGGAGAATAATTCTAGTTGATGAATTATATACATTAGATTGAATAAATCATAGTCATTGATTAAAAAAATTTCTTAGTATAAATAGGGGATGTCTTTTCATTTTGTAACAAGACAAATTTGAGAGGAATCAATAGAAAAATTTCATCAAAAGTTCTCTTTTATTTCTCAGCTTAAATAATCTTTTCTTTCTTACAAAGAAAAAATAATTCCATCTTCCAATTTTCAATAACCCATTTCTATATTATTTGGGCTCAAACGTGGGGCGGATTTATGAAATCCGGAGCAACTTAATTTTTCTTTTATTCTAGAAAAAATAAAATAAAAAATTATATGTTTTCACTAGGGTAAAAATGATCTAAGAGTAGTTGTTGGATACGAGTCAATATTATTTTATGGATACGTATGAGTTAAAATATAGAAAAAAAGTCATATGCTCAGTTGTGTGTATTGCATTGATGGAATGCACATTAAATCGGAACACGAGATGAATGTCACAATGTGAATGAGATTTTTGGAGTTACCGCATGATTCAATTGTGGATGAATGTCTCGGCCGTGTGCCAACAATATATCCAATGAGAGTTGGTTTAGAGTTTTGAGCAACGTCCCGACAAGACTGCTTCTTGTTTTATACCTGTGAAAATTCAGGCTTAGATGATGCATGTGTTTTTCCAACTTTCGAAAGGCCAGACTCAAGTCTTAGCCAATAAGAGAAATTACAATTATACAAAATGTTTTGTTTTTTTGGTTTATGTCAATTTTCTTGGAACATGGGCATACTTTAATTAAACTGTGACTTTTAGGGTAATAAAAATAAAGCGATAATGAAAATAAAGCTGTGAGAAATGAGATTACTTAGATATTAATTTACCTCCCTCCATTTGCGTACTTGAGTATGCTGCCGTGTTCGAATTCCTTAACAAAGGCGTGTTTCTGTTCCCTTGAAAGTTGCTGTCGGTCAAAATGCGAGACTATAGTTTCCACTAAAATTGCGGTTTTGGCCCAAGCGAGCCGCTCTTCCGATTTTTCTGGCTCGAAAACACTAGCCGCGGCTAAGTAGTAGGCTAATAGAAGGCTTCTTTCACTTAAACCAAATTCGCCAAGACTGCAGTTTCTGTACCATCTGCCCCATAATAAATAAATAAATAAATTAGGAACTTACTAAAATATTGTTTAATCTTATTTAAACGTAAAATAATTAAGAAATTTGAAACATATATCTTACTTTTGGATGTTTTCCACTCCAGCTGATGCAAGGTCTGACATTTATTATAATCTAATTTTGCTAGCTCAAGATAGGTGTTATTGTTAACATATGACATCCTGCAAAATAAAAATCCAATGATTAATTAAAATACAATATAAGGTGAACAAAAAAAAAAAAAAGAAATCAGAAAAATATCATACAGTAAAGCAAAAAGTAGAATTATTTGATGTAAGAAAAATATTTAAATTTTCCATTAGTATTTTCTTCACCAAATCAAAACAAATGAAATTTTGTAAGTCTAAACTTATCTACTATCTAAATGAGCTAGATAATGACATAACTTTAATTAATTAATTAATTACAACAAGAATCAATGGCTTTACGTTCTACCACACGACACCCTTTCTGTTTTTGGCTTTATTTGGCTAATTAAATGGATCAAAAAATTATTAAATATAAACATTGGAATATCATGCATAAAACACAAGAATACATTGTATGAGACAAATTAATATGTATCTCCATATCTGTTACTATTGCATTTAACCTAACAATATATAAAATAATATTACGTAAGCCATTAAAACACCATCTATCTAGTGATTAAATGATTTGTTTTAATTCAATTTTCCGATAATAACAGTGTGTATACTACATTGTTCTACAATTCCCGTCTAGCTCCGATTAATCTTCGCCTAGGCGTTAGGCTTCCCTTGTCTGCCTACAGTTTTTCCCCGTAAGCCCCACCCAACCCCGTCCATGTTCCGTCTAACTGCGCCCAAACTCCGCATAGGCTCTAGGTCTCAGTCTGCCACCCGATTAGTGCCTAACACGTTTTAGAACACTGGTATACTAACAAGATTTGATGGAATTTGATGACATCATAATACATTGTCCTAATCTTTGTGGACAACAATTTCTAATTTGTTTGAATACGGGGCCGCCCTAACTTGTTTTATGCTCAAGAACTCTTTCACAGCTGTGCAAATATTGGACTTATTTTTGTTCCTAATTAAATAATTAACATCTCACGTGTTTCTCAGGTGGAAAACTAAAACATTTCATGCATGCATGCAAAAACGTTAAAATTTACACGGAATAAAATGCCCTCCAAAATTTGGCTTAGAAGGCTCTTTTGTGTTCTCATTCATTTTTCTAATATTTAAGGATTAATGTTAACCAGTGTTGTAAAAATCGGCCCACGCCGTTATGTCCAAATTGGTAGAAAAATCGATCAAAAGTAGTTTAAAATAAAAAAGTTTTAAAAAAATAATACTATTTGTAGGCTGGCGGCTGCCGCCCCACTTAACTGATTTCTGAAAGAGAAGGTCTCTTGTGAGACGGTCGCACGATGCGACTGGTGATACTTTAAATGTAAAAAGCGATATTTTTAGTATAAAAATGATACTTTGTCTGAATACTCTTAAATAAATGTATTCAAACAAAATATCACATTTTATACTAAAAGTATCACCGTCGCAAGAGTTTTTGTAAATTTCTAAAATATCTTGAAGTTGACTGCTGTTTCAAACTGTTGCTAGATTCTTACAATATAGGATTAACTTAAAGTCTTTTGTATGTTTGTGTTCCATTATTCGATGTGTATGATATATCATCTAGATGTTGCATTCACATCCACTAAAGCATATATATTGATCACTTCAAATGAGTACACACTTGACACCCATTAATTTCACCTAGTGCAACAGGTCTAATTTACACTCAAATACTTAATTTCACAAAAAAAAAATTATTTATAATAATTAGTAAAAATCATGAAAAAATATCATAAATTAGTTTATAATTCTCAAATTACTGCATAAAATTAAGGTACCTGTATAAGGTTTTGCCAATCCAGACATCATCTTCACCGCCATATTGTTCCAAGTAAAAGCGTGTTTCAACTCGAGGTAAGCTAGCGTACCATGGGACGTCGAGTGCATATCCCACCTGTAATTTTTTTTGTCATTAGCGTTTTTTATTTATATAATTATTTACATTTTTTCTGTTCCAGGGCTCAAAGACGTACACGATTTATAAAATTGACCCACTAAAACCTACTCAATTGGATTGTTACACGAAAGAAATTGATCAAAATTGAAAAGTCGCATGAGCAAAACGCCAAAAACTAAAGGAGAAAAAGGATAATTTCAATTTCATGCAGGCACATAAACATTCCTTGTGGCGCTAATTTCAATTGGGTCTCTTTGTTTTTTTCTCCAATGTCACTGAGTTTGTGGCATGTGGCACATCTTCCAACCACAGAGAATTTTAGGTTTGTATTCCTTGAAACCTAATGGAATATTATTTACTATTTCCTACGATATTTCATCTCGTCTACTTCTATATCACTACGAGAATGTCACATGTATTAAATGTTATTAAGATGATATTCACCTAGTATCTTTGAAATACTAAATACGCCTATTTTCACCATAGATCGGAAAAGCAAGGTATTATAGTCTCGACACTTTTTTTTTTTCTTATGTCGTTATAATTATACGCGTGTCATTCATCTAATGTTTCAAACCACCAGGATGAAATTAGAGTTGTCAAAACTAGCCCGGTCAGATAATAGGACCAGGTCAGATCGATGAATAACATGTGTATAATAATGACAATATCTTACACACGTGATATTATCTGAGTATATTAAAACACTAGATGAAACACCATTGTGAAAAGAGGTCCCAAATCTTTTTGGGGGACACAAAAAATATAACACTAGTAAACCCTTGTGATCATTAAGGCATGGTGTGAGGTGGCATTTTGCTAGGATATAGTATTCTACTCTTTTACTTTTTTGAAGTAGATAGAATCATACATGATGTCCTCCTCCCATGGTCATTAGTACCCTTAGCTTGCACTTTCCTAAACATGTATTGCTAGCTTTTTCTAAATCACTTTTGATGTGACACCTCTTATACTTACTTGATGGCTATATAGTTAGAATAATACTCAAAAGCCTCTTCACTTTTTGTAAAGTAAAGCTGGTGGTAACTGGTAAGTGAGAAAAAATAATTATACAAATAGAATAAAAGTTCAAAAAATAATATATAAAAAAAAAGAATTTAAGAGAATGTTATGATGACTTAATTTTGGGAGGTGGTGATGGCAGTAGCACATTCTGTCACTGATGTACCTACGAGATACATTTATTTTTATCTAATACTTTTTTTATTTTCTAATTCAAAATCCACGTACATTAAATATGTATAATTTATGTTGTATATATTATTATTATAATATACTATCATGAATAAAATATAAACTAAATATCAAATTTAAAGCAAGGAATTAGAACTGAAATTAAATATATGTGGCTTTTATATATGGTTTTAATATATCACCAAATTAGATTTTAGAGAAATCTTTTTGGTTCTTTTATTTCATTATTATGTATTTTAATGTATGAGCAAAAACATCAAGTGTCAAGTGTATGTGTCTCAACTATGTGGTTATTTTAAAAAAATATATATATTTTATATAACTGAGATATACATACATGATATAATAATAGAAGATAAACACAAAAGGGATAATTACAAAAAAAAATTGAAGTTTGGGTTAGTAACAAAAAAATCCACAGATATTCTAAAATTATAAAAAGCCCCCTCATGTTTGATTATGTCTTAAATTTAAGGGGGTAACTGTAATATTTTTGTAAATATTAGCGGGTTCGAAATATTTTATGCTTATGAGGAGGAAAAATGTAAGAGTTTTTTTTGTAATTTTAAAAAAAAAAATGGGATTTTTTTTGGTAATTAGCTCAAAACTCGAGATTTTTTTTTTTTTTTTGTAATTATCCCAACACAAAATTGAGGTGAAAAAACCTCCACATTGATACTACATAGAATAACACTCAGAGGTGAAAAGAAAACTCAAAAACCCTCACACACATGTACTTATATGTACTATATATATGTACTACACAGTAAAATTATTCGTATTAAAAAAAAAAAAAACAGACACAAATATTTGAGATCAATTTAATTTCAATATATACTAACCTCGCCTGGAAGGTCTTTGGTAATAATCCACTTATCCAATAACTCATTATTAGCCCTCTTTTCTTGCAAAAACCTCCCCGAAAATTTGCCCGCATCTTCTAGAATCTTCTCCCCTGGAAACTTCAACTGAGATGCCCTATACAAGTTGTACATTCCGGTCACAGCCTGGGTTGACTGCCCCGCGAAGCAGAAGAATTCTCCTCCCTTCTCAAAATGCTTGAAAACATCTGTCCCAGGTACAACATATATATGACACAGTTAATAAGTTATTTTCCAGTGCATGCAGATATATTATCTTATGTTACACATGCGCCTGTTTCTTGATTAATTAGATTTAATTATATATATGCTGTGAAAAAGGATTAAAAAAATTTACCGACAGAAATATCAGGATTAAAAAAATTTACCGGCAAAAATATCGTATCCATGCAACCTCATAAGCCTGAATCCCATTGCAGTGTCATCAATGTCCTGAACTGGGGAATTTCTTGCCCAGCATATTCCTTTATTTGTCCAATACCTGACATTTTTCAATATGTTATAAATATAGTAATTGATCTATTCTTCTGTGTATATACTTAAATGAAAGAAAAAAGAAGTAAATACTGGGATGAGATATCATGTTCCACTTTCACTCGTCATTCCATATATTAGATGAAAGACATTTGTATAATTCTGACACCATTTTGTACACGTGTCATTTATCGATACAATAAAATAGAAAGTGGAATAGAGAAATGGAACAGGAAATCTGAATCCGTAAATACCTGTGAACATAATCGACACATTCCTCGATTTCCGGCTGAAAATACCGAGAAATTCCTAATCGTAGCAGCAGCCGGTCTACAGCCCAGAGGTGCTCAAACAAGTCCACCGGGTAAACATTGGGAACTAAATATATATACAAATTAGGAAAAAAAATTAAAAATAAATAATTAATGATAGTATTTAATTTAATTTAATTTTTTAAAATTAAAAAAATTAAATTACCTCCACCATTGAATTTGTGAACATGGTTGGCCAGATATTTGAGGCAATTATCATCTTTAGTTTGGTGTAGTGCAAAGGCAGTGGAGGATGGAGAGAAAAGAAAAGAACCATCAGAAGACTGTAATTTTAATAGCTTTTGCCACATAAGGCCAGGCATCCCTTCCAAGCTGTGCAGTAATGTTGTGGGCACTTTGTGCATAATGTCCCTTGGTATCCTAATCCACCCACACACAATTATTACAACACATTTAAAAAAAATAATATTTTTTTTTACTTTAATTTTGGACATATCTTTATCAAATATTTTTATGTTGGCAGATATAGTAATTATTACTCTAGTTCTGAAACTCATCATGAAAAAGAAAAAAAAACAATATTTATGTATATTTGTTTATACCTTGTGAGCTTTAACTCTCTTTTTGCATAAATCTCTTGCAAGCCTTTAGAATCATTTGGAATATCAATGTCTAGCTTTTTAGCTATCTCTATCAGTGATGGCAATGCCACTTCAAACCCAATTGGCATGTGCTCTTCATTTTCATCCTCTAGCTTGTGTATATTCTCTTTTATGAATGAAATCCCTGAAAAATAAAATTAACAAAAAAAACAACAAGATTAAACTAGAACATGATCATATCCAATTTGATTTATATATTGGGAGTTTTAGCGAAAACTTCGCTTTTAGAAGAAGTGATTTATTGAGGCAGTAAAAGTAGTTGAAAATCAGCGTTGATATTATTTGAAAATAGAATCAAAAGTTTATAATCAATTGAAAATGCTTAATTGGAAAAATTGAAAAAATATTTATTTATTTGTAGATTCTGATCAAACCAGAAGTAGAAGTATAAATCTAAAACAATCATCTTTCCTTGCTTTTAAATTCCGATTAAATGAACCAGAAACAAAAGTCAGAAATTGACATTTAAAAACACTGCAAAGTGATTTTTTCAGTTGGAAAATTAGGAAATTTATTTTTTTAGTGATTGCGAACACTCTCTCATGTCTTTTATTTCATGCTAAATATTCAAAAATTTAATTGAAAAAAAATAATAAAAACCTTTATCACTTTTGTCGGGATGTATGTTCCATGATCTCAAAGCAACAACACATGCCAATGTGTTAATTATACGGTCATAAATTGAAAAAATATATCTGTCGCCCCATGATCCATCAGATAGCTGGTTTTTCAAATCCAATCGAGGCTAGACGGAAACTGCGGCAACCCGCGCGCGTGAATATCCTCCACCAGCGCCACCCATGCGGTGTCGTATGGAGATATGCTTATTTCTCCGTCGCCCATGGATTGCAATATGGATCGGGTCAACTCCACCAGCTCCCTTATCCTATCTGATGTGGGCTCCTTTTATATACCAAAAGAAAAAAAGGTAATCAAATCAGATGTGACTAATTAAATGAAAAATAAAAAATATATATATATAAGATAGAAATGTTTACTAAATATGAATATTACGAACAGAAGAACTAGAAAAAAATGTCTTTCAAACAGTATTCTAAAAATTGCTAGGCGTTAGTTGGGTAGCAGACTAAAGTCTAATCGAAAGAAAAACATAGAAGAACAAGAGAGAGTTGGACTAATCGGGGTAAGTCCGGGATTTTTAGAACATTGCTTTCAAGTACGGAATACCCACCTTATGAGTATCTTTTTCTGTGTCATCTTCCACGATCTCGTGCCACTTTATCACTTGTAAACCGTTTTGAATCACATCTATGTATTCTGCATTTTTTTTCAAATAACATAAAATACCATTATTATTAACAAAAAAATTATATTTAATTCAAACTTGGGACTTCAAAAAATAAAAAAGAAGTAGCATACCTTCTGTACGAGATCTGGAAATTGCACTGCATTGCAGGGAAGAACTGTAGGTAATTGGCTTGAAAGATGGAAAAAAACCTGTAAAAAAATTAATGTACATTTAATAAACTCAGAAATTTCAGCATCACATTAACTCCAAAATGATACTAAAAAACAAAATCCGTAAACGATAAACGAAGCAACAAATAAGTTTAATCCATTTTACAAATCTGATCAAGGCAAACAAAAGTGATAGCGACTCTTTTCATAACCGTTTCAAGCAAAAAAAAATAACGTCTCAGCTTCAAAACAACGCAACTTAAACAAAAATAGAAATTATTTCAAAAACGCAGAAAATCAAAATTGGCAAATTAAACAAAATATATTCACCGGCGGCGAAACGACAGAGAGGATTTGCGGCCGGAACATTCGAAACCACCGAAGGACCGCCGTGAGCGGTGGATGATCGGAGCTGGAGCGCGGCCGTGGGTTGAGAAATTACTAACGGCATGTTTGTTTGATGAGAAAAACAAAAAAGTAAGGAATTTAAGGGGTTTAAAGGAGAGAGAAAAAAGAGAAGAAGAAATTAAAAGAGAAAAGAGACAGAAATGGCTTCCCAAGAGATTCCCGCGAATGGGTGCATGGGATCATCCAAATTCATGAAAATGAGGGCACTCCTGTTCTTTTCTACATATTTTTCACCCTTTATATAGAACTTATTTACTTAATTAAAAATGGAAAATTTTATTTTGTAGTATAAAATAAAATATTATATGTCAATTTTACTTTATTGAAATTGTAAGAGTATCTCTGGGTTATGATCCTCTAATAATGACTAATGAATGGTATTAATAAGTGGACTGAATTTAACTGGATACTGTGTGGTATTATATTGTCTATTTTATTAAATTAAAATGATGCGAATTTGATGGATGGAGTATTCTTTTTATAAATTTGGCAGTTTTACTTTATTGGAAATTGATATTAGTGTGGTATTTGATAGTCTTAATGGAAATTTTAAATTTAGAGAAACACAATATCCGGATGTATGATTTTTACATGGAATTTTGGGTAATATTAATGCTAGTGTACATATTGGGAAAAAAAAAATAGGTCACTATAACTTGGAAAGAAACGTATACGTTATATTATATACATGAAAGAATTTCATTTAAATTATAAATAAGTAAAATGAAATCGGTAATTTGTATTTTTCATACTCTACTAGTAATGTAGTAATGTATACATTGACCAATATATACAACCAAATTCAAATCATCCCACCCGAATAACTAAAGGAAGTGTATTATACACAGAAGAATTTTATTATGATTTTATTTAAATGATATATGTTTGTATTTATCGTGTTGTATTGTGTCAACTAATTATTACAACCAAATCTAAATCATCTCATTCAAATACTACAGAATATAAGAATTTTCTTTAAATAAATAAGTAAAGTAAATTGATTTATTTTTGTATTTTCTGTAGCAGTACAGTCAGTATAACCAAAGTTTTCAAACTAACCAAAGTTTTCAAACTCTGAAGTTTGTCCAATCTCCCATGGTTTTGTATTTTGAAGAGTTTTGGAACTGCATTTCATTTTGATATGAGTGTGTTGGTTCACACACTACTACGTATCACGGAAAATGCTAAATTTTAATTTAGCATTTAGCTTATTGGCAAAGAATCAATTAAACTATTGTTTCACATGCTACCAGACTTCGGTAATATTAATGCTAGTGTACATTTTGGAAAAAATAGATCACTACATCTAATTCCAAATTTTCTCATCCAAATTGAAAGAAGTATACACGTGAGATAATTTTAATTTAAATAAATATACGGTACGAATTCATACATGTTCCAATTGATATTTCACATCTTGTTTTACTTATGTTCTATTTATCTTCATGAATGACACAAGTTTCATTTAAATAAATAAATAAAATGATTTACAACGACGCAATTAAAGGATATTATTTGTAGTTTTCGTAGAAATGGAATGCAGTACAGTCAGTATAATCAAAGTTTTAAAGCTCCGAACTTTGTCCAAATCTCATAGTTTTATATTTTAAGGAGTTTTTGAATTTTATTTCATCATATTATTTGGTTCACACTCTACTGTATATCACATAAATAATGTATATATTATAATGTGAAAGAGTTTCATTTAAATAAATAATGACGACTAGATTTATGTAATTTAAACAAATAAGTGGGAATGCAGTACAATCACTACAACCAAAGTTTGAAAACTCTGAAGTTTTTCTCATCCCATGTTTTTGTATTTTGAAAAATTCTTGAATTTCATTTCATCCAACTATTGGTTCACACTCCATTGCATATCACGAAAAATTTTGAATTTTTAATTTAGCATTTAGCTTATTGGAAATAAATTATAAACTTATTTAGACTATTGGTTCACACACTACTACATATCACGGAAAATTTTAAATTTTAAGTTACATATTTCTTATTGGCAAAGAAATCATTAAACTTATTTTTCCATTAGCATTCAACTTTCACTCAATATTTGGTTGTGCATTTGTGCTTCACAATAAACTTTCACCGATGAATAATTGCTTTTACAAATGAGAGTTCTATTCATTTTTTTTTTATTTTTTTAGGGGAGTTCTATTCATATTTATACTTATCACTTCTCGGATAGATCATATGAAAATTTAATTAATACGCGGTCGAGATAGACTTTCTAGGACTGTGAAAAATATTACTAAAAGCACTTCCTTGTCTATAACTAAATTTTCCTATTTACTTGTACTGTATTTTTTAATATTTTATACATATCTAAACTCTTTAGGAACCTTTTAAAAACTTTGTACTTATTTAACATATTTTCAGGAGCATTCTAAAATTCTCCGTCTTCGCGTATGTTTTCGGATATTTCATTTAAGTATTTAAACTTCTTTATATTGAAACGTCCAATACTTAAAATAGTCATCAATCAACATTTTTTTTTTATAAATACTAACTATTGATAATAACTACACTAAATGATTTAACCACTGGGGTTAGTCTAGTGGCTATGATAGTGCTGCATTTTTTTGCCAACAAAAAAAAACTACTCTAAATGATTTTGTTTTTGTATCTATCATCTTTATGTATTTATAATTGATCTAATAAAAATTAAAGTTTCCACAACCACAAGATCAATTTAAGAGTATAAAGCAGTTATATCAGTTCCCAATTTGCTCCAACAAAACGTGAAAGATTGACGTAAAAGCTAAATTTATGTTTGGCAAACATATGATAACCAACAAAAGGACGAGTACAGAAAAGATTAATCTAATAATAGAACCATCTATATAATTATCACTTTATAATATAAAGTGTTTGTTTCTAAAGGGATTGTGGAATCTTTTATTTTCTTTGATGCTTTCTCATTGTCTGGCATTTTCCCATCCTTGGATCAATGTGGGAAATGGATTCTAGGAATGAGTAGGGATCTTAATCTTATCTTAATCGAGAACCAATTTCATGTTCCATTTTTTGGGTTTCAATTATTGTTCCACTATTTGGATGATGGACATGTGTAAATAATAAGATAAAATACGGGATGATGGACATGTGTAAATAATAAGATAAAATACGTGATGTTGATTTTTAGATGAATATACATGTGTCCATCATCCAAGTAGTGGAACACCAAAAATGAAACTGAAAATGATGTGGTCTCATCTTAATCAATATAATATGTACTCATATATTTATCTTCCAATTATATGAAAAGAAAATGATAAAATTTTGAATTTAAATATTGTTCTCACTAATGGAATGGGCTGGAATTATGCAAGCCCAACTGAATATGGTATTACTAGGTCCAGTATATCCCATATAACCCAAGTTTATAACTAAATAAATTTAAGGGATAATTTTACTTTTGGTACCTAAATTTTACCACCTTTTTGTTTTTAGTACCCATTGTTTCAATTTAATTATTTTGGTACCTAACGTTTTCTGTTTTGATCAATCCCACTACCAACCGTTAGTCTGCCGTTAAAAACAAATAATTTACCTGTTCCAATAGGTAAAAAGGGGGTGAATCCTAATTAGTAGGTCAACCAACCATTTTCCCCCAAATTCTCCAAGTTCTTCCCCAAATACTCAATCAAACCCTAATTCATTCATTTTTTTATATTTTGCATAATTCCGTGTTGTTTCAGTTCAATTACATACGGATTTGAAGTACCCAAGCATTATTTCGTATTGGACAAGGATTAAATCCAAAATGGGTATGAAAAAATGAGATTGTTGTTTAAATTTTTGGTATGCAATAATGAGATTTTTCCATATTTTGCTTCAATTTGTAGTGTTGTAGTTCAATTCAATTTACGTATTTGGGTTATACAATGGTTAATGTACATTGCCCAAGGATTAATTTCAAGATCGGTAGAAAAAATTAGACTTGGATCAAATTTTGCGATTGGGAATTTTTCTTTTTGATTTCAAAGATGAATTTGATTTTTTTATTCTTATCCTTGATTGTTGGAATTTGTCGCTTTTCAATTTGATTTGTAGAAACCGACCAAATTGGGTGCAGGATATGATTTTTTTCAGATTGAGTTTAATGTAATTTATTGGGTTTTTTATTATTAATTTTAAAAGTAATTAGGCATTGAAAATCGAATCACATTACTAATTTATTAATCAAGAAAATTTTAAATTATAAAGTACACTATATTAATAATAATCGACCTATCACTTAATAAAATTAGTTAATTTTAATCATTACGTGTTAAAATTGAAAAATATAATTTATATTATTCTTTATAATTCTTTAAAATAAATAAAGTTGAATTTTTACTTTATCAAAAATATTAAGTGTAAAAGAAGGTCAGTGTTTCTTATTTTGAAATTATTTAGGATTTGTGCATGGTTTTGATTTTAACATTTTTATTAAAATAATTTCAAATTTAAAGTTTTTATTTTTAAGAAAAATTAAAGCTCATAAATGGTGCACATAAAAAAAGATAATGCAAAAAAGGTCTATCCCTTATTTTTACCCATTCTAACCTGTTATAACAGGTCAACTGTTAAGTTTTAAAGGCCAACTAACGGTGTGTAGTGAAGCTGATTAAAATAGAAAACATTAGGTACCAAAATTGATTAAGTTGAAACAATGGTACTAAAAACAAAAAGGTGATAAAGTTTGGGTATCGAAAGTGAAATTATCCCTAAATTTAATGGACAAACTATAATAACACTCCAAAACTTGGTCCAATGTCTTATCTACCTCCTGAATTTGTCTTATCCCGGTTGGTACACGAGCAAAATGGAATGGGGAATCCCCGATTAATTCAGGGGTGGGACGAGGATGGTGATTCCCCAATTCTTTAGAACTGGGGATGGGACGGGGATGGTATTTATATCTCCCGTCCTATCCTCGTCCCCGTTTTGATAAAATGGGGATTCCCCGTCTCCATCCTCATTCCCCGATAATATATATTATATTTATTTATTATGATATTAATTCTAGTTATAATATTTATTTTATTAAATTTAAAGACTAAACTCTTAAGTATTTATAATTTTCATTGTTCTCATTATTTCTTTTGTGTTGTTTTATAGTTTTTTTTATTTATTTTAATTATTTTAAGTAATTTATTTTATAATTTTTTATTAAAAATTACAAATGGGGAACCCAATTCCCCGTGGGGACCCCGATCCCCGAATGGGGATTCCCCATCCCTATCCCAAATGCACAAAATGGGGAATGGTACGAGGATGGTATTTGGGATGAGATTCTGGGACGGGGATGGTCTGTCCAATACCAGCCCTGTCCCCACCCATTGTCATCCCTAGAACACTAGAACTTAATAATGGACAATTTTTTTAATAACAATTATTTTTTGCATGTTTTAATAATTGTACCTCAATTTTAATTTTATATTTTATATTTAAATCAATTTTTAGAAAAATAAATTAATAATTTAACTAGTTCAAGAATTAAAAATATTTTAATTCTAATTGAGAATAACATATATACAAAAATATTGAATATATAAATTATTTTGATTATTTGAGTTCAATGTAAAAATAACTTTCAACTTTAAACTCTTTCAAATAATACTAGTAAATATATTTTTGTATATTGAATATACATATTTATTTTAAATTATTGATAATTTATATTTCCAATGTGATATATGTAATAATTTAGTAAGAAAGAATAAATAATAAATACTTTCTTTGGTAAAATTTAAACAATTTTAACAATATTTGGTCAAATAACAAGGTTTAGTGTCTAAAGTATTTTATTAGAACTAATTGGGTGTACTTTCAATTCGTTTCATTAATATCGATAATTAATTATAGATGACAATGTATTAATGATATGTTTTGGACTACAAATCTTACTGAATAAACAAAACAAAATGAAGAAGTGTAAAATATATAACCAAATTAGGTTTAATAAAATATATTTATTCATATTTTATTTAATATTGAACGTTTGTTTAAACTAAATAGTTAATACATGTTTATATTCATCTTTCATATATATATATATATATATATATATATATAATATTCAAAATTTACTAAGAATTATGTAGACTCATTTTTATTAAGGGTAGTTTTGTCCATACATTATCTTTTAATTTGATTGATTGGGTAAGTGTTACGTTGGCAAGTTGGGGGATAAATGAGACATAGGATCAAATTTATAGGGTGTTATTGCATTTTGCCCTAAATTAATCAGAAATCTCAAAAATACCATCTTTCCGGAAAAAGACACCACTTTACGCTATCCACTTTTCTTCTTTTTTTTATATTTCCCTCTTGCATTTTTATGGACATTTGCACGCTTTTTTGATTTTTTTTGTTCTAGTGTTATTTCTTGTTTGTTTCTTAGTTGGTTCTTTGTTTTCTATATTTGCTTTTTGTTATTTCTGGTTTGTTTGTATATTGTTTTCAATGCTTTTTTTTTGTTGTTTTCAATATTTCAGTTTAACTTTTATCTATTTTTACGCTCTTTGTATTCATTGTTGTTTTCTATATGGTTTCAATGATGTTTTGTTGATTCTTGATTTTATGTTGTTATTGGTTTTTCAAAGTATCGGATCAAAAATTAAATTATTTTTCTATTCATGTATTGTTTCTATAATATTGTTTTCAATGTATTTTTGTTTTAATATATGTTGTTTGTATATATATTTTCTTGGTTGTTTATAAAATTTTGATAATAAAATTGATTATTTAATGGTAGTACAAATTGAATTCCAATAGCTGAAACATATTCAAAACAACATTGAAACAAGCTCAGAAAAACACGCTAGCCTTGAAAACAATATACAACATTGAAACAAGCTCAGAAAAACAAGTTCAATTATTGATTTTATATTTTTATTGGATCCACCACTATTGATCAATTAAATCCATTGTTATTCAAGCCCAATTTTAGGGGACAACCAAACATTTGGTTCCGAAGGATTTTCTGAATAATTTTTTTTTCCGTTGGCTCTAAAGAGCAAAGTGCAAACCCATTTCATTGGCCCAGATCCACAACAAGGTCAATTCTTGGGCCATCAGGAGACGCCTCTAAGGGCTAAGAGGTCCAATGGGTCCAACTGTACCCACTGGCCACTATGCGGTGACACTCCTCTGATTCTCTAGAAGATGAACCTCGACTCCTATTGCCCCATCCCTAAAACTCCGTAGAGAAAATTAATAGAGGGACATGGAGGGTGTTTGGCTAAGTTTATTTAAAAAAATTTATAAATTCGTACATATTATAAGTTATTTTTAGAGCTTTTAAGATGTTATATATTAATTTAAGAATAAATCGTTGAAGTGTTTTTATAAAATAAGATTGTGTAGTTATTAATATGTTCGTAATAACAAATTTGTAATTAAAATAGTCAAAAATAAAAGAATTTATTGAAATAAAATCTTATTTTGAAAAAAAAATTGTTATTTCCCTACTTTTTTAAAAATAGCTTATAAACTCCTGATATCTTATTTTAGGAGCTTATAAATTTTTTTTTTCCGAAAAATTACCAAACAAATTTAAATAGCTTATAAGCTCTTAAACATCTTATAAAATATTTTAAAAAGCTTAGGTTGCGATTGGATGTGAGCGAAAATCCATTTTCGTTCCGTTGGAGAATTTTTTTTACCAAATATGTGATTGTTTATGAAAATTTTCAAAAAAATATACTATTCTCTCACTTTCACTTTTTCTTTCACCAATCACATCTACACATTTTTTCACAAAAAACTAATCATTATTACACATTATCTCACAAATTTTACTATTTATTCACTCACACATTTTTAACTATCAATCACATCCAATCATTATTTTACTATTATCAAATCAATTTTCATTATTACTTTTTCATCTCACATCTAATCACTGTCTCAAAATTCATCTTGTTTCTCCCAAAAAAAATTTCACTACTATTCTCTAATAAAATAAAAATTTTCAAAATAAAAAGTATATACAATCGCACTCTTATAGTCTCATACACATAACGAGATAACCTCTCTTGAACTGCTTTAGATAAGTCACCACATAAAAAAATCCTCCTCCACCATATTATTAAGTGGATTCGAACGTCAATGTTATTAGTGTCTATGTTATTAGCTATGCAAGCATTATTATACAACTGTCACAACCACCTCAAATCACACTAAACAATGGTTTCCTTTCGCTTTCCCTTCTTGTTTTCTCAGCCCCCAACGCCCCCTGTTTCCGCCACCGCCAATGCCTCCTCCCGCCACTTCTCCGCCACCACGGCCGCCGCATTATCAGTCGCCGCCACATTATCAGTCGCCGGAGCTGGCATCGCGATCTCCCAAAACCCCAATAACCCATTTCTTCAAAACGCACTGAATTTCTTAGTGTCCAGGAGAATTGGCATTTCTCCGATGTGGGGCTCTCTTTCTCTCTCAGACGATTCGTCTCCCGTAATCGAATCGAGGACCGGAACGTCATTTCCTGTTGTTCTGAGAGACTCTCAGCGGCTTCTCGGAGTTGGATTGCGGAGAAAAGCTATTCTAGGGTTGAAAAACATTGATGTTTATGCTTTTGGTACCATATTTTTAACCTTCAATCTTTGTTTTAAGTTTCTTTTGCCTTCGTAATTATAGATACTCTTGTGAATTGTAATTAGTATTAGGAAAGTAATGTTAATTGGTAAAAAAGCATAAATTCATTGTGTCTTAATTAATTCAAGTTTACTGGAAATTTAAATTATCTATTGATATTGGCTTGGAATTAGAATTAGTCTGATTACTTGAAATATCTTTCGTTTAGGTTGAGATATCTTACTTGTGAGCTGTCTCACATTGATTAATTAAGGGAAGAGAGTCGGTCCACTTTATAAGCCAATTGGTTTTAGGATGGAACCCCACTTGGTGGGCTTGAGCTCTCTCCCATATTGGGTACACCGAAATATGTCACTTGTGAGTTGTCCCACATTGATTAAGGGAAGGACCGACACACACTTGTGAGTTGTCCGACATTGATTAAGGGAGGAGGTTCAACATTGATTAAGGGAAGAGGTTCAACATTGATTAAGGGAAGAGAGTCCAATTAACATTAAGCTTTTAGACGAGACAGTCATTCAATATGGTATCAGACAAATGGTCATTCAATGTGGTATCAGAACTGTAATTAAATATTAAATGATTTGTCTCTCTAATAGCTTAAGCTTTTAGATGAGGTGGTCATTCAATAGTTACTTAGTCAATATTATTGATGTATCCGCAATTGAGCATAACCAGCGCTTATTGATCAGTTTTTATTTTTTATTTTTAAATCAAAGTTGGGGTTGATAAAGTGATAGCCAGTGTTGTTGTTCAATGATTTTTCATTTTACATTTTTAAAAAACTGGTCATCAAATTGAGTTCTTGAAAATTTATTGGCTTTGGCTTTGAATGAAGGTGTATATGCTGATGATGCTGATGTAAAAGAGTGCCTCAGTGAGAAATACGGAGATCTTTCTGCTTCCGAGTTGAAAGGAAACGAAAAATTGAAGGAGGATCTCATGGAGTGTGATGTAAGCATGACTATTAGGCTTCAGATAGTTTATGGGAGACTGAGTATTCGTTCTGTGCGAAGTGCTTTTGAAGAGTCGGTAGGTAGCAGATTACAGAAGTTTAGCGGGTCGGATAACAAAGAATTGCTACAAAGGTAATCTATTGTTTCACCCGATTGTTTGGATTACAGAGTAATAGCATCCATAATCTGCAAGAAGTGATCGCGTTTAGTGTATTCGGTTAAAAGTCGCTTTCATCTGTCTGAAACTCTATGTTATAGTTTTTAGGGATAATTACAAAAACACCCATGAGGTTTGGGTTAATTACAAAAAAAACCGTACATGTTTCAAAATTACAAAAAAAAAAAAAAACCTTCAGTTTTCATTTTGTCTTAAATTTAAAGGGGTAACTGAATTGTTTTTGTAAATGTCAGGGTTTTTTTGAAATGTTTTCGAAAATCACTGGGAAAAATGTAAGACGGAATCAAACTTCAAGGGTTTTTTTGTAATTTTCAAAGAACTCTGGGTTTTTTGGTAATTAGCCCAAACCTTGGGGGTGTTTTTGTAATTATCCCTAGTTTTAAGGGATGATAATTACAAAAAAGAAAAAAAAATCCTTGTTCGGGCTAATTACAAAAAACCCCAGAGATTTCAGAAATTACCAAAACCCCCTTTAAGTTTGATCCGTTTTACATTTTTCTCCTTCATATGCAAAAAAACATTTCAAAAGCTCCCCTTAAGTTTATCAAAATATTACAGTTACCCCCCTTAAATTTAAGACACAATCACTCAAAGAGTTTTTTTTGTAATTTTAAAAAACGTCTTGGTTTTATTGTAACTAGCCAAAACCGTAAGGGGCTTTTTGTAATTATCCATATTTCTTATTGCTAAATAGTATCCTCCAACCATCACTTGTGTTCACTAATGAATAATGATGTGAGATGAATGTTCATTCTTGAGATTGAGCTGTGGAAATTCAGTAAACAAAGGCATTTTATTTTTCGGAACATTTTGATTTTGGTAAGAACATTTTCCTTCTGGGCTGACCAAGGTCATTTAATATACAGTTTCACCTCCCAATTCAAAGACGAATATAAAATACCTAAAGGATCGATCATTGATCTGTCTAAGGAGCGGGGCTACGTTCTTCGCACAATGAGTAAGATATTTCTTTAATCTGCTAGCTTTCTTTTATACTTTCTTCCTTTTGTTCTCAATATAATGACTTGTGGTGTAGCCTAAAAATTAATTTGATTAAAAGCATACTGCTTTTGAAATTCATCAATGGAACTATATCAATTCTTCTCGGATGATCAAAATTAGTATTTTTGAGCAATGGCATTCACACACGTATTCTGGTTCGTATGATCGTATCTCCTTGTAGATACGGAAAACATTGTCATAAACAATATCACAACTTTATCTTTATAATTGTAAACCATTACTGCTTTTATGTTTGTTTGATAAATTTTTATACTTGATACGGATAATTATAAAAGCTACCCTTGAGGTTTGGGGTAATTACGAAAGAACACAGAGAAGTTTCAAAATTTCAAAAAAACCCATTGGCGTCTAACTGAAAAAAAAATTGTTGAGATATGTCACTTGTGAGTTGTCCCACATTGATTAATTAAGAGAAGAGAGTCTAATTTATAAGCCAAGTGAGCTACTCCTCCTATCACCAATTGGTTTTAGGATGGAACCTCACTTGGTGGGCTTGGGCTCTCTCCCATATTGGGTACGCTTCATGTGTGAGACCGTACCAAGTCCCCCCGAATTTAACAAAAATCAACCCCTCCCCTACATTTATTGAAATATTACAGTTAACCCTTTTAAAATAAGACAAAATCAAACCTCAAGGGTAGCTTTTATAAATTTGAAGTTTCTCTGGGTTTTTTTGTAATTACCCCAAATAACATGGGTAGTTTTTGTAATTATCCTTGCTTGATTGATAATCTTGTATTTCTTTGACATGTGCACGGTATCACGTTCTGTTGCCATGCTGCAAAATGCCTGTAAATCAAGTATAAACGTGACTTTCTTTTTTGCATTGATGTAGTTGATGGAAAAGAGGTGGGAATCATAGAGAGCAAACTCTTGTGTCGATCAATCCTCGATCTATACATTGGGAATGAACCATTTGATCGAAAAGCCAAAGAAGATGTCGAGCTGAACTTAGCTGCTCTCGTCGGGAAATAGCTTAGCTGGATCAAAGACGGCCAAATCACAGTTCGGAATTTCGTACTTTTGGAATGAGGTATACATGTACTCTATGTAATACTTCTCTGTTTGCCATGAGAACTGGAAAAAGGAGTTAGTGTTAGAATTTAACTGTTATTTGTTTCGGATTTTAATTCATTGTGCGGATCAAGTAAAATATCGAGTGAAGTTTGTTATCTGTTAGCCGTCCGATGTTTATCGAATCTAGCTATGGGTGATCACGATTCAGTTTTGCGGTTTAACAAATTCAAATCGAATTGTCTTATGCGATGGCTTTCTCTTATCATGAAGTAGGCAGACGGTTTTACTAAGTATAACTAAAGGTAAGAAAGAATGTAAAATGCATTATTTTTCTGAACGCAGAGTGCAAATTCAAATTTATTATTTACTGAATTAAATATATTCTTTGCCTAATTATTCAACTAAAGAGGGGATATATCTTTTTTTCCTCAATCTATATAAGCGCGGTGCAGTTTTGGGTAGTTTTTTTAGTTTCAAAACCGCAACCACACCTAGAAAGCATTGCAGTTTCCATTCAATAGTTTAAATTGCGGTTTTAATCGAAAATCACGATTAGCGGTGCGATTTTATACGATTTCCATGGTTTTTGAAAATTTATGATCATCCCTAAATCTTGCAAAGTGCGTTTATGGCTCAATGTACTATTTAAGCACTAAGAACCATAATATAAAAGAGGCAATTTTTGGACTTATAGGGGATGTATGGATTTGTTTCAGTTTCTAGTTTCCAATGTTGAAAAATGAATTTTCAAACTTTATTGGTTCCATGTGTGAATTGGGAATATGTTTGGTCATTGTTCAATTTCGTTTAGAAATGAAAATATGTTTGGATTTAGTTTTTTTAATATATTTTTGACATAGATTTGCATGATTGTAGTGTATTTTCACATAGATTTGCGTGATTATAGTGCAAAAATTGTTTGGTTGTGTTTTTCAAAAGAATATTTCCATAAGAAAAATGAAAACTGAAAATGATTTTATTTCTATTAAGAATTTCCTAAACAAACTTAAACTCATTTTCTGGAATAGTTGGAAAGTGAAAAATTGTATTTGAAAGCACATCCATACATACTCTATACACTTCAAGTAAAATAAATAGGGTTCCAGAATGTGTCAAGCGGCCTGTCCGAAAAGAAGGAAGAGAAATTGTAGGGTTTAAACAACCCAAATTTGGGGATTGGCCTAGCGGCCTTAGGTTGCAATTGCACCTCAAGATCTTAGGTTCAAACATTGATTAAATCTCCCACCATCCATGGTAAGGAAGAATGCTCGAGTTTATGTCCGACTGGTGTGAGAATCATGGACGTAGCTAGCTTAGGACGAGTGCGGTCGGCGGACCGCACTCGATCTCGGAGTGGCCCTGTTAAATTTGAGTTGGACCGCACTGAAAATTTAGCCGAAGATCTAGTTTATATAAAAAAAATCGAGTTAAAATTTAAAAAGTCAATAACTCTTACTATCTTGGCCCAAAATATTGAGAATTACTTGATCCAATTAAGGTATATGAGTGGATAAATGATTGTCTTATTTATTATTTACAGAGATATATATTCGAACTTGATAATGAATAGTTTTTTGAAAGTATTTTTCGAATGAATTTTTGTATCTAAAAGTCTATTCCATACTAATAATTCTTTGATGGTTAATATTTTTGGATAAATCACTTATCTAAAAAGTTTATTTTAGAATAACCATAATTGGAAATTATGAAACACGCAAAGAATTGTTGCAAGGTACGACTTTTATATTTGTCTTTTTTCTATTTTTTTTCAAATATCGGTCCGACATTCGTCCTGCCAAAATGAAAGAATTTCTGACCGCACTGATCGGAAATTTTGGCTGCGCCCATGGTGAGAATACTCTAGGTTGTCAAAAGAAAAAACCCAAAAAGCCCATGTGAAATTGGGACGTGGGCCCGTGCACAATTTGCATGATTACTGATAGTCGCATCTTGCAGATTTAGTGGTCCATTTTCTGCCTCCACAGTTGGTTAATAATAACCTCCATAAGATGCTCATTTCTCCGCCTCCCAACAATTTGTCATTTTTAAGTAATACTCAGCATTTAATGCCCAATTCCACTACTTGGTTTCATGGCACAATAAGGTGAAGGGCAATAATATCTACAGTAATTGTATGGTGCTGTATACTATATTTACGACTAACCGGAAGAAAAGTGTAATTACGCGTCATGTTGACACATTCTGTTACGAGTTTTGACATATAAACTATACAAGGAATTACAACTTCTTGTTTCCCATCAATGAAAAATTTTCATTTCACAATGACCCAAAAATCTGTATGGTGGTACCCAATTTTTCAGCCGCCATTGGCTCCTTTTTCGGATGCGCATGCAGCTTTTAGGGGAAAATATAAGTGCAAAAACTTGCGTGAGACAGAGCCTTTACATAAAGTTTTAAAGGTTTTTTTTTCAAATTTTATTTTTCTTAGGGTTTATATTTGTTTTTTTAGAATTTATTTTGTTTATTGGGTTTATTTTTAATTGATTTGGGTTTTTAGTATTTTTAGTTTTTTTTACGGTTTATTTTTTATTTTTTTGGGTTTTTTTTCCGGGTTTATTCTTCATGGTTCATGTTTTTAGGGTTTATTTTTGTTTCTTCATGGTTCATTATTATTTTTAAATTTATTTTTCTGGTTCATGTTCTCAAGACGGAGCCCTTAAGAGGTCCGTCTCACGGATTTAGATCCGTGAGACCGTCTCACAAGAGACTTGCTCTAAGTAAAAAGATTTTCTTTTCCAAAAAAGGACGTTCATAGGAAAAAAAAATTAACATCGCTGTTGATTCCAGCTTTATCTTAGTAGCAGTATGATTAGTAGGCGTAAATAGTAAAAATAAAAATAAATTGCAATGCTGGCAAATATTTTAATTGAAACTTTTAGGCTGATATCTTAATTCAAATTAAAATAATAATATTAGGGATAATTACATAAAAAACCCTGAGGTTTGGGCTAATTACAAAAAAACCCAGAGATTTTTGAAAAATACAAAAGAAAAAAATTCCACTTAGATCTTCTCCTTCATAAGCAAAAAACATTTCAAAAACCACCTTGATATTTGTAGAAATATTATAATTAACCCCTTAAATTTAAGACAATCAAACATGAGGGGGCTTATTGTAATTTTGAAATATCTCTGGATTTTTTTGTAATTAGGCCAAACCTCAGGGTTTTTTTTGTAATTATCCCTAAATATTATAAAGAGATGAAACTATAAAATCCAGGAAGAACACAAATAAACAGAACATGATGTCATTAACATGAACCATAAATCAACTACCCTTCTTAAGCTTTCTTTTACTACAAAAATCCCAAGGTCCCCACCAATTCAACAAACCAACCATTAACAAGAGAAAATTATGAAAGAATGGAATTTTCTATGATTATCAAAGATTCATTCTATACACACAACACCTGAGTGTCTCATTGAAACCAATCAAATTTGTAGGGTGGGGGATCCAGCTCATAAATAAGTTCTCCAAAATTGAAACCCTAACTTTTATACCTTCATTCATCTGTGGTCCTACTATATCACTGGCTTTGATTCACTTCAGTCTTCACTTCTTATTCCAAAGCTCTATTTGGGGTTCATATTGCCCTATCATAAGGCCGGTTGCGAAAAACTTATCAGTACTTGAGCTCCGATAGTTGGCTAGGCCGCGTGCTTAGAATTGACGGCACGTTCCTTCTACAAGCAGGGGACGATTTCTGACCCGGTCCATTCTGAGAAGCCTCTGTCTCTTGGGATGCTAATGCTGAAATCGTTGAGGCGGTTCTTTGGCTGCTGCTACCCGTATTTTTTGACCCCGTGATTGAAGACGCCGGCCGACTGTTGATGGCAACGTGATGCCCTTGAGAACTTTTCGGTTGAGGAATGTTTACAAGAGTTGGTTTGGCAGATTGAGTTGAAAAGTTCTCCCATTTGGGGATAAAGGATGAATAATCGGTTTGGACAGGGGCTTGTGTGAAAATATGGTTGTTACTAGAGAAACCAATCAGACTAGTAGGATTTCCAGTTAACGGGGACGGAAGAAAACTAATAGTCTGACCTAAACTGTCGAATTTGGAAGGTCCCATCGTCGCTGATACATTAGTGCAATCTGATTTTCCTTCAGATGCTGGGAAATTCTTATGCTGTGCCATCTGATTACCGTTCCATGATATATCAGGAAGCATCTGGAAGATAGCTGAATTTTGCGCCATGGATGAAAAGTTCAGCACTGGAGCTGCTGTCGAAGCATTTGCACCGAAAGACATGGGAAACGGCTGAGAAATGAGGTCGACCCTATTCTTAGAGCCCTGTTGAGGATGATCGCCATGCTTATTGATTTTAGTACTGGTCTGTTGCTGAGCCTGTGGTTGTTTGTGGGACGACAAGCTACTAAATGTGCTCGTGTTTTGAGAAGCTGATTGGACCGTAGCATGAGGAAGGGATAACTGATGCTGATTATAAAAAGGAGAGTCCAAGAAAGATCCTCCTTTGAAAGCAGGAATCGGGCAACCACTGTTTTGTAATATAGCCATGTATCGAGCAGCGTCATTGGAAGGAAGCATCGGATAATTAAACACGGGTGAGTTTACAGAAAGCCTCCTTGCTGCATCAGAAGCAGATTGAGGTGGTCCTGAAGAATTAGCTGGTGCCATCATTGTTGTTGGATAGTGACCAAGTGGCAATTTAAAACCAGGGCCATGCTGCAATCATCACGAAAATAACCATGAGCTTTCAAATTTAAAGGGATGATTACAAAAAAAAAAAACCCTGAGGTTTGGGCTAATTACAAAAAACTTCTGAGATGTTTCAAAATTACAAAAAGCGCCCTCGGGTTTGATTATGTCTTGAATTTAAGGGGGTAAATGTATAAATTTCAGGGGGGTTTTGAAATGTTTTTTGCTTATGAAGTGGGAAATGTAAGACGGAATCAAACCTCAAGGATTTTTTTTTTTGTAATTTTAAAAAATCTTTGGAGTGTCTTGTAATTAGAGTAGGGGTGTTTTTCGTAATTATCCCAAATGTTAATGTTGTAATTGTGACTCAACGACAAAACAATGAAGACCACAGAAACTTACCAACAAGTTATTAGCTGGGGATTGATGTGAAGCTTGTTGATGCACAGACTTCCGACTTGTTGTGGCGAAATCTGCAGCATCATCAGAGCTTTTATCTTTTCCACTGCTGCCTAGAATTGTTAACAAATTTTGTCCTTGAAAGTCTTCAAGCAGTGGGTTTCCAGTAATGAACCTTTGTGTTGGTAACTTGGATTTTAGGTTCAATGGCTTGGCTGCATATAAGGTAGCAGCACCAGTTGGGCCAGATGATAAAGACTTCTTGATGAGTTGCTGGTGATATTGAATGTTGTGGGCAATGTATTGATGTGTCGCACATTTCTTAGGTCGGGGCCGTGAGGTCTTAAATACAGGGGGCTACACATTTTGCCAGACATATCACAAATCAAACGGAAACGAATAAGATAGAGATAATTACAAAAACTACCCCTGAGGTTTGGATTAATTACAAAAAAAAAAAACAGAGATGTTTGACAATTACAAAAACCTTTTGAGTCGACTCTGTGTTAAATGTAAAGGATAAAAGCAATATTTTTACAAAAGGTGTTTGAAATATTTTTGGTTATGAAGGGGGGGAAAGTGTAATACATGTCAACTTATGGGTTTTTTGTAATTTTCAAAAATCTATGGGTTTCTTTGTAATTAACCCAATCTCCGATAGTTTTCGTAAGTATCCCAATAAAATAATATCACTCTGAAAATCTCCATGAAAGGTACCTGCATTATCATTGAGGATCTGGCACTTCCATCTATTGGGAAAACTGCTCGCTGAGACGGCACATACCTGCATATGAAACAACTTGTTTTAGCAGTGGGCATCATCAATTAAACAGAATATTGAATGAGGACTTTTACAATACACACCCCGGATGAGGAAAAACACCAGGCAAGCCACTCGTACCAACAGAGAAAGGCAACAACGAAGTTGGAGCTGCAAACAGAACACCAATTATAAAATTACCTAACACAATGCTAAAACAAATACTCAAGATCAAATTCGCGATTAGAAGCTTCAATGTAGGGCATTACATTGATTTTTCTGCTCCGTCCGGCCCTGCTGCTGTTGGGTAGTATTATCGCTGACACTTGAGATATCATGCCTATGTTTCTCCAAGTCAAGGCTTAGCAATTGATTACTATTCATTACTCCAATCTTTTCCCCCTGTATTCGGATTCCATCTTTCAAGGGATCATCCTTCGGAGTAGTTTCACTCTTCTGCACCAGAATTAGTAATAACACAGTATAAGCCAAATTGCAAAAACAAAATACCGAATCAAAAATGTACATGAAAAGATCAACAACGTGCCTTTTGAACATCCTGAGTCATAACTTTAGGATCAATATCAAGTAAGGCATCTCTCTCCGGGGATGATGGCAAAGACGGTAGAGACTGTAAGAAGCACATTCATTTCAGTATTGTCACTAAAAGAAAGATATCATAAATCAGTTCAAAGAACGACTTTAGTATGATGTACTCACCATCAAATCAATCTCTATCTTGGATTCCTTCTCGGCCTCAACCACACTCGCTGCATCATCCCTGTCCCAATCACCATAGGTATTGTTAGAACTGATCTCAATATGATGAATAGAGAAGGAGGAGGAGAGGGGGAAAACAAAAAAAAAAGAAAAAATGGGAAAAGAGAGAGGAGAGAGAGAGAGAGAAGAAAAAAGTAATAAACGGAAACGAAAATTGGGGACGCTCACGCTTTTGTCACAGTCAGTTCCTGAATATCACAAGCATTTACTTTAACCCATGATGGCGATTCGCTCTCTTTTGGTGACCCCACTTTTTCTTTATCCACAAACCCATCTCCTCTCACTAATTCTTGAGCTGGGTTATCCGGAAATTTCTCTTTCTCAATCCTTCCTTCTTTCTGCAGCTCTTTAATCGAGTCGGCCAAAATTGTTTCAGCGTTCACTTTTATTGATTGCTGATTTTGAACATTAAAGGCGTCATTCTCATTTTTACCACGCTCAGCTTTTAACCTCTTTAAATCTGCAATCCACCAAATCCACATTTATGAAGAAACTTTTGGAGCAAAAATTGTTTACCAACTCTCGATTAAACACATCTGGAAAAGAAATCGCAAACTTACCATCATCAGCAGTATTTGTGCTATCTCTATCAACGTTTTCTTGCCCTTCGGAAGATTCGGATTGCGGATGAGATTGTTTCATCAGATCGAACAGAGCTTCAGCAACCTCGATCTCGATATCGTCCTGAATTACTGACGGCGGCTTGGAATTTGACCCGTTACTCGTAACCCGCGTTCTCCGGTCTACATATTTCTGCGCAGTAAAAAACCAATCAGTCACCCAATCAGCCAATCGCATCATAGAGAGAGATAGGAAAACAAAATACATTCGACCAAAGAGAAATTCATAATCAAGAGCTAACCATCTTCTTCTTCATTGAAGCACCAGAGTATGACGGCGACGCGCCGCCGGAACCAATCAGACTCACCGTCGCCGGAGACGGCGGAAATTTCCGGTGACTCAAATCCTCCCCTAATCCGCCACTTCCTGAATTCACATACTCATGTAACCTCTTCGCTGAAGCTATACAAAACAAAAAATGAAAAAACAAATCAAAGATAATTAACAACATAAATAAATAAATAAATAAAAGAAGGGAAATAGAGCTCCCACAAATAGACCACATATTCTTAAGTACGATAACATACCAGAGCGAGCTCGTCGGGGTACAGGCACACCGAGCACTTCATCAACGGCGGTTCTGAGCACCGGCGCCGACCGGAGACTACGGATTCCCCGACGATTATTTGACAGAGACAAAGACGTTGGTGAGAGCTGATTAATCCTAGTCTCCACTTCCTCTTCAAAGTACTCTTCATCACTCGAGTCCGTACTCTCGTTCTCAATATAACACCCACCACCACGACTCATCTGCTGCACCGCAGGCCTTTCAACTCTTCTCCTCTTCGGAAACTCTCGATCCCGGTCCTTCTTCTGTAACTGCTCTCGATCTCTTATCCTCACTGTCTCATGCAATTCCATCTGTCCATCCTCGTCTGAGAAAAGCACAAAAAATGATTAGAAAAACAGAAACAGAGCACTAATCAAAATAAATAATAGATTTTCTAACCCGTTGAATCTCTGAGAGAAGTAACTCTCTGCCGTCTTCTCGGCAAACCGTTGACGGTAGAAATCGCCATTCTTCGCAAATCTCTGCTTCTTTCCATCACACTCAATCACTTAATTCCCCGGATTTCCACCATTTCACCGGAGAAAATTACCTCAAACAAAAAAAAAATTGAATTCTACAAACTGTGCAAGCACACTCAGATTCACAAAACCGAAACTGATTTTGTTGAAAAATCTCCCTCTCTCCCTCTCTCTGAAAATCTCTCTCTCTCTCTGCTTTTTGCTCTCTCCTCTTCACTTTTTATGCTCTCTCTCTCTGGTCTAATCTGATCTGTTTAATCTTGTTATATTTTAACTCACGCGAAACCTACTCCAGAGCCGGGGTGAACGGCATCGATTTCTCTCTCGCCCTCGAACGTCATATCCACCGTACGATCTAATCCTCATCTAAGGGTCACGATTAGCCGGTGCCAACATGGCACAACTGTCACTTTCCCGATTAAAATAATCTGTTCTGGGACCTCACACTGCCACGTTTCTCATTTACTGTCTATTACTATTTAATCATTTTTCGCTGTTTTCATACATTTCGGACATTTATTACGTAATAAATAAATTAGATTGCTCGAATATTTAATGCAGAAATAATATTTTATAAATAAATTTACAAAATTATGTAATGACAGCTGCATCTACAAAATTAGATTATAATTAAATTTCGATAATAATAATTGTTATTCTTTTTTTAAACAATAATCCCACCTGTCTCCACATCACAGCATTATAAATTGTCTAATACTCATTTTTATTTTTTTTAGCAAAGTAAAAATTACTAATACCTACCATATAATAAAATATAGAAAATCTAATGAAAATTATTTACCTAATCAAGAATGCATTAATATTGCGATAATCAGATTTAATCTCTTCAAAAATATTTCGTAATAAGAATAATGAAACTATAATTTTGGGATATTTTTAATTCAATGAAGTTTCCTGAAGTGGCCGATAAATATTTTTAATTACTAATTATGTTCTATTATTTCCACCATAGAATTCATTAGTGCTGGATTCTCATAGATAGGGCGTAATAAAACATATAATCTGGATTAATATTATATAGATTTCGATAATTATATTAGATATAGTTCAAGAATAAATGTGTAGAATCAATTGGGTTAAAATATGTAGATTGCAAAATTCATTACTCAAATTGTATAAATTAGTTGAGGACAACTGTCAAACTAAAATTACAGAAAATATTTTGTGAACTCATTACTCAAATTCTATAAATTAGTTGAAGTCACCTGTCAAAGTATTACTTTTAATTAAAAAAAAAAAAAGAGTCAAGGGATCATTATTCTAAATGATTTAAGTCGTATAAACAGTTGAACTCGACCAACGAGGTACAAAAAGACCATCAAATTCGAGATTATAACGAAAAAAAAACTGAATTCTTTAGCTAAATAATAAGCTAATTTATTACCATGCATATGGAACAAAATAGCCGAACTCGGCCAACTTGTTACAACTGGACCATCAAATTTGAGATTACAACGGAAAAAACTATGAATTATTTAGCTAGAAGATAAGCTACTTTATTACCATCTCGAACAAAATAGTCGAACTTGACCAAAATCATCAAATCCGAGATTACAACGGAAAAAATTAATTAAATAGCTAGAAAATGAGCTACTTTATTACCATATCGAACAAAACAATCGAACTCTACCAACGAGTTACAACAATACCATCAAAGTCAAGATTACAACAGAAAAAACTGAATTAGTTAGCTAGAAGATTAGCTACTTTCTTACCATATCGAACAAAATAGCCGAACCCGACCAACGAGGTAGAAAGACCATTAAATTCGAGATTACAACGAAAAAAAACTATATTAGCTAAAAGATAAGCTACTTTATTACCATCTCGACAAAACAGTTGAGCTCGACCTACGAGGTACAACAAAACCATCAAATTCGAGATTACAACGGAAAAAATCTGAATTATTTAGCTAGAAGATAAGCTACTTTATTACCATCTCGAATAAAATAGTCGAGCTTGACCAACGAGGTATATCAAGACCATCAGATTTGAGATTACAACGGGAAAAGAATAATTAAATAGCTAAAAAATGAGCTACTTCATTACCATATCGAACAAAACAACCGAACTCGGTCAATGAGTTTCAGCAAGACATCAAAGTCGAGATTACAACGAAAAAATTTGAATTAGTTAGCTAGAAGATTAGCTACTTTATTACCATATCGAACAAAATAGTCGAACCCGACCAACGAGGTAGCAAGACCATTAAATTCGAGATTACAATGAAAAAAACTAATTAATTAGCTAAAAGATAAGCTACTTTATTACCATATCGACAAAATAGTTGAGCTCGACCTACGAGGTACAACAAAACTATCAAATTCGAGATTACAACAGAAAAAATCTGAATAAATCAGCTAGAAGATAAGCTACTTTATTACCATCTCGAATAAAATAGTCGAACTTGATCAACGAGGTATATCAAGACCATCAGATTCGAGATTACAACGGGAAAAGAATAATTAAATAGCTAGAAAATGAGCTACTTTATTACCATATCGAACAAAACAACCGAACTCGGTCAACGAGTTACAACAAGACATCAAAGTCGAGATTACAACGAAAAAAACTGAATTAGTTAGCTAGAAGATTAGCTACTTTATTACCATATCAAACAAAATAGCCGAACCCGACTAACGAGGTAGCAAGACCATTAAATTCGAGATTACAACGAAAAAAACTAATTAGTTAGCTAAAAGATAAGCTACTTTATTACCATCTCGACAAAACAGTTGAGCTCGACCTACGAGGTACTACAAAACCATCAAATTCGAGATTACAACAAAAAAATATGAATTAATTAGCTAGAAGATAAGCTACTTTATTACCATCTCGAATAAAATAGTCCAATTTGACCAACGAGGTATATCAAGATCATCAGATTCGAGATTACAACGGGAAAAAAAATTAAATAGCTAGAAAATAAGCTATTTTCTACCATATCGAACAAAACAATCGAACTCGGTCAACGAGTTACAGAAAGACCATCAAAGTCGAGATTACAACGAAAAAACTGAATTAGTTAGCTAGAAGATTAGCTATTGCATTACCATAAACAAAATAGTTGAACCGGCTAACGAGGTAGCAAGACCATTAAATTCGAGATTACAATGATAAAAACTAATTAATTAGCTAACAGATAAGATACTTTATTACCATCTCGACAAAACAGTTGAGCTCGACAACGAGGTACAACAAAACCATCAAATTCAAGATTATAGCGGAAAAATCAATTATTTAGTTGGAAGATAAGCTACTTTATTATCATTTCGAACAAAACAACCAAACTTGACCAACGTGGTACATCAAGACCATCAAATTTGAGATTACAACGAGAAAAAAAATTCAAATAGCTAGAAAATGAGCTACTTTATTACCATATCGAACAAAACAACTCGACCAACAAGGTACAATAAGACCATCAAAGTCGAGATTGCAATGGAAAAAATTGAATTAGTTAGCTAGAAGATTAGCTACTGTATTACCATAAACAAAATAGCTGAACCGGCCAACGAGGTAGCAAGACCATTAAATTCGAGATTACAACGGATAAAACTAATTAATTAGCCAACAGATAAGCTACTTTATTACTATCTCGACAAAACAGTTGAGCTTGGCCAACGAGGTACAAGTGTACAACAAAACCATCAAATTCCAGAACGAAAAAATACGGAATCTTCAAGCTACTTTATTAGCATCCCGCCTAATATAAACGACATGCAAATTACTATTTATCGTTTTAATCAATTCTCAATATCATGCAACACATGGTCAATTTCATCCCAATATGAGCTTTGATCAGAGCTTAGTAAATATCAACTATATGTATTATATTATTCTCAATTTATCATAAAAATAAAATTATATATACAAAAATCTATGTTTTTATTGAAACACTCAAACAAGTAAATTTATATAAATATTTGCAACAAAATAAATTTATTTAAATATTTTATACTTATCATAAATAAAATTATAAAAAATAAAATTAGAGTCAAACTATTAAACTAAATTATACGAATTAGTTCACAAGCTTATTAATGAGTATGCTCACGAGCTAACGAGTCAAATATCTCTAACTTTGAGTTTGGTTTATTTATTTTAACGAGCTTCATTAAACAAGCTCAAACAAACTTTTATCAAATCAAGCTCTGAATAACTCACGAGCGGTTTGGTTCATTTGCAGGTATAATTAATTCAAATCTATTGTTAGGACTGCAAACGAGTCGAACCGAGCCGAACAGGAACATGCTCGAGTTCGACTCGTTTAGTTTTTGGATCGGCTCGAGTTCGATTCGAGCTTTCCTAATTGAGTTCGAGCTCGGCTCGTTTAAAAATTATGTAGTTCGCGACCAATTCGAGTTCGGCTCGTGAAAAGCTCGTTTAACATATTCGACGAGCTTAGCTCGAGTTCGGCTCGTAAAAGGCTCGTTTAAGATTAAACGAGCTTAGCTCGAGCTCGGTTCGTTAATGGCTCATTTATGCTTAAACGAGCTCGGCTCGTTAAAGGCTCGCTTAAGCTTAAATGAGCTCGACTCGTTGAAGGCTTGTTTAAATTTTAACGAGTTTAGTTCGAGATCGGCTCGTAAAGGCTCGTTATATGCTTAAGCTTGAATTCGAGCTCGTCAAAGCAAACTCGAGCTCGTTAAAGATCGAGTTAGAGTTCGTTAAAGCTTAAAATATATGTTAAATTGTCCTTATTTTTTAATCAAATTTCATATAAGACTAAATCGCTTGTTGTAGCATTAAAAAGTGAAAATCAAATGCATAAGAGTTAGTAAAAATCTTACATATTACTAAAAAAACAAACCATAAATGAAATTACCATAAGTTTTTAGAATCATAATTAACTAGTAAATTTTAGTTTTGGATAATTATTAATAATATTAATATTTTAAAATTTATATGTGATATTTTAAACATTTGTAATATGCTTATGACTTTATGATAAAATAATACTAGTTAATGATTATATTAATTATTAAACAAAATCAAATAATTTAAAAATATCCAAAACCAACACTTTTTAAAATATGCCTCAATTAGAGTAGATTTCAAAAGATAGCTAGATATATTAACTCAAACGAGAGAATATATTCAATAAAGAATATATATTTTGAACTAATAATTTTTTTTTAGTTTTTTGTCCTTTCTCATTTTCTGTATATTTATACATATAATATAATATAATATAATATAATTTTAAAATAGTATAGATAGAATCATTGATTTTTGGATATATTATTGTCTTTTAAATTTGTTGTCTTCTAAATTCAAAATATATTGTCAATTATTTTTCTTTCTTGTTTGTTTTTTGCAGTGTATATAATATGGTAAATATTAAAAGAAATTAAATTTCAAAGATGAATCCCGATTTAATATTTGGATTATTTATTATCTTTTAAATTTGTTCATAGAATGTTATATGGATAAACGTGAAGCAGCCACGTGAGATTAAGAGAATGAGAAGTTGACACATGTCCAAGATTAATAAGTTGATGGCATGTTTTACCTTTATTTTTTGTTTTAGTATATATGGTTGATATTATATTTGTGCTTATATATAGACTATACTATTATATATTATATTTTTAGTTTGATTTGGTTTATTAGATAGTTATATATATAAAAAAATTCTTTTTTTCTTGCTCGTTTTCTACATTTTATACATATAATATAATATTTAAGCTTGAAAAGATAACTAATTTAAAAATAGTGTAGATAGAATTCTTGATTTTTAGATTATTTTTCTTTCAAATTTGTTATCTTCTAAATTCAAAAATATATTATTAATTCAAATGAGATAATATCTTCTACAAAAAAATATAAATTTTGAACTAATAAAATATTTGTCAATAAAAATATGCAAAAGAGTTGAATGGATCGACATTGATTTTTTCCAAACTATTTGTCAACTATGTACAATTTTGAGTTGATATTAGAGCATCCCCAAAAGACTCTTCAAATGAAGAATACTCTTCATTTTAAAGAGTCATCTACAAAAAATCATTTCCAACAAACTCTTTATTTTAACATTTAAATTTAGAGAATGAGTTTTCACTCTCCAAATTTGGAGAGCAAAAATAACTATCTATAATTAATTACATGATGTTTCTTGCACTTTGAATTATCTTTTTGATTGACACTTTCTAAAACCAACACAGATTTTGTAAAATTTTATTAATTACTTTTAATATTCCATGTGTAATAAATTAATGTTGGGAAAAGATAAAATAAAGAGTCAAATACAAAGAGAGTGTTGGAAAATATCAAAAATTTCACTCTTTAAATTTAAAGATGCTCTTTATTTTGCAAGAGATGTTTTTTAAATATAAAGAGTCTCTTGGGAATGCTCTTATTTTTCCCTTATATTCTTGGTTATTGACAAAACCAAATAAATTTAAAATATCCAAAACCAGCACTTTTATAAGTACACCTTATTATTATATATGTGCTTCTATATAGACTATATTTTTTTATATTATATTAAAAGATTCGTTCGATTTTGATTTTGTAAGTTTAATTAATATTTTGTCTAGACTTAATCTTTAGATATATAGTTTGTTACAAGGAATAATATTATTTTACAAACGAGTTTGAACATAGACTCACGAGTCTAGAAACGAACATGTTCGCGAGCTTAATTATCTAACCGAGATCGAACACAAGCTAACGAGCCTGTAAACGAACACATTCACGAGCTCAATTAACGAACCGAACTCGAGCCTAGGCTTGCGAGCCTGTAAATGAACCGAACTCGAGCCTAGGCTCGCGAGCCTGTAAACTGTTCACTTGGTTTTATACCATTGATTTGGGCTTCCGATACTAGAGTTTTGTGTTGTTTTTGAGTATTTTGAGTCGTTTTTGTTATATCTCATAGGTTAGACATTAATTTCCATTGTTTCGAGTCATTTGAGGAGTCAAGCCATGTTGAGAGCCAATTATATTGAGTTTATAGTCATATTAATGAATCGTGTATCAAAAGAAGTATAAACGATCAAACAACGAGAGATTGATTTGAAGAAACGTCCAAATGCGTCTGAAATTTCCATCACTGGCAGGGTTTCGTATTTTGGCCATAACTCTCTCTACAAAATTGATATTGAGGTGATTCAAGTGGCTATGGAAAGATAAGAGATAGAGCTACAACCTTGATGAAGGGCTCAAAACCAAATTCGGACATTTGGTGGGCGAAAAAAGTCGGCGGGCGCTGCAGCGCCCAAGACAGGGCAAAACACTCCAAAATTCACGTGGGGGCGCTCAATGCCCGGCGCTGCAGCGCCCGAGCGGCATTTTTTTGGGAAATTGCTGGGCGCCGCAGCGCCCGGGGGCAGAAAAACCTATGCTTACCTACTCCCTTTCTTGGATTTTTGTGGCATATAAATACTAGCCTTGGGGCTTGAAATGTGGGAGTTTGGAACCCTTGGGAAGAGAATAAACACAGCTACAAGACAAGGAAGAAAAAATTGGGCATCTTGAGAAGAATTTGAAGAAGAAGATTGGAGGCTTCTATCATCTAGAAATAGAGAAGATCCCTCTACTCTTGTTCTTATTTTTGTTACTTTCTTCATATCTTGTAAGATGTATTATTGTATTTTCATGGATTCATTTTCTTTAATCATGAGCTAAACTCTATAATTCTAGATGAATGATGTAATCTATGTTTGAACTTATGTTTTGAGATTGTGGTTTGTCAATCTAGATCTATCAATTTATTTGTGCTATTTCGATCTATTGCTTCTAAATTACTTGATCAATAATTTAGATTGTTTGGTGTATTTGATTTGACACTTGAGAAAGGTAATTGAATACATGACCTTGGAATAGCATAACCTAGGATTTCATAGAATTGAGAGATTTGTGAATCCTTTGAAGTCCTTTATCAAGATTCATAGTTTTTATTGAGATTTTAATTGGTGATTTTTATAGAGATATTGATTTTCCAATTGAATCTAATATCATTTGGCACTTGAGAGAGGGAATGATTATTGTAGAAATCTTGACTTATAAATTGGTAATTGATGATTGATAAACCATATTGATAACATAAGGGATAACTAGATTCATCATACCTCTAGAATTCATTTAATCATTTGGATAAACTCATTAATATTTTCATATTCTTGATTTATTTTTAGTATTTTTAGTATAATCACTCCATCATATATTGAATTTCTAAATAAAGTTAGACTACTATATTATAGTACTTAGCAATAATTCGATAATTATTCCCTGTGGATTCGACAACCTTACTACTCTATATTAAAACTTGACACCGTAGACTTGCGGTTAGAAAATTCTCTAACAAGTTTTTGGCGCCATTGCCGGGGAATAATTCATCTTATTTGCGCTAATATTATTACTTAGTAGTTTTACTTTAATTTAGATTGGTTTTTTTTTTAGTTACAATAGGGTTATTGTCAATTTTGTGTTTCTTGTTGATGCGAAAAAATAAAAGTGCTAATTTAATCTTATTTGATCCAGAAATTGAAAGAACGCTCCCGAAAGATTAGAGCGCACGAAGAATCGAATTCACAAAAATGGCGGGGAATCGGTGATGATGAAGACCGCATACCTATTGTTGCACCACCGGAAAGGGCCATTCGGGACTATTTTCGACCAACCACGAATCAAAACTATTCGGGTATTGTTCCAACCTATCAATGCGAATAATTTTGAATTGAAAGCGCCCTAATAAACATGGTGCAACAAAATCGGTTTGGGGTAGTCGTAGCGACCGAATGCTCATTTGGCTATTTTTCTTGAGATATGTGACACTATCAAAATGAATGGGGTTTCGATGAAGCTATTCGGTTGAGGTTATTCCCGTTTTCACTTCGTGATAAAGCTAGGCAGTGCTTCAAACCTTTCCACCTGGAAGTATCACTAGTTGGAATGATCTCACTGAAAAATTCATGGCAAAATTCTTTCCACCTAGTAAGACACTTCAACTGAAAAGTGAGATTGCTCAATTCCATCAACTCGACTTTGAGCCACTCTACGAAGCTTGGGAGCGATTCAAAGAATTATTGAGGAGGTGTCCACAACACGGGTATACAGATTGGCAAAAGGTTCAGTATTTCTACAATGGTATGAATGGGCATTCAAGAACTATTATAGATGTTCCAGCGGGATGTACATTGATGGCTAAAACTCCAAGTGAAGCCATGCCTTTACTCGAAGAAATGGCTGTCAATAGATATCAATGGCCTTCTGAAAGATCTACGCCAAGAAAAGTTGCCGGTGTTCTTGAACTTGATACTATGTCCGCATTGGCCTCTCAAATTTCCGCTTTGTCAAAGCAAATTGCTACTCTAAGTTCGGGTGGAAAACAACAACCAGAAGCATTCATGGAGATAAGTCAAGAAATTGTGAATCCCGATACGGAGCAAGCGAATTATGTGAACAATCGGGGTTTCAATAATCGAGGGAATCAATTGCCGACGCATTATCATCCGGGACTTCGAAATCATGAAAATTTCTCGTATAGCAATACGAGAAATGTGTTGCAACCGCCTCCGGGATTTCAAAACCAAGCAAGTACGAGTACACACGTGGGAGAACAAAATCCGTCTTTGGAAGAATTACTTAGTTCATTCCTTGTAGAAACACGAGCAAGGATGAACATGACTGATTCTAACATGGACAAGCTCAGCTCGAGAGTTACAACAATAGAAGGTCACATCAACTCCTTGGTGACACAAGTAGGGCAATTAGCAACAACAGTGAATTCATTGCAGCAGAGAGGGAAATTTCCGAGTGATACGAGAGGTTAATCGAGGGAGCATTGCAATGCAATTTATGTAAGACCGGAGGTAGAAATTCAGCTTGCACCCGAACAATCGCCCATTTATGTGAAACTAGTGGAATCCAAGAAAATGAAGTTGGAGAAATTTGAGACTGTCTACTTGACAGAGGAATGTAGTGCAATAGTCCAGAGTAAACTACCTCAGAAAATGAAGGATCCAGGGAGTTTCACTATTCCTTGTATTATTGGAGGAGTTTTCTTTGAGAAACCACTTTGTGATCTTGGGTCCAGTGTGAATCTTATATCTCTTTCTGATGTGATGAAGTTTGGGCTCGGGGAGGTGAAGCCATCCAATATCACTTTGCAGTTTGTTGATCGATCCATCGCCTATCCGTGGGGAATCATTGAAGATGTATTGGTAAAAATTAATAAATTTGTTTTTCCTGTGGATTTTGTAGTGTTGGATGCGAATGAGGACAAGCAAATACCTATCATCTTTGGGCGACCATTTTTAGCTACATCACGAGCTTTGATCGATGTAGAAACAGGGGAGCTAACTCTGCGGGTAAATCCAGGAGAAAGTTGTATTCACTATTCATCCAACCAATATGCTAAAATTTGAATTAAATGATGGTAAGCAGATGGTTGGGAATATAGTTGAAGATATTGGAGGTTGGGGAGTTTCTAAGGGCAATGTGGATAACATGCCTATTGGAGCTCCAACTTGAGGAGAATCTGACAAAGTCTGGCTGAAGACTGTAAACTTAGCGCTTCTTGGGAGGCAACCCAAGCCCCCTTTATTGCTTTCTTAGTTTTAATTTAGTTAAGTAGTTGTTTTTGTTTTTTCTAAGTTTTTGCATTATTAGAAGTAAGTTGCATCACATTTCACCCCTCTTATTTGTGCAAATCCCACATATCTCACTCCATCGTCACAACGGAGCACTTTAACACCACACACACATTCTTCATCTCATTCACTCATTATTTGGTAAGTTTGCAACTTCCAAAAACCACCCCATGGTTTTCCCCATCTTGTGATTTTTGGTGTGATTGGATTGTAGAACTGCTAGGATAATTGTGTTGATGTATGGATTGTGGATTGGTTGATCATGCTAGACTTAGGTTTGGTGTTGAATTTTGGGTTTGAATTGAGTTATCCATTGCATTTACTATCTTTGCCCAAATTCATGCATATGAGGTGTTTGATGAAATGCCCCAATGACAGTTTCACATTATTTAGTGCTATTTTGCATCTCCATGCTTATCTTTTTGACATGGCACTATATTTTCTACTTGGGTGCATTTTGTATGTGCTGTGATTTTTGATTTCTCACCCATAACCAAGTTCCTTGGTTCCACGAGTTTTGTTTTCTTGTCTACCTTGCTAGGTTGCAAAGATGCGAAGCCAAAAAGGGGTCGGGCCAAGGCGAAGGGAAAGAACAAGACCACACCTCGGAGCATACAACGCCCACGGGCTTGTGCGCTAGGATGCATTTTGAGCTTATACGAGACACCTCATACACGTAGTGGTATCACATGACTTAAGGAGCCTTCACTCCTCGGCTACCAGGAAAGTCCTTTTTCCCACCTCTCCATTAGGGGTGAGCAAACGGTCGGTTCGGTCGAAAACCGAACCGAACCACAAAAAACCGAAAACCGAAATTGCTTGCCTCTTTGTAACCGAACCAAACCGCATTAGCTAGAAGAATCGAACCAAACCAAACCAAAATTATTCGGTTTGGTTCGGTTGATTTTCGGTTTATTGAGAAAGAGAGACCGAACGTAATTTGAACCTGGTGTAGAGGAAATGACTAGTCATAAGATGTGAAACCAATAGAAGTAACAAGAATCTTGACGGATGGAGTTACAACAGAACAAGTACCACAAAGTACTCGTCAAATGAAGAGGCCCATTCAAGCTCCTAAATGATGATAAGCAATTCTAATAAGTAACCATGTAGCGATTGCGACAGAGCCGGAGAGCGCCGGCCGTGCACGTGTCGGCAGATGGTGAGATTTGGAGTGTGGATGTTGATTGTTTCGAGAACTCCATGGATAGTTGCTAGGGCAAAGACGATGTGCAGTACTTTAGAACTCAATTTTCCGAAGTGGGTTAAAAATTAAATAATAGAAATTAAAATAACAGTAAAAGTACTATACATAAAAAGTGGAAATGCAAATAATCGGTTCGGTTCGGTTTAACCGAAATTTTACGAACAAAACCGAACCGAACCGAAAAATAATTCGGTTTTAATTCTATACACCGAACCGAAACCGTTTGCACGAAAAAAAAACCGAACCGCCGAACCAAATCCATCGGTTCGGTTCGGTTTTTGCCCGGTTTCGGTTTTGCTCACCCCCTACTCTCCATTGGGGACAATGTCGTTTTCGATTTGGGGGTGATCTGTTTTTATTCATCGAGTCGGGTCTTGAGTGAAAAAAAAGAGTCTAGAGTTGAGTCGGGCGTTTGTTAAACTGTGAAACCGCATAACTAAGTGAATTTGTTGAATATGAGTTGAGCGGTCAAAAGAGCATGTGTTTGAAGCGTGATTTAATCTTCTTTCCATTAATTCCATCTATATGCTTAACTCGATGATTTATTTGGGGATGATTTATGCAATTGAGTGGTTCCTTTATGATCCCACCGATGCTTAGAACTTGTCGATCACTAGTCAAGGCGAAATCTGGCGAAGTAACCATGAGGAAGTGATTTAGGCCATCTTTGAACAAGCTAGAGCCTAAAATGCCTACCTTTGCATTATATTTTCCTAGTGTCCCCCTTTGAGCCTTATAAACCCGTTTCTTTGGCAACCAATCGAATACCCAGAGCCTAAATGTGAAAATCCTAATTACCCATCACTCATACATACACACATAATATAGAAAAATGTTGAAGGTTGAGGAAGGGATGATTAGAAGGGTATGTGTTTAATTGAATGAAGTTGCCTGAGAAAAGAAAAGACGAAACCCCATGTACGCAAAAGAATAAGTTTGGGGGTTCCTAAAAAAAAGAGAAAAGAAAAAAAAATCAACGGGATTGAAAGTTCATAAACATTGGGGATGCCAAAAAAAAAAGTGAAGGGTAGTGCCTATTGATAATTCGAAGTGTTAATTGTGTGTTTGGGTGATTTGAGTCGCTTATTCGTGTATTTTCCTACCTTTCCCTAAACCCACATTACAAGCTTTAAAAGTCCTATTGATCCTTGTGTTACATTAGCCTACATTAGTGGAGATTAGTGTGAAAGACAAGCCTATGGAGTCTCGTAAACATCTTATCTCTATATTCAAAAAGTGGATCATCTTGAAAATACTTGATTGCGTGAATCTATCTGGATAATGAAAACGGGGTTGGCATGACCATTCCACCATCATGATCACATTGTGAAAATACGCGCTTGATTGATAGTGAAACAAAATTTGACGAATGAGTTTGGTTGTGAAGTTTTGCAGTTTGTTTGTATTGTTTTGTCTTGTATTTTTCATTTTAGAGTTGTAATTGCTTGAGGACAAGAAATATTCTAAGTTTGGGGGTATTTGTTCACTTGGTTTTATACCATTGATTTGGGCTTCCGATACTAGAGTTTTGTGTTGTTTTTGAGTATTTTGAGTCGTTTTTGTTATATCTCATAGGTTAGGCATTAATTTCCATTGTTTCGAGTCATTTGAGGAGTCAAGCCATGTTGAGAGCCAATTATATTGAGTTTATAGTCATATTAATGAATCGTGTATCAAAAGAAGTATAAACGATCAAACAACGAGAGATTGATTTGAAGAAACGTCCAAATGCGTCTGAAATTTCCATCATTGGCAGGGTTTCGTATTTTGGCCATAACTCTCTCTACAAAATTGATATTGAGGTGATTCAAGTGGCTATGGAAAACTAAGAGATAGAGCTACAACTTTGATGAAGGGCTCAAAACCAAATTCGGACATTTGGTGGGCGAAAAAAGCAGGCGGGCGCTGCAGCGCCCAAGACAGGGCAAAACACTCCAAAATTCACGTGGGGGCGCTCAATGCCCGGCGCTGCAGCGCCCGGGCGGCATTTTTTTGGGAAATTGCTGGGCGCCGCAGCGCTCGGGGGCGGAAAAACCTATGCTTACCTACTCCCTTTCTTGGATTTTTGTGGCATATAAATACTAGCCTTTGGGCTTGAAATGTGGGAGTTTGGAACCCTTGGGAAGAGAATAAACACAGCTACAAGACAAGGAATAAAGAATTGGGCATCTTGAGAAGAATTTGGAGAAGAAGATTGAAGGCTTCTATCATCTAGAAATAGAGAAGATCCCTCTACTCTTGTTTTTATTTTTGTTATTTTCTTCATATCTTGTAAGATGTATTATTGTATTTTCATGGATTTATTTTCTTTAATCATGAGCTAAACTCTATAATTCTAGAGGAATGATGTAATATATGTTTGAACTTATGTTTTGAGATTGTGGTTTGTCAATCTAGATCTATCAATTTATTTGTGCTATTTCGATCTATTGCTTCTAAATTACTTGATCAATAATTTAGATTGTTTGGTGTATTTGATTTGACACTTGAGAAAGGTAATTGAATACATGACCTTGGAATAGCATAACCTAGGATTTCATAGAATTGAGAGATTTGTGAATCCTTTGAAGTCCTTTATCAAGATTCATAGTTTTTATTGAGATTTTAATTGGTGATTTTTATAGAGATATTGATTTCCCAATTGAATCTAAAATCATTTGGCACTTGAGAGAGGGAATGATTATTGTAGAAATCTTGACTTATAAATTGGTAATTGATGATTGATAAACCATATTGATAACATAAAGGATAACTAGATTCATCATACCTCTAGAATTCATTTAATCATTTGGATAAACTCATTAATATTTTCATATTCTTGATTTATTTTTAGTATTTTTAGTATAATCACTCCATCATATATTGAATTTCTAAATAAAGTTAGACTACTATATTATAGTACTTAGCAATAATTCGATAATTATTCCCTGTGGATTCGACAACCTTACTACTCTATATTAAAACTTGACACCGTAGACTTGCGGTTAGAAAATTCTCTAACATAAACGAACCGAACTCGAGCCTAAGCTCGCGAGCCTGTAAACGAACATGTTCGCGAACTTTCGAGCCGAATACCTATAAGCTCGAGTTCGGCTCGTTTAAAAGTTCGAGCTCGAATTTTAGGCTCGAGTTCGGCTCGTTAAGCTTGATGAACGATCTCGAACGAATATTTTGTCGAACCAAGACTCGAATAGCTCGCGAGCGGCTTGGTTCCACACCTTCGCGCAATGCAAGCTCCTCGCCTCCTCCCCAATAAAAATGATTTGAATTACCAGGGATGGATTTCAACTTCATAATATGTATCAAACTTGTCTTTCCTGGTATACACATTTATATAAAATGTTTTGTTATATTAGAAAATGTGGTGTATATTTAAGTTTATTTGAGGAATGTGTTTCCTAGAGTAACTAGCATGTTTTGAAATATTTTACTAGAAAATAGTATTGTTTGTTTATGAATGAAAGTGAAACGTAAATTTTGATGAAATATTTTACAAGAAAATAACATTGTGTTTAATAAAGATTTATTTTATTTGGAGATGAAATGGAACTAAACATAAATATTTAACCTTTTTTTTGTTGACCAAAATTTTAAAACCTTTTGACATCTACCTCTCGTGATTTTTTTTTTTTATAAAGAGGAGGTCTTACACAGAGCTGGTCCTAAGTTTCGAGGGGCCTGAAGCGGGAGAAAAATGGGGCTCTTGTGTTGACATAAAAAAATAAAAATAATAAAATCAATGTTACAATTTTTTTATTTAACGTAGATAATAAGATATGTAATAACAAAAATATCATGCTCCAACTTTAATATTTCAGTCTTATTAAAATAAATTACGGAAAAAGATTGTTAATTATTATTGACCATAGGAAAATGACAAAAAAAAAAACAAATAAATTAGCTATAAAAAATTGATCTTCTTGCATTTTTACATTCTTCAATTCTATTTTTTGGTTTTGCAAAATGAAAAAAAAACAAATATAAATGATAGAATATAAAGGCGAAAAGAAAAGTTTCAATTATGTTTTTTGGTTTGCAAAACGGACAACAAAATAATAGCTAGGTAGAAAGGTAAAAAATAATCCTGACTTTGGAGTCCTTAAGAATAGAACTTCAAACCTTAGAGCATACACACAACACAGAAGCCGCTTGAATAACTCGGTTCTTTTGTCAATTTTTCAATTTTATTTTATATAGCCAATATATAAATATTAAATAATTGAAAAAAAAATTCCGAGGCCCTTGCTGACGGGGGGTCATGTGCGACGGCACCACCTTGGCCGCCCCAAGGCCATTCCTGGTCTTACGTGAGACCAACTCATGGATTTAAGTTTATGAGACGGATCCTAAACACATACAAAAATACGGATTATTTTTATAGGTATGGATTTCGGTTGAAATTCTATTTAAATAGGATCCGTCTTATTGATTATATTCATGAGACTGTCTCAAACAAATTTTTGTATTCTATAAATACATTCTGTCCATCTCCATGTGGTATAAAGATTGCTGCAAAAATTTTCCAAGTATAAAAAAACTCACCCTTAAACGTATTAATAAAATGCATGGCTGTATATTTATAATACTTAATATTAAAAAAATAAGTAAAGATCCAAAAAATAATTCTAAGAAACATTTTGCCAAATACTAAGATATAATCATAATTTGAAATTATCAAGAGAGGCATAGTTTAAATTACATGATTACAAAAATATTTGACTACAAGAATGTACAATATATACAATTCTTTTATGGAGAGAAAAAAAAACCTCCATAGTTTAGAAAATTAAACTTTGCAATTAAATTTAGGTCTCTGTAATACCCAAAAAAAAATGGAAAAATACACTTAGATCTCTCACTCTTTTCATAATTGTTTTCAATAATATGATTATTATTTTGTAATCCAAAAAAAAAAGAATATGATTATTATAACATATAAATATTAGTATTAGTCTAATATTTTTTATATTATTCATGAGGCCATAAACCTTAAAGTTTGTTCCACTTATTTATAAAGGACATCTATTTTCAAAGAAAAAAATTAATAACTATAATTGGTTCACTTGGTATTTTAACGAAATTATATTATGATTCTTGATCAAATTAGGCTAGATATTTGCAAAAAAAAAAAAAAAAGACAAGATTTTTGGGGTGAACAAAGCCGAATAATGAACAAATAAATAATAAATAAATAATAATATTTATGTACCTGTTGCTGCTCCCGATTACATCGCCTGCGGATCATTTTCTCGAGCGGGTCCCACGGCCCGAATCCAATACTTCCGACATGGCAGTTTCTCTTGTGGGTCCCACTCTAAGCTGACGTGGACCGGACCCACCTGAAAGAATAGCGAGATATTCTCCGTCGGTTTAGCCAAATCGGACGGTGGAGCTTTTTCCTCCAGTGGGAGTCGCTATCGGCCAGAGTCGGTTGCCTGTGGATCTGAACGATATTCCTTCGCATCAAGACTTTTTACTTACATGTCATTTTTTCAAGTAATCTTTTATTTCTTTTTTCTATATCTTTTATGGTGTAAATTGAAATAATTAAATGAAGTAAATTAGAATATATATCGTAAAACATCCATAAATTAGTAACTTTTCTAAAATAATAATTTATTCGGGCAAGATGCAAAATTGGTCCTGCAACTATAGCGCGATAGCAAAAGGGTCCTGTAAAAATCACAATTTGCAAAAAGGTCTTGTAACTGTTGCAAACTCTCAATATTGGTCCTGCAAATTACACGATTTGCAAAATAGTCCGGTAACTATATGAAAATCTCAATTTTGGTACTAATTTCACCGGATTCAATCATGTGAAGGACACATGTAACTCCCATTCAAGATGACATTAGGACCAAAATTGATATTTTCATATGGGAATAGTTCAAGACTATTTTGCAAACCGTGCATTTTTCAGGACTAAAATTGAAATATTTACATAGTTACAGGATCTTTATGCAAAACTTAATTTTTACAGGATTGTTTTGCTAACGCCTTAGTTATAGGACTAATTTTGCAATTTTTACCAATTTATTCTGATCCCAATTTGGCTACTTTAAAATTTTAATAATTCGATTAAATAATAAGATAATAATTTTTAGGAAGACCGTTATATAAATATATAATATATATTCATGTGAATATCATAATTTAATAATTTTATGAAAGTTTAATCTCGATGAATTTCATCTCTAACTTTTTCATTGCATTCGAAAAAGCTCATGTGATAGTGTTCTGGAACTGCAACAAAAATTTGTGAATAGTTGTTGATTGTTTCATCCCATATTAGAATGACATTCATTGATTTTTCATTCAATTAGAATAATATTCGCCGAATCGAGAAAGGACTATCTAATTTAATAAAACTAGATTTTATGATCCCAATTTATTAATTTATAGAGGTTTTGTTGTACTTTGTTATGGGAAATTTTTTTAAACCTTGATTGGATATCAAATCGAACAATTAATTGTGTCATTGGTTTGACAGGTTGAATCACTATATATATGTGTATTGTATATGATCTTTCGTATACAGACCAAGATGAAAATAATAAAAAGAGTGGGCCAACATGGATCTCGACCTGAATGGCCTACCCGATAAAGCTAGGAATGGAAATTTTGAGCTCCCAACCCTGGCTTTCGCCCGAGTTACTCAGCCGAGCTTCGCGGGCCATGATATGGCGGGATATTTAGCATGAGAAGTCAGATGACCATTAATTCAGACATTAGAAATTAATGTCCATCACATTCGTCACTCAATTCACCATCTAACGCTTTTTCCTTACAACTAAGGGATTAGTTGGGTAATCATTCTAGAAATAATTACAGCTACACCTAGTAGTAACTAAATGTACAGGATTATCGCTACTATAAATACCTCTATTTATGAGAGAATGATAATTGACATATCTCTATACTAAAAGCATTTAAGAGAGCATTTATTGTTCCGAGCTAATAAAAAACCACATATGAATTAGTTTTATCATACTTTACAACGCTTTTATTCATGTTTCAATCTTAGTCAATCATTGCACACGTGAACTATAGACCCATAATGTCATTTTCTTTATTTGACACGTGAGACCTTCGAATCCAATATCTATATATACTTATACGTAAAAAGTTAGGTATAATACAGAATTGACAATATGATTAAAATAAAACTAAAAAATAATCTCTAATTGTATGTAAATAATTTAGAGATCAAACAATGCCTCAATGATTGTTTATCATCTATTGAGATAGCACATTTGATATTGTAATAGCATAGTGATGCCAGCCACATGACACTTAATTATAGTAATTAGTAAGTGATGATAAAAATAAATAAATTATACGACTAATCTTTTAGAAGATCTAATATTTGTCCGTATTTAAGAGAATGTTATTTTAGAAAGTAGTCGCAATGCAAAGAAAAGAATGGGCAATGCACGCTTCTGTACAAAATAATTCGTATAACAAGAACATTGTACCATCTTAGTACTTAATAAAATAATCTCGCACGTTGGAAAGTTAACCAAACATAATAGTACAACTTTCCAACCTTACCATTTTGAATATAAGGTCTGAGGAAGACATAAAAAAGGACGAAATAAAAAACTCGTCGACTTGTCTCCAATACCAAATAAACAATCCATGGTGTATGCTCAAACCCAATGTTTTTAAATTGGGATATGACATTGAACCGGATTAATAACTGAGTTATGGAATCACTGGTTCAGCCGGTTGAGCCGTTCTAAAATAATGAATTGACCCATATAAATATATATATATATATGTACATATGTAAAAGATAAATATAAATACAAATGTAAAAAATAACAAATAAAAATAAAAATGAAACCTAATTTAATATATTATAATATCCAAGCATATATATAAATCGAATATAAGAAAAAGTTATATGTAAATTTACCAAATACTTTTTTCGTTCAATTTTTGTATTAAGAATAAAAAGACTTTGTTTAAAAAAAATTGATCCAGGTTAACTAGGTTATTAGGTTAACGATTTCTGGGTTTGATTGGGTGGTAACGATTTTAGCCACCCAATTTTTAGTCTATTGGGCCTTATGAACCATAACACATCATTAATTAATATCTTTTCTGAAAAATTAATATTTTTTAAAATAACCATTAATTGATAGTATTCATGATTCTTTATTGTAAATTGATAGTTATTCTACCCAAAGCTGACAATTTTCAGTCCCATTCGACCAGCCCGAGAATTGGGCTGAACTAGGCTATGTTTTCACAGGCCCGAAGTGAGTCCCTACTTTGGCTCGGCTTGAAGCCCGAGTGGCCCGACATATTTTACACATAAAAATATATTTTGGGTTGTGTTGGGTCAAGGAAAATATCAAAATTGGTGATTTTTGGGCCGACCCAATTTTGAGCATTGGCCCAATGGACTCGGACCGGGCCAATCGGGTCCGAGCTTTAGCCAGCTATAAATTTCTACCCTACCCATATAAATAATGTCCAAATTTTCGTGTTACACAAAATTATATGTCATTTTAGTTTAAGACCACCGCTACAAGATTCCATGAAATTATTTATCGACCCTTTTCCTACTTTTCTACCCTTTAATATTTTGCTTTATCTAGCTAGTTATATGAATCCATCGAAAGTCACTTTTAAAAAATAAAGGACATCTCCCCTCAAACTCGAAAGTAAGTTTGAAAAATCAGTATAATTCATGATTAGTTTATTGGTAGTATCATACTATCATATTCTTGAATTTCTCAAGTCAAACTTTAATTGGACATTAGCAATTGTCTTTTTCTCGATTGTCTGCCATTCAATAAATTTTGGCCTCTTTTGCCAAAATAATTTGTGGGGAAATCAAAATTCTTGTATATCGAGGACCACAAAGAATTTATTACATACATGGACTAATGGAGCAAAAAATACGGGAAAAGATTGAAAATAGCCTAAATTTAAAGTCAACTTACAACTTTAGCCTCACTTATTCAAAAGTTTCAAAAATAGCTTTTTCATTTGATAAAACCCCAAAATACCCCTTATATTGAATTAAAGGTAAACTAATGGTTTTTAAAGGTTTTAGGGGCCGAAAAAATGGTATCAGAGCCTAGGTTTATTAAGAACTTTTAGTTAAATTTATTATGTTTATGTAATTAACAATTGGTGAGGAGAAATTACTCCGAGATTATGGATCCGGACCGATGTCCGAGATGTACCACTTACAGGACATATCGTCAAATATTGACGATGTATGTACAAGAACACCTTGACCAGGTTTCATATTGGGAATACCAACATGAAGAAAAGGAACAAGCGAAGTGAGCCGAACGGGAAACTTAAGCGTCAATGCAAAATGCGAAAGCAAAATATTATAAGCGATTCTTGATGCTTAACGGATCCTATATGTTCACTTGATGAACCTTCAAGAAACGGTTCATGAAAATTCACATCGTAACAATGATTACGATGGAGTACCACAAATGGAACGAGATATCTTCCAGACAAATCTAAGTTCTCGAGAAGATCTTAGAAGTCCGTAAGAAGGCGGTGCGGAATTATCGAAGGAAACTCTTGAACTCCTTCATGATACTCGAGAAACAAGTCAAGAACAGGGACAGGCCGAGTTCATGGGAGGAAGGAAACGTATTGATTTTGGGACGATTACCCTATTTACACCAAAAAGGAAACCAACCAGAAGTTATATGAAAGATGACGAGATGAGGAAAAGCTCATTGCTCTAATCAAGGAAAATCCATCAAAAATTAAAAAAAGATGGATATTGAAAAGATGAATCTTAAAGATCTACATGACTGTTAGAATCCTTGGCGGGATTAGGTATTGTAGATTTAAAGATGAAGCGGTGAGAATCAACTTTGGTTACCTATGACCCACAAGTAGACCAATTCCACCACCACCGCCACCGATTAATCTAACGTCGAAGAAATGCGGGTTCGCATCATGGAGCTCGGGGCGAGAGGATGCCCCATTTGGGGATTTCACGACCGAGAGTGATCCACTTTCAGGAACAGGAGGTCGAAACCTCTTGTAGGAACTAGACAACCTCTTTGGAAGGCCGAATGTTTATCAGGGCGTCTTATGGAAGATCACACCTCGACCCAATACATCCATATGGGTTGATGTTAAACTGGACATCCCAGATTTTAAAAAAGAGAAGTTCTTATTGATGAATGGGCTTCAACTATGAGAATTTAAAGCAGAACCCTCGATCTTACAAAGGATTCATTCATTTTACTACTTGAAATGAGTCTTGAAGGATCGGTGAAGATTGCCTGGGATATGACCGATGCTAGTACGAAAAGTTCGGTCACATCAGGGGAATCACTTAAAGGAATTGTCGATGGTATGGCAAAACTATTCAAAATCCAGTTCATCGGCAAATGTTATTTCGAGGGATTAGAGGATGAAAAAGAAAAGAGATATAAACAAGCCCTCTATAGCCTTGAGTTCTTTGGATATTTGTCATATTGACGAATATATCAAGTTGTTCACCGAATCTAGGTGGAAATCCAAGATTGAGGAAAAAGAAGCTGCACAACTATTCTTTGCCAAGATTCCGAGTCCCTCGGAGAGAAATGCTTATCGGAATACAAAGGGTGGAGTCAAGTAGAAGCGTGGCGAGAAAAATGTCTTTCCTAAAGGCAAGTTATTTGAATGATGTTACCAAGCAGCTCTATACAAGAATTACAAAAGATTAAGAGGAATTAACAAAACAGTTCCTCTATGTTGCGTGGATAATGATATCCCAACAGTTGTGGGAGGTCAACCAAGGCGGCACAAGAAGAAAAATGATAGAAGCCATCCATACCGCCGAGGAAGCAACAAAAGAAGCAGGTCTTCATGGAGACCTAGAAGGTTCTGGTCAAAACAAAAAGCCCGAAGTTATAAATCGGGGCAAAGACCAAGTCAAAGCGGGAGTAGAGCCTCATCATCGGGTTCTAATCAAGCAAGTACCGCAGAAATCCGAGGAGAAGAACTTTCGGGCGGGCTCATACTAGAGCTAATGAAAGTTTCAAAGATCAGAATTGCTGGACATGTGGAACAAGAGGGCATATCTCAGCGGATTGCCCAGACAATAAAAAATGATGAGTCGGTAGACAGTTCGAGGCCACACGAGAAATAGAAGAAGGCATGTCATTATCGTGGATTTAATACGGTGTATCAATTTGAGGATATTCCCTCGGATGAAAGCATCTATGAAGAAGAGATCTATTTACGATGATGGAAGTGAATCCATTTTAATCGAGTGAAGAAGAAATTCTTCAGCGGGACGGTCGGGGAGGATATGTCGATTCCTCTCTCACACTACGGTGTCTCATAAGACTCTTATGAGAATTATGAAGGAAGATCCAAAGCTTCAAATATATGATGGATTTACAATTGGAGCGATGGAAAAGGCTTTGGATAAGATTGGTTTGCGTAATAGAAAACACCAAATTATCCACCGGTAACAACCGGAGAATTTGCCATTCAATGGAGTTTACCGGGGAACCCGATCGAGACGCAGCGATTGGTCCCTATTAGAGAAATCCGAGGAGATCAAAAGCAGGTTAAAAGAGAAGTTGCAAATACACTCTCATGGATTCATATTGGAGCCATAAGAGTCATTATTAAAGCAACATTCAAAGAAGGAATAGATTCGCCACTCAATCTGGCTATATTTGACAAGCGAATCTTAAACCTCAAGGATTCATACCTTGGAGCGATTCTGAGGAAATTTGTATGCTGGGAAATTGACATTTAATGTCTATCCTAGAATTGCATACAATCTAGGAGATCGAGATTTTAGTAGAGTCCTAATCCTTCATCAAGATTTTAAAAGAGTCAAGTTGATGAAAGAAGGGAACAGACCCTACTCGATCACATACAAGATATCCTACGCTCTCTCGAATACACATCATTCAGAAGTATTCTTGAGAAAGGAATTTATTGAAGTCCTAAGGATTTTCGAGGACTTTGCCAGGGTGGTTTTACTAGAGATTATTGAGTCTCCAACTATCAAGGAGATCGATATGAAAATACAAGATCAACCAGTCTTCAACAAAAGTAGAAGTCTTAGAGTTGAGCTAAGAAGGATGTCTTTCCAACAGGACAGAATGACGAGTAGCAGCCGTTGGGAAGAAAGGAGACCAAGTACAGTTCAGCGTATCCCAGATGTTTTCAAAACTGCAGGAGATCTGAAATGTCCAGAAGGATGGCGAGAAGTGGAAGTAATATTCGACATCACTCAAAATGATAATATTTTTCCTTGTGATGTTCTATATTATCTCCAACAACCTATAGTTGGAAGATATAAAGGAAGCCTGAAGATATGAGAAATTGAACTTACTATCACAGGAGTTGCAGGGAAGATCCCAGAACAATTAATACTGGGAATTGATTTTCTTGAGGATCACAAACCTTTGGAAAGATTACAAGACGGAATGGAGTTCACAGTGGCTGATAAAATATACAGAATCAGATGACCATTAGTCCATTCTTTATATACATTTCTATCGGAATGTTATATGTTGAATACTGGTAGAGTATTTCGCCGCCTATATTGATTTAGGTGCGGAATATGTACGCTTTGCCAAAAGCAGATGTTTTTCCTAAAGAAATTGGAGAAGATTTACGACTATTGCGGGAAGAGATTTCTCTAAAAGGATTCTTATCATTAACAGGGGAATTAAACAAGCAGAAATCATGATCGGAGGCGCAAACGGTACCCCATGGTACAAGGTGAAAATGCCACCAATCTATTTCCATGATACAGGTGCAGATATTTTGCTAGGAAACAATTTCCTACAAACATTCAAGCGATTCACACAGGAGAATGAGATAAGAAGACTTATTTTCACAACATTATGTGATCATAAGATTATTGTCCAAAGATCGGGAGGCATTTTACGACAAAATGCCCATTACTTTTCGCAGCAAAGCGTGGTGATGAAGCCAAACTTCGCAATCCAAAATGGCGGATCGAAGGAAATTTGGTGAAGCTTTATTATCTTATAGACAATTTGGTTCTAGTCGGAAGGATCAAAAGATATGGGATAATAACTTGTATTCATTCAGAGTACAAGGAGAAGAACGAGTCACTGTAGAAGCCATTGCAGAATTATGGATGAGTCTAATGGAGAATCCACAGAGTAACGTGACCATAGAGGAACAAATATCACTCGAGGATATCAAGAAGAAGATCCAAATGAATTATAACGAAGATCCTTTGGCATGGTGGGGACGAGAATGAGCTCAAAACATCCTTAAAGGTTAAACTGGAAAGAGTACGAGTTCGTAAGATTCAAACCAATCCTTATGAACCGGGAGGATCGTGAGGATATGCGAGAAGATCTTAAGGAACATCTTGACCTTAAGTTAATTTCACCAGGAGTTTCTCCATACAACAGTCCAAGGTTCTTAGTCAGAAACCATGGAGAAATCAAAAGAGGAAAGCCAAAACTTGTTATTAATTATAAGAGAATTAATAACATTTTGGAGTTCGACGGATACTATATCCCAAGCAGAGAACATTTGGTCAATTTGTATCAAAGGTGCCAAGATATTCTCAAAGTTCGATTGCAAATCCGGATTCTACCAGATTAAGATGGATGAAAAAAGCAAGAAGTTCACAGCTTTCTCTACACCACAATGACACTATATTTGGAACGTAATGCCTATGGGATTGGCTAACGCACCCCAGATATATCAAATGAAGATGGATAATCTCTTCAAAGATTATTTGATTTCATGTTCGTATATCGATGACATTCGATCGCATCAAAGAACATGAAGGAGCATCTTAAACATTTGGAAATATTTTAGGATGTCTGTCACGAGGAGGATTAGTCTTTCGGAGAAGAAGCGTGATTACAACAAGATAGATTGAATTCCTAGGAATTGAGATCGACGAATCACGGAATCATCCTACAAAGTCATATTGTAGAAAAGATAGGGATTTCGGATACATTGAAAGACAAGAATCACTTGAGTTTTCTTGGAGTTGTTAACTTTTCTTTGGAATGTTTATAAACAATCTAGCTCATTACTGAGGAAGGTGTTTAGCCCATTGCTTAAAAAAGATGCAGATTCAAATGGGAGAATGAACATCGAAGGAATTAAGCGGCTTAAAGAAGTTTGCAAAAAGCTTAGAAACTTGCAATTCCACGGGATGAAGATGAACTGTTCTTTACACGGATGCGAGTGATTATTGGTGGCGCGATTCTTACAAAAGCCACACCAAGCGGAGAAGTGCCATGTAGATATTGCGGTCTATTTACGCGGTGAAGCAACTCGGTGGCATATCAACGAGAAAGAATTTTTGCAATCGAAAGGCTTTCAAAAAATGACCTTTATTTCTATTGGCTAAAAAGTTTAACTTAAAATTTGATAATTCAAGTGTCAAAGCTTTTCTGAAAAACAAAATTGAATCAAAACCAGAAAAGCTAGGATACTTATATGGCAAGCTGAATGTCAATATTATGATTATGATATTGTCATTATAAAATCTCATGAAAATGTTCTTGCAGATTTTCTAACAAGAGATAGAGGGAATTGAAGCTGATTCCATCCTCACTGCATCAAGACATCTTGGAGACCGGTGGAAATGCTAATCCGAGAATTTGATACCCTGGTCACTAATGTTGATTTGGTAGGAAAATTACAAAGGAATGATCGGGACAAAGTAACCGATCGATATACGAGCATGTGTCCGGTCTCACTCTCGGTGAGAACGGCATTTCAAAGGCCACTCCTCCGGCCGCTAATAAGCAGAACGGAGCATTTAGAGCCTTGAGGCTCCCAACCAGAAAGCAGAGGATTCTAGTACTCTCAAAGCACAAGTCTAAGTCTGGCGAGAAATGTTGGCCCGAGGAAAAGCGATACTCGAGTCAAATCCCGAGTTATCACATCAATCCAAAGACGTCAGGGGTAAGGGCGGCGAGATCAATCTTAGGCCTATGATGGACACTTCTAAGGTTGATATTTACGAGATTAAAGTTTCTTCTTCTTGGCGGGAATACCAGGCATTTAATTGGGAGAAAACTGATTACCAAGCAAGGGATATCTCCGGAAAAAATAAATATTGATATTTCTCGAAAATATCGAGGGTTTGGATGTTACCAAATTCCGATACTGAAGAAGTGAAGAGGTGGTACAAGTTTGGGCTTTGGCCTCGATCTATACTACTTCACCAGCTTAGGAGATCACAAAATTACCAAAATCGATCCAGGAGCGATTATGACGAGTCTTTGCCGGTCTAACAATGATGACCTAAAACGAGGGGATACATTGGGCGTATTTCATAAGTGCAAAGAACAGAGCCGTCGGAAAAGGTGGACATGAACTTTGCCATTACATCAAAGCCGGCGACGGATGAAAGAGCCTTCAAAAATATCAAGGAGGCTAGTTCGGAAGAAGTACAATTGGCCATGACCTTCACCGAAGATCGATTACTACAAGAAGGGCATGGGGATTGTGGGTGCTGTCTCTTGAGATGGACAAAGTCAAGTTTCCGTTCAAGTTTTATCAAAATTCGGTGAACGGATCATTCTGTTGAATACTATGACACGGGGAAAAACTACAAGATTCATGAAGACCGTGGGAAAACAAGCTCACAGGGAGTAAAGAAACTCGCGAAAAATACGCAATATGGCTCACATCGGCCATTGGGAACTTGGTCCTGTCCGAATGTCAAAACCGAAGGAACGAGAATTTGGCAAAGGATTCCGGCCAAAAGTCGATCGGAGAAGACCCGTGACGGAGAAGAAAAGTCACGAAGTATCAAAGTTTGGGGACCACCAAAAAAGTAGATTCCCCAACAAAGCTAGTGGAGACATGTGACTCAGGACAGGTAACAACCCACTCAACAAAAAGACAGAAAGTGGGTCCATAAAAAATACCGTCCAAAGTATTACAAGACAAAGGACGAGTCAGCAGGATTTGGAAGTTTGTATAAAGAACTTCGGATACCAGACAAGATGGGGCCAATCCATGTGAAGAAATGGAAAGACCAACTAATTGCTGCAAGTGGAAGCAAGCAATAATTCAAGAGTTTGATGTAAGCAGTGACATCTTACATTTCAACAAGAACTGAAGTCCGAAATTGAAATCCGGACTTACATCTATTTAAACCAGAGTTTGAAGGAGGCTGAGGACATCGAACATTTCCCTTAGTCTTCTACAATAAAATTTCTTCTGTAATATTATTGAGTATTTTGAATTTCAGAGAGTGTTTTCAGTTTTTAGAGTTTAGTTTTTTTAATTTTATGTACAAGAGTGTGATAGCCTTTATGAGAGGCTAAACAAGTTTTCTCCTCCCAAAAGGAGATTCTGCGATGTAATAAATTTTTCTTTAAGTTCTTAATAAAATAAAGGTTGTTTGTTCAACATGTGTTCATAATGTACTATTGATCAATCCCCTTTGAAGAATTACTTTTACGCCTTGGAGTAGAAACGAACTAAGGTTGTCTTTGAGCGGTTTACGGGAAGGAGTCGGATAACTTGAGATCATCTTCCCCGAGGTGAGGTTGAGCAGTGAGGAGTTGTTTGTCAAATGATCCGGGGCGAATTTTCCGTGGTGGCGTTGCGAACCACTTAACCCGGTGTTGTTTCGGTCAGAAGAGGTATGAATTTTAAGGGATTTATTAATTTTACGGAAGCATGTTGGGCCTGGTATGGTCGTAATGGACTATTTCCGTTTTCACCTGTAAACCTTAGTTTGGAACTGATAATACAGAATCGAACTTCTTTTAATTATATAACCTGTTGAGTTTATTGGCTGGAAACCTGACATGATCTTTTTAAAACCTCTGTATGGAGACTGGATCTAAGTAGGTGTAACAATGTCACGAATGAAACAGGTTACAGAACTTGAAAGTGTTCCTATTCTGTGAAATCTGGAATGAAATTAATCATTTATTTCCTTATTTGTTATAAAGGGTATAATGGGAACTTCAGTGCATATTTGAATCCTTTTAATAAGGAAGACCATAGTTGTAACTGAAACATGAAAAAAGGCCATTCTTAAACTTACCTAAAAATACCAAGGAATTGAATTTCCTCAAGGGGGATGAATAATGTTCCTGTCTTTTAATCGGGATAATAATACATTACATTGAAATATAATTGATAAATACTAATAACTTACTCTTTCAGATATGAGAAACATGGTTAACTAGTAATTAAACTGTAACTCTTTTCATCTAAAAAAAAAAAAAAATAATGTAACTCTTTAATAAAAGCCATAAAAATACGGCTATGGGGCAGAGACCCAAAGTTTAACGGCCACCACCACGATAAGATGCAACTACCGCCCAATCGGAGGACACCACTTCCCCATGAGAGAGAAAAGGGCTCGCCCTCGCCGCCGGAAGAGGGGTTCTGTCCCCTGAAGAAGTTCACCTGACCTGGGAAGTCTTCCAAGCTTTGTTGGACGAAGCTGTCCGGAATGCTCTGAAGCATCAAGCTGCGGCCTGAGCCGCGGGGAAACCGCCCCGAGCTCCGGCCACCATTGAAGAGATCAAGGACGCGACGAGAACCGTGAAGAGCCGCCACTAGCTGAAGAATCTCAAGCTGCTAGTCGTAGAGCCAGGAATCAGCAAGAAGAACTATCACATTATATTGAAGACGGGAGGCCAGCCCCCTCCTCCAGGAGGGGCGCCGCCTCCGCCACTACCAAGAAGGGCGGCGCCCCCTTCTCCTGGGGGGCTCCGCCTACGGAAGAAGGTCACTAGATTCTCGTAAATAGATATTCATCTACATTTAGTTTGTGTAAATTTTTTGTGAATTTCTTCTGTATTTATAGATGTATTTTCCTCTTTCTCTCTCAAACTCCACGAGAAATTGATGAAAATTGATGAAAAATTTGGGCAACCCACTAATAAACTATTGCGAAAGCTTGGTTTATTTGGCTTTCTTGGAATTACTAGGTATTAGCGCCATTCACCATGCATATAAACTGCTTAAATTAAGCAAAATCTTATAATAGTAAATGAACTGTTCTGGCAGGATTTTGGCATCATGATTTGCATGAAAAAGGTCTTTTAAATTATTCAATTACATGCATCTAGGCATATGAGGCTATTGTGAGCATCTCCAATACTAAGGTTCATATGGAGGTTTTAAGGCAAAAATTTGGTTTATATAAACCACATCCCATTGTGGATGAAAGGTTTATAATGATGTGGCATAAACCAGTTTATGTTTCAGGTTTATGGCAAAGATTTTTTTTTCTTTTTTTTCTTGAGTAATGCATAAATATTTTAATATTCAATAGTTTGCTTTTAATATTTTATATTCAATGGTTTATCAAATTTGTGGGGTTTATGGATTGTGGAGCGGGTTTATCAAATTTGTGGGATTTTTCTTTTGATGCAAGATCGATATGACGGTGACGTGTCGCACATAAAAAACTCGCAATAATAAGTTTTTATTTGATGCGGACATTGGAGATGTCATATTAGATTGTATAACACTATTAAAGGGTGCTCATAGTAACTAAGCCAAATAGAATAAATCAAAGGGATGACCAAGACTTGAACTTTTTAAATAGTATCTGTGTCTCTCAAATTTGGTAGGATTAGTTCAAAAAAAATTACAAATTACTGTAAAATGCCAAACTAAAGTACTAACTTCATTGGAATAAAGCAGCTTGCTTTAGGCCCCAAGAGTTACTAATTTAGTAATTTACTTATTTATCTAAGGCATTGGACATGATAACCACTCATTAAAATGAATTTGTGAAATAATTAGTAAGATTTGGATTGCGTTTGAGGTGAAAGAATTTAAATATTACAAAATTAATAATTTAAAATAACGTTAATTATAAATCGTTCATAATATTGAAGATTAAGTATAAAGTGAGCATAATAATGAAGAAGGATTACAGGATTTAAAATCTGTTATAACCTGAAATTCTATAAACAAGTCCCACAAATTATTTTTTTATTTTCACACTTCTCATATTAAAAAATATATATTTCAAATAAACAATATTAGAAGAACACATGAATGACAGTCAATCGGTTTCTAACAAAGATCAAATAAAATTATATATATGACAGGAGCATGAAAAAATCAACACACGAACGGATTTGAATTTATTAAGCTAAAGCAACAATAAATTTAAGTTAAAAATGCCAGACAAGAAAATAATGGAAATATGTTGTTGGAGTCGAATAATTGAAAATTCAATACCCAACAACTAAAACATGAACTGGGCCATACTTAATTCAACATTTTGTAGGCAGCTCCTGGAATTAGAGTTGGCAATAGGCCGGGTCATTGGGTCCATCGGGTTTTGAAAAAATTGGGCTGGGCCTATTTGCCGGGCTGTGGAAAAGGTTGGTCTAGACCAGCCCCTTTATAGAATGTATGTGGCAAATATTTTAGGGTCAGGCTGGGTCAAATAGGCCCGCCTTTTTGTCCTAGAAAAATACGGTCAGTGCCCAACCCATAACTCGGGTCGGTTTGGATTTTACCACCTCTGTCTGGAATCACAATGATCGACCAGTTTAAACTTGGGAAATTGCCCCTCCATAAAGGGTATTTTTGAAAAACGCCCCAAAGTATTAAAACTTGATTTATGCCCCTACATCTCAACTGCCCACCAAATTTTGTTTGGATAAAATCCAAATTCACAATTATTTTTATACATTTTAAGAACAATTATAACTATATCTAACAATGTCAAATTATATCGACTCAAAAATTCCTAATCGGGCTAGTTTTGATGGTGTTCATTATATTTGATTGAATTTGAGTAAATTTTATTTGAAAATGGTAAATTGGCCAAATTTTAAGGATTTTGTAGAAAAGCTATAAATTGACATTGTCAGATATAGTATAGAGAATGAATAAGTATTTGTAATTATTCTTGAAATTTGGAAGAAAAAAAATTACGAATTCGATTTTATTCGAATAGAATTTGGTGGACAGTGAGGTGGATCATCAGATGGGCAGTTGGGGTGCAAAGACATAAATCAAATTTTAATAATTTGAGGCATTTTTCAAAAATACCCCCAGATGGAAGGGTAATTTCCCAAATTTCCCCTTCTTGCATAAATAAACCCATAATATAATACCCCACAAATTAAATAATTGAACATGCCAAACAACGTTATGCTTTGCCAAAACATGTACAGTTATGAGGAACAATTCAATAACTCTTATCACAAGTACAAATCCTCAAGCAGAGTAGATCATATTTTTCAGAGTGGCTTTCCTATGTATCAACATGTAATATGTTTGCAAAACTAAGCAGCAAAATCAAGAAGAAAAAGCAGGAAAAGTGCTTCTCGAGATTTCATTACAACAGGGGATTATCTCATTTACACGACGTATAATCTGTCATACGGTCATCAAATCCTGAAAGACAACAAGAAATGCGAAGGGAGATGAGAGGATATTCGGTGCTCTCTGAAAGAAAGAGCTTATAGTTACTAAATGATGTTACATATACTGTTACTGTGATAACTTATGAACCGAAACGACCCATATCATATTCTTTTTTTTTAATAAGTGAAAGTCTTGATTGTTGGGGAGGAGATAAATTTCAAGGCCTGATAGATATCGGGTTGAACCCCGGTGAATACCCTTACAAAAGGGTGAAGCAATCTGAGCTACAAACTCGTGGTGACCCATATCATATAACAGTTGTATCTGAGAAAATTGGAAAATGGTATTTCATTGAAATAAAAGATGTGGAAAAGAAAAAACGAAAAACGAAAAAGTCGGGCGATCTTGTAACTAGGTGCAAATTTTGAGAAAGCCAGTGGCGTTAACATACAATCTAAAATAAAGACAACCTGAAGAATCCAATATTTCAAATAAGGAAAAATAAAAGGCCACTAGAGTAATTTGTTGGGCTTCTCAGAATTATTACGATAAAAATTCCCACAAGAGCAATTTTTCTGTGGAGATATAGCCTAAGACTTCATGTATCTTTATTACTGCGCCATTACTCAATAAGTAATTAGAAAACCTAAATCCTGAAATTACGACGATCTAGGTAATATGTTGATGTTACAAAAATTAGAAAAAAGAAAATAAAACGCACCTAAAATGTAGCTTATAAGTAAGGGTTAATAACAAAAATCTTTTTCAAGAACAAAATCCTGAAAAAATTCCTTTTAAACATAAGCTACAACCATCCGTTCTTGCCTATATGAGATTTCCTATTTCAAACTATGTATCTTCTCGTATTTCAAATATCATTCATGTGCGCCAAGTGTATTATTGACGTCATTAATTTACACTTGAGTTCGTCTATTAAGATATAGTGAGGATATAATCCCAACTGGTTCTTGCCACATTAGTTTTAAGCAACAGCCAAGGAATTCCATTTGACTTCAAACAAAGCAAATGCAAAATATTAAAATATAATTATATTATTTGAAGTAAATATATATTTTGTTACTGAAGTTTAATTGAAATCCAAACATAGGATTCTGAATTCTCTAGCTGTTTTAGCCAAAATCTGGGCATTCTTTGCACTGATCCACTAATAAATTATTCCCAAAGCTTGATTTATTTGGCTATATTTTAATATTACTAGGAATTATGCACCAGTCACCGTGCATCTGAGGCATTAAAATAAGTATAATCTGCTTAAATTAAGCGAAAGTTTATAATAGTAAATGAACTGTTCGGGCAGGATATTGGCATCATTTGCATGAAAATGTTTTTAAATTATTCGAAAAGACTGGTTTATTCATTCAATTACATGCATCTAGGCATCTTTTGTTAGATTATAATAGCATTATTAAAGGCTGCTCATAGTAACTGAGCCAAATAGAATAATCAAAGGATGACCAAAGACTAACTTTTTAAATAGTACTTTGTGTCTCTCAACTTTGGTATGATTATTCAAAAGATTTGACAAATTACTATAAAATGCTAAATTTAAATTACCAACTCCATTGGAATATTAAAGCAGTTGCTTAAGCCCCAAGAGCTGCTAATTTACTTATTTATACTAAGGCATTGGACATGATAAATTGATAACCCCTCATTAAAATTTGTCACGTGAATGCTATGGAATTGCTCAAAAATGAATAATATGAGATAATTAGTAAAAGTAACGTTAATTATAAATTTACGATAATCAATGCGACTAATATAAAGTGAGCATAATAATGAAGACTAGTAAAATGAGCATTAAAGGATTTAAAAATTACTCCATATAACTTGAATTTCAACAAACAAGTCCCAAAACTTAATAGGAATTCTAGACATTATAGATTTTTCAAAGTTGTAGGCTTTAAGCCGATTTTTGTTATTAACCTAGATGCTATGAAATTTTTCATAATTTCATCTTTAATGGTTTTTAACAGATTTATTTTTGTCTTCTATCGACGTATTGCTAGTTTGGATTGATTAATAAAATTATTTTTCTTTGTCAAAAAATAAAAAACTCCAAATCTTTAAATGTAACTTTACTTTCTTATGTCAGATTTACAAATGAATAATTCTCAAAAAAAAAAAAAAAAAGGTTTACAAATGAATAATGAAAAATGTATTTTCCAAGCCAAATTGTAGCTCCCCAGTGGAAATTTAAAAAAAAAAAAAAAAACTCAAACATGTTTGTCATAAGTGTTTCGCAGCATTAACAATTAACACAACTAGAGTTGTCAAATTTAACGAGGAATCGAATAGTAGTCGAGCAATTAAGACTCTCTAGCCCAACCAGAAGTATATATATGACAGGAGCGTGAAAAAATCAACACACGAACGGATTTAAATTTAATTAAACAGCTTAATTAATTAAGCTAAAGCAGCAGTAAATTTAAGTTAAAAATTCCAGACAAGAAAACAATGGAACTATGTTGTTGGAGTCAAATAATTGAAAATTCAATACCCAACAACTAAATATGTAACTGGGCCATACTTAATTCCACATTTCATTGACAGCTTCTGGAATCACAAAGATCGACCACAGTTTAAATTTCTTGCATAAATAAACCCATAATATAATACCCCACAGATTAAATAATTGAACATGTTATGCTTTGCCAAAACATGTACAGTTATGAGGAACAATTCAATAACTGTTGTCACAAACAAGTACAAATCCTCAAGCAGCATAGATCAGATTTCTCAGAGTGGTTTTCCTATGTATCAACATGTAATATGTTTGCAAAACTAAGCAGCAAAATCAAGAAGAAAGAAAAAGCAGGAAAAGTGCTTCTCAAGATTTCATTACAGCAGGGGATTATCTCATTTACACGACGTATAATCTGTCATACGGTCATCAAATCCTGAAAGACAACAAGAAATGCAAAGGGAGATGAGAGGATATTTGGTGCTCTCTGTAAGAGAAAGCTTATAGTTACTAAATGATGTTACATTTACTGTTTTACTGTGACAACTTATGAACCGAAACGACCCGTCTCATAAAATAACAAACGGCTTAAGTTGGAAATTTGTATCCTAGAAAATTGGAATATGGTATTTCATTGAAATAAAAGATGCTTTTTTTTTTTTTTTTTTTTTTTTTTTTTTTTTTTTTGAACGGTGAAATAAAAGATGCATTGGCGTTCACGGTTTGTAATGTTTTTCTAACAAATGGTTTGTAATAGAGAAATTGTACCTTCTCTTTTTGTTTGTAGATTGAATCAATCTTCTTCATGTACTCATCTGTCACTTTCTGCAAATATAGAATCCAATAGTCAAGGGAGTTAAGCCTTCAGCTTTTAATGGTGCGGAAAAGAAAAAACGAGAAAACGAAAAACGAAAAAAATCGGCGATCTTGTAACTAGGTGCAAAATATGAAGAATCTAATATTTCAAATAAGGAAAAATAAAAGGCCACTAGAGCAATTTGAGGTCAGAATTATTACAATTACATTCCCACAAGAGCAATTTTTCTGTTGATATATGGCCTAGGACTTCATGTATCTTTATTAATGCGTCATTACTCAATTCAGGTGATGTTTGTTAACTTGTTTTTTTTTTTTTTTTTGAGTCATGTTTGTTAACTTGTTTAGACGCAATGAAAGAGGATATTTTAGGAGCTTCTTACTTATCTAAACTAATTTATCAAAAGGAATTGTCTCGTTACCTGCAAATCAGCGGATAGGTCCTTCACATTGTCCTCAGAGAGCTTCTTCTCCTGCAAGATTTGTAGCTCACTACAGTAAAATCATGATATATATTTTATATATATATATATATAGAGAGAGAGAGAGAGAGGATATATTTTGCAGACCTTCTCAAGCTTTTCATAGGATTTGATGGCGTCTCTTCTTATATTCCTTATAGCAACCTACAAGAGTTAGAACCAACCTAAGCTTATACCTGGGTGGGGGATCCATGAGAGGAAGAAAGGAATACCTAAAAAAAAGAAGAATAAGAAGTTGACATGCAAAGTAGCTTTAAATTATGAATTCACAAATACCATGAAAACGAGACTGGACAAATAATTATGATATGTTGTTCATATGAATTAAACAAATGGTTAAGAGTAAGTATCGGTGGATGAAAAGAGTTTACCTTGCCTTCTTCAGCCTGCTTAGCCACAATCTTTGACAACTCCTGCAATAACAAACGATACAAAACATAAATAAATATAACAACAACAACAACAACAACAACAACAATCCCAAGAGCCTAAGTTACATGAATATGCAAAAAATTGCATCTTGTCTTACTTAAGTGTTCACGGGCAAAACTGTTATGAAATAATAGGTATTCAATTCTAAAAATCAGGCATGAATAGAAACAAGCTCATTCACTTAGCTACAATACCTTCCTCCTCTCGGATGTCAGTTGCGGAAGGGTCAATCTTATCACTTCTCCGTCATTGTTTGGAGTTAAACCAAGGTCAGAGGCGACAATTGCTTTCTCTATAGACTTCAAGCTGAAAAGAATAGACAAAATTATGTAATTGGATCACATGCTAGATATAGCATGCAACTACCAATGAAGGAAACAAATAACAGTAAAACATCATATCTTGACACCAATTATTTAATGAAAACATCCAATGGGAATAGAATTCATTATTATATATGTTTCCATAATGCCAAAACTAAGATGGGTGTTTGGCTAAGCTTATTTAAAAGATCTTATACGCTCCTACATCTTATAAGATGTTTTAAGAGCTTATAAGATCTTAGATCTTATTTCGAAAATATGTTATTGAAGTGTTTGGATAAAATAAGATGGTGGAGCTTATACGATGTTAGTAGTGGCAATTTTCTAATTAAAATGGTCAAAATCAAAAGAGGTTGTTAAAATAAGATCTTTTGGAAACAAGTTTGATCCTCAAGCCTTTTTAAAAACTGCTTATAAGCTCATAACATCTTATCTTTTTGAGAAAGAATTACCGAACTCTTTTAGAGAGATTCTAACCTCTCAAACAATCTACAACATATTTTGAAGAGCTTGTAAGCTGAGCTAAACACCCTCTAAGGCAGCCAACAAAGTCCCAGAAATTCAACTACAGTCCAACATCTCGTGGAGGTCTTGGCTAGCAGTAACCATCCGTTTTACTGCATCAGCTAATTTTGACGGTAGAAAGGAGGAAGGACTAAATGGTGTATTCACTTTGCACTTTACCCCAGTCCATATTCCAGTCCAGAGTTTACCTTGAATGCTAAAACTAAATGACCTTAAAAAAATCTTATTTGCAACAACACTACAGTACGGGATCTATACCTGGATTTGTCATAGGGCTGCACCAAGAGGGAACTTGAATCAGGAGTACTGATCTGGGCTATACTCTTCAAGATGACTGGTGTTCCATAATACTCCACCTAAGCATGCACGGCAAAGAAAAACGTAACAAAACAAATGATAAGCAGTCATTTGCAGGACATGATAACTTAAACTCAACATGCAAATGATAAGTACACTCTGGAAATTCTTCTTCTCCCTTGCAAAGTTGCAGATTTAGCACAGAACAAGATTCCTATGAAGAAAAACACACACACACACACAGACATAAACAAACACACAACACAAGAAAACAAAAGTAAAGAGCATAATGGATTTTGGACCAGTGCATCTTTGGGGATCGGTTGAGATTTCCAATTAAAGATTATTTTATCAACATTCCATTGTAAATACTTTGATGAAGCTCGAACTAGCAGCAGATTACCCGTACATGGGAGCTGGCATCCCCGTGGTGCTCATTAATGAAACTTATTTTATTTTGAAAGGAAAAAAAGGTTTCATTTGATGGCATTACAGAACAACAGAAAAAAACAGGGTCTAAGACTATCCAATTATATGTCTCATGGAACCTTTTGGTCGAATTAGACTTTCATTATAACTTATAAATTTATGCCAGCATTGCATTTCACTATGACCTAAATCATCTACAGCCAAAAAACTGGACAGATAAACATATTAGTTAGGAAGAAGGCTGCAGATATCTCAAATTGCCAACACAAAGATTATACAGTTTACAGGAGAGTGAAACAGCTACAAACTAGAAAAAGCATAATATAATGCAGATGAAAGTAAAAGAAGACATCACCGAGTAATTCTTAAAAATCCAATAATACACAATATACTAGTTATCCCCTGATTTCTACTTCTGCACTAGGTGGGCATATACAACATTCAGTCCAACAAAATATGCAATACCTCAATTTTGTCCAGTATAGCTGGGTTTGCTCTTCCGGTTCTAATCGAATTGAAACCGGACAGCACATTATCAATAGTCTTTTCCATCCTTTCTTTCTGAAGACCAATAAAAAAAGAATTACACTCTTAGCTTGTTTCAAAGGTTCCCAAATGCATACAACATGCTATAGACAAGAAAAGCTCAAGTAGAAAATTCTTCAGGAGAAAATTTAATTCTTACAACATCTTTCTCAATCATTGACTTCTCCGCTTCTATTTCCTCAATAGTTGCGCACCTCAACACTCCCATTCTGAAATTTGAACAACCCATTCAGTAACATGCTACAGAAAAAATCATAACACAAATACTTTATGAACTTAACTTGCCTTTTTTTCAATGTCTGCTTAACAACTAAAGGCTTTCCAGAAATTCCTCTTGCCGCCACCTGAAGCTTAGCGTAATTCGCAGACGCACTCCAAGAGCCCACATTTCCAGAATCTGCACTAAACCCAACAACCTTAACCACGCACTCATATAAATAATTAAAACCCAAAAAAGAGAAGAAAGAAAACTGAAATTTCTACACGACCTGGGATTGAGAGGCGGGTCTTGGGAGGGTTAGACGCGTAGCAGATGGAACGTATGTGAGATGCAGGCGAGAATGTTGTCGCCATGGAAATGCCACAACCTGTTCGACGAAATGCCTTAGCTAAAATTTTCCCAGTTACTTCCTACAGATTATGGCCAGTTGAAAATAGGCAGAAATGCAGAGGAATTGTGGATAAGAGCGATCTTTTGTACCTTGATTGCTGTATAGCACAAAAACAATAGGGAATTTCCTCTTTTACCCCTCCATTTACAAGTAATAGTGAATTTCTTGTTTTAGCCCTCATATTCGAAACTATTACTATTAGGCCCCGTTTGGTTTAATAGTTGGGATTTTTTTTTTTTTTTTTGAATTGTATGTTCGTGAGTAATATATAAAATTGGAAAACATTTGGATTCTAGGATGATTAGAAAAATTGGATTAAGAGAGTAGAATAACAATCTTCCATTTGGTTTTGATCAATAGATACTCCATTTAGATTTTATCAATAAATACGATAAAATTGTGACATATGAGAATTACCCATATCTATAAAATGATCGATATACTTAGGGGTATAAACGAGTCGAGTCGAAAGACGTAAGTAAGATTGAGCTTGTTTGAATTTTAATCAAGCTTCACAAATTGTGTTTGAGCTTGGTTGTTTCGACCTTGAATGAGCTTTAGTCGAATCAAGCTCGAGTAAACTTTATATTTTTACACATATTTTAATCTTTTTACTAATCGATTAATTAAGTCGAACTCGAAAGTGAGCTTTACATCTTATCGAAAGGAAAAAATATGTTCAAACTTGATTTTTATGTTAACAAACCCAATTCAAACAAGCTTTTAACGATTAATCTCAAATCAAATATCGAATAGTTTGGCTAGCTTTTGACCCTCAATGTACTAAAAGCTAAGGTTTGCCAAAAAATAAAGGCTAAGATGTATGAACCAAAAAAAAAAAGAAAAAAGGCTAAGAGGGTGTTTGGTAGAGCTTATAAGCTCTTAAAAGCAAACTTATAAGACGTTTAAGAGTTTATAAGCTCTTAAAATATGTTTGGTAATTTTTTCCAAAAGAGCTTATAAACTCTAAAAAAAAGCATTAGAGAACTATATGTTTCTAAAAAAAGTACCTCCACCAAATTTTTTAAAAGAGCTTATAAGCTCCTTATTTTAAACATTCAAAAGACAAAAATATATTTAATAATTTTATATGATATAAAAACAAATTTTTATAAAGCTCAATTATCTTATTTTATCCAAACACTCTGACAACTTATTTTTAAAATAAGATCTAACATCTTATAAGCTCTTAAAACAGCTTATCAGATATAGGAGCTTATAAGATATTTTAAATAAGCTTAGCCAAACACCCTCTAAGGTCAAATCCCGTTTGTTATAGGTACAAGCCCAATCTCCTGGACTATACAATAATCCCCTTTTATCTGTGGACAAATAGTCCAAGATCGGGTAATTCTGAAACGGGCTGCCAACCTGTCTTGGGCCCATAGCGGGCTATTCTCTAGATCCAAAGGCAAACACATCTATTGGTGTTTTGCTCATTCATCCATTAATTCAAACTCAGTTTTCCAAAAAATGTTTCAGCTTGTTCAACCATGCAATCCAGTTTTGTATTTCACACCCCCATGGATAATAGGGATAATTACAATTACTACCCTTCAGATGTAACCTAATTAAAAAAAATTGTTATCTTTCAAAATTACACATACCTCCTTGACGTATGTTTTTACATTACAAATTGCTCCTATTGAGGGTGTGTTGAGGGGTTAGTTTGTGTTAAAAAAAAAACTAATGGGGCCATGCATTTGTAAACTTTAAAAGATAATTGAATTTTTATGTAATTAGAGTCAGGGGCGGACATGGGGACAAGCGGGGCTGCTCCCCTCAAAGTTTTCCAAAAAAAATATTTTTCCTCCCAAAGTTTTCCAAACTATCATTTTGTAGTTAAAATAAAGGAATCAATTTATAATTGTCCCTCCAAAACTTTGATAAAAACTTTTAAGTAGTTGTGTTTTACAATATAAAAACTATTAATTATGGTTGGTATATAGACATTTTTTATCACAATTTAAATTTATGAACTCAATCCGTTCTTTCGCCATTCAAAGTGAAATCACAAGGCGTCGCCACTGATTTAGACTAAACCTCATAGATAGTTTTTGTAATTATTAATTCCTTGATAATATTTTGAAATGCAAATCCAATGGTTCAAATGGTATCATAATAAGACCATTTCCTTGTCCTTTTTTTCTCTTTCATGGCACATGATCAGTAAACCACCAGTGAAAATACAGCCAAAAGATGAGAAGGTACAATCACGTTTACATGGTAAAAATAACATGCAAATGCATAACAAATCCCACTATTCATGCACATATTGTGACTCTTTTACTGCTGAAAATTCTTTGGCTTTTTCCACCAAATAACACCTACTGCCTTTTTCCCACTCTTTAAAAGCCCCTTATATAATGCGCTTTTAAAGAACTCTTTTTATTACATTTTCACTTATTCTTGAATATCTTCCACATATAATTTCCTTTGTATTTGCATTTCAATCATGGAATTTATGAAGAGGGAAATTATTATACTATTGTTTATGATGGCTGTTTGTGGATTTTGCAATTGTTCTGTGTATAAAGTTGGTGATTCTGGTGGCTGGACTATTATTGGGAATGTGGATTACAATAAATGGGCTTCTTCAAAGACTTTCCAAGTTGGTGACACTCTTGGTATGTTTATATAATCTTCTTTAATTAGCTATTTGATTATGATATTCTTTTTTATTTTCTTTTGTTTGTGTTCCATTCTGTATCATCAGCTTAATTGTTTTTAAACAAATTATAGCCACTAAATTTCAATTATCAAATTAAAGTTAAAAAAGAGAGATCATAAAAATGATCACAAATTAAAGCCCACGGCACCAATTACCTATTTCATTATGATATTCCTTTTTTTTCTGTGTGTGTGTGTGTTCACTAAATGTTAGGCAGACAACCACAAAATAATGTAAATGGGGAGGTGCCAAACTTTGTTGACAATTTGATACTTGGTATCAAATTTCAAGCCAAATCAAGGAATAGTGAAATTGGGTGATGTTGATATTTCCTCCCATATGATGCCTATAAAAGGCTTGGAAGAGTGCAAATTAAAATCATGGCAAGCAAGTGAAGTTGCTTGGCCATCCAACCGGGTGGAGAGGAAAAATGAGTGTACACACAGGGAGATCAATTTGGTGAAGTCAATTGTGAGTAGGTGCTTGAGGAAACACTGGGGTAATTTTCTCTCAGAAATAAAGGGGTTGGGGAGAGTGTTCTTTGATAGCTAGTAAAGTGGTTGTGACGAGTCTTTTATTCTTGGGTTTGGTCCATAAAACTGAGGATGTATTTTTTGTACCGGGAAATTCTTTATTAGTAAAGAACGGAAACTCGTGGGCGACGAGGCGGGTTTTGCGAACCACGTAAAATCACCGTGTACATTTTATTTTCTGTCGGTGTCATTTATTTTTGCCATCATCTTGTTGGTGTGATTTGTCGGATATTCCGGATAAATCAAATCTCGGACCACGACACGCCCGCCGCGCCAACAAGTGGTATCGAGCTACTTGGTAAGCTCGGCAAGGTAGAAAATTGAGATTTGAATTTTTCGGTGGACACTGTTGGGCGGTGACAAATCCATTCAAGAGTGCAACAATTTGATGGCAAAGGAAATTTCACTCCTTGGCAATATAGGGTGAAGGATCTCCTAGTTCAACGGGGCACGACAATGGCGTTGAAGGGAAAGGAGGAAAATCGAGATATGAAAGGTGCACGATGGGCAAACTGGATCAACCGGGAAAGTTGGTGTAAAGGTTGAGGAAGAAGATAAAGCCCCTTTACTTCTTGCTTCTATCCCGGATTCATATGATAGTCTGGTGACGATGTTCTTTGCATTTGCAAGGAAAAGACACACTGGACTTGGAGCATATATAAAAGCATCGTTGTTGTCCTATAAAAATTTGCAAAAAAGGAGGAGGGACATGGATATGCTTTGGTTGCTGGGGGAAATGAATCGAATCTGGAGGAAATTGCAGTGGTGATCTAATGCAGGTCGATTCGAGACGGGAAAGGGTGTTGTATGCTTATCGTTATCACGAGGGAGGTCACATTAAAAGGAATTGTCCTTGGAGAAAAGAAGGATGATCGGTGATAGTGGCGGTGGTGATGCGGTGATAGATCGGAAGATGGAGATATCTCACGGTCTCCACAAGGATTGATCTTTTTCGAGATTGATGGATTTTAGATTCTGGATCGATAATGCATGTGTACTCCAGGAGAAATTATTTTGATTTACTTCAATCGCAGAGGGCATGAATTTTGTTCTCTCGTGATGGTTCTATTTGTAGAATCATGGGATTGGAGTGGTAAAAATCAAAATGGGTGATGGAGTGGACCGCATTGGGTGGTGTGGCCTATGTCCCAAAGATGCGGATGAATCTAATTTTCAGCGCCAAGTGGATTCCAACAAATGCGATATTCGGTGGAGGTGGAGTCTGAAAGTCACACATGGCGGAAGGGTCCTAAGGGTGAGAGAGAAGTGTCGAATTTGTTTCGTCTGGTGACCTCAAGGATTACTCGGAAGTGGTAGCGGCGGAAGGCTTCCGGGAACAGAGACGGGTATGAGAAAATCTGTCGGGGCGAGAGGATGGACCGGGTCGTCCCTCTCGGCGATCAGTGGGTGGTGTTATTTGGGACCGCACGTGTGCATTGGCCGATTGAATTAGGTGGAGTTAGGACCTTACTGATTTGGCATGTGCAGAGAACTGAAGGCCAATGGTATTTCATGTTTTGGTTTGCGGTGATAATATTTTGGTGTAGGTGGAGATTGTTAGGCAGACAACCACAAAATAATGTAAATGGGGAGGTGCCAAACTTTGTTGACAATTTGATACTTGGTATCAAATTTCAAGCCGTCCAAGGAATAGTGAAATTGGGTGATGTTGATATTTCCTCCCATATGATGCCTATAAAAGGCTTGGAAGAGTGCAAATTAAAATCATGGCAAGCAAGTGAAGTTGCTTGGCCATCCAACCGGAGTGGGAGAGGAAAAATGAGTGTACACACTGGGGGAGATCAATTTGGGTGAGTCAAATTGTGATAAAAGGGGAAACACTCGGGGTAATTTTTCTCAGAATAACCACAAAGGGTTGGGGAGAGTGTTCTTTGATAGCTAGTAAAGTGGTTGTACGAGTCTTTTATTCTTGGGTTTGGTCCATAAAACTCAAGGGATGTATTTTCTTGACCGGGAAATTCTTTATTAGTAAAGAACGGAAACTCGTGGACGAGGCGGGTTTTGCCGAACCACGTAAAATCACCGTGTACATTTTATTTTTCATAGGTGTTATTTATTTTTGCCATCATCTTGTTGGTGTGATTTGTCGGATATTCCGGATAAATCAAATCTCGACCACGACACGTCTCATTGCGCCCAACACTAAATTCCAACGATCAAATTAATTTAAAATAATTGATAATAAATCGACTTTATTTGTACGCGAAGTTTATTTTATTTTTGCAATTATGTTTCTTCATTTTGTAGTGTCACAGACCAATTCTTGTACCATAAAATTTTAAAGTTGTTTTTCCATTAGGTTTATGCATAATTTTGCGTATCTGACAAATTTATGTAGTTTTTGAATTCGTCGGATTTTTGCCTTTGTCCATAATAAAAATATTTTCCAGTCATGTTTTTAAAAATATATTTCTTTAGCTATTTTTTAGTTTAATTATCCACTTTGCTTTTCTCATTTCTCGGACTAGTACATTTCTCGGTACTAAAACATGTTTCTCTGTACCGAGAAATGTATCACAATATTTTTTTTGAAAAATAGCCAAATACCTAATCAAATAATACAAGAAATACATGACCGACAATTTTTAGTCTAAATTGCTAAAAAAAAAAACATGTTTGGCTATTTTTCATTTTCGAAAAACGTAAGTGACCAATTTGACATATTACCACTTTTTTTATACTAGGGCGATGAACAAAATACGAAACTATAAATCATGATTTTTTGTGTGTAGTTTTCTTTTGAGCACGATCCACGATTTCACAATGTGGTGCAAGTGAGCCAATCGGAGTTCCACTCGTGCAATGCATCGGTTCCTTGTCCACCCACGCCACCGCAACGACTCCATCGTTATTCGTAGCCCGGCCACTATTACTACATCTGTGGCTTTGTGGGCCATTGCCAGGCCGGACAGAAGGTTGACATAAGGGTGCCCAAGTCTCATCGGTCCGCTACAAGCCCAATTCAGGCTCCACATGAAACCGAAGCTCCAAAGGCCTCATATATTGGGCCGCAAACGCCAAGCCCATCTCCCAGTAGTGGAGAATCTCTCGTGTTTAACAATGGGCTGTTCTCTTGTAATGTTGGGCTGTTGCTTATTCTTGTTTGGGGTTTCAATTGATGGGTGTTTTTTGTTGTGTTCATGGAGTTTTCAATAATTAGGAGTTTTTTGTATATTAATTACAAATGCTTGAGAGGTTCGGCCTTGGATAAAATTATGATTTATGATTATGATAATCAGCTTGTTTTTATTTTATAAATCCTGGAAAAGTTGGATCCACGTTCACAATCACTAGTTACACATACTAGTACAAATAAAATGCCTTAATTTTTATTTTTATAACGAATACATTGGCCATTCATAAAAAAAAATATACATATATATGGGAAAAAAATAAAAAATAGTATTGTCCAAATTTAATGTTTATAGTTTAGTGTCCAACTCGCAATGCATAAAAAATTGGGGAAAGGGAAAGGGGGTCATTCCGGTGGCACATGTATTACTCTTTTGTGAAAGAGGCCTTAGAGTTCAAATGTCAACAATGACAATTGACGGGGCATGATTTTTTTTTAAAAAAATGAAAATTGGGGAAGGATATTTTAGATTAAGGTAGATTTGAAATCCACCACAATGACTCCTAAAATAGCTAAAACTAGTTAGGAGCATGAAACACATGCACACAAATAAATTATTAGGCTTTATTTGGATTGATGTATTTGAAGCTAAGGGTTTCAAATCTATAATTACACGATTCGAGAGCACCTGAATTAGAATGAGTGGTTCGCCACCACATAATTGCATGCAAGGGGAGTTGATAGAATGGAGATGAGAATTAGGGTCATTGCTGAAAAGCGTCTGCTAAGCGGAGTTAGTGAACTCTTTATTGAGGAGCTAATACCAAGCCGGTTGAAAGCAAAGTCAAGGAGCCATTCTCAAGTAGGTCGCTTTCAGTCCCTCTCATTGGTAGTGGGAGTGGTGACAAGGAAGAAGCTTTCTTTAACGTGTTGTTTCATTGATTTATGATTCATTTGGATTGATGGAATTAGCTAATGATTATATATCCATCGAATTGATTTGTTTGGTACAATGAATTTCAAATCCTTATGCTCTCATTTTGAGTTCTTGTGGTGGATTTCAAACCCATTTTATACGAAGTCATTTGAAGTGGATTCACAAATCCTCCTTCAAATCAAATTCCTCCACCCAAAAATGCAACCTAATTGATTTGTTATCACGAACCTTAAATACATTCTTCCAAATGAAGTCTAAGAGAATGGACTCTGGAACTGTTTGACTTGGAGTCATTTTATCAAATGTATGAAAATACCATAGTAACGATTCGGTTTGTTTCTTTAAAAAAAGAAAAGACGGACACCATTCTTGAGGGTCCAACTGCCCACTCCGTGAGACGATTCAATTTGTTTCTTTTTAGATGTTTGTCATTTGAAATCTCCTTTACTGAGTGAAATGCATCACTCTAACAAATCCTATTGTACAAAGTTTTGGTGGTTGTATCATACATGAAAGTTGCATTTTGTTCAGAATGTCACAAATTGGTTGGTGGGCTTACCAAACTTTGAATGCCAAAGGCATGGGAGAAATGGCAAGCAAACAGATTGCAAATTGATATGTGGTGATGAAAATGGCAACATTTTTGAGATGGGCTAACTAATTTGGTGCTGCTCATTTATGTTCATCTATTTTTAGTGATGCTGATAATTCTAAGATTTTCAATGATTTGGTGCAAAGGAGTTATGAAGGAAACTAACACTAGTAACCTTTTTGGTCGCTTTTTAGAATACTTTGAACAATGCGATTTTTAAAACTCCTTTTCTTTGATTTATCTTTAGGGATAATTACGAGAACCTCCCTGAGGTTCGAGCTACTACAAAAACCCAAATTTTTTGAAAATTGCAAAAATCTTCTTGAGATTTGATTTCCGTAAATTTAAGACAAAATGAAACTTGAAAAGGACTTTTTGTAGTTTTGAACATATCTGGATTCTTTTGTAATTAGCTCAAATATCTGGGGTATTTTTGCAATTATCCCTTACCTTTATAAACCTATACGAAGAATAATGAAGAAATGCTATCATTGAAGGACAATTGCACAAAGCAAAGCAGTTAAAAACAAAACCAAAAAATAAAAATTGGCTCAGTAATGAGGTTATAGTATTATTATGTGTTTTTCGAATATTGTAGCCATCGCACGAGATCTACTATTTTCTATAGTATTTCATCTTATATTTTAACTTATTAAATTTCATATAATATAATATTATTATCGTATACAATACAACACAAAAGGGTATTTTCCCCTAATTTCCATTAGTGCCACTCTAGCACGTAATCGAGAAGCAGTAAAATCAACCCAGTTCTGGCCTGCAGAGGCCTGACCGAGATTTGGGTTAAATTTGACCATGTCTAAAACGTTGAGTATATTGGCGGCCCAAATGGCTCCACGATTCCTCAATATTTTTGTACACAAAGTATATATATGGGCTGAAACAATCTTTCATGTGATCCACCAAAATCGAGCCGACTTGACCCGATTTTTTTTTTTAAAGTTTGATGGACTCGAGCCGGGCTGGCTCGGCCCATTGCCACCTCCACATGGAGTGCATGCCCACGAGACAAACTTAGTCTGCAGATAGTAAATAAAACAGTGAAAACGCGTCTAATTAATTGAATAGAAACAAAAATGGAAAAACAAAAATCAAGTACAACACCGCGCACCGTAAGTAGAGTACTGCCCTTACTTACTTGGGTATTTCCCAACCATCATTAAACAATCCCATTAAATTGAAAGCAAGAGAAAAAGTTGAAAAACCCAATATATATAAATAATTATATATATACACACACAAACCTCATGTAACCACACTCCCCTCGATTCACAACCTTCCCCACATTTTCAGTCCCACTGAGCAAAAAAATTGCGCAATTACTCACTCACTGTGTGTTTTCTTGTGAGAGAAGTACATTTCATCGCCATTAATGTCCTTCAGTAGTTAAGCGTGACCTTTCGCTTTCCACGGATCACTGTAAGTAATCCGCCATACCTAGCTATATAGCTCTATAGGTATAGCTGTAGCTCCTCCTTTATATACACTCTGCTCTGCATCAATTTCGCCCCAAATTCGACAACAAATATTGGCGCCGCAGCTTTTTTAGTTGTGGTTTTAATTGGTCCTCTGCGAATCCATATCTGATTGACAGTGATGGAGTTGAGCACTCTGACATTGAGATTTTCTCCAAGCTGGAGCAGAAATGGCTGCACCACTGTGAAGGCAAAAAACTCGTGTTCTGAGTATAGACGGAGGAGGAACCACCGGCAATGTTGCTTGTGCTGCTTTGGTTCATCTGGGAAGACCAGATCAACAGAAAACCGGCGATTCAAACGCTCGGATTGCGGATTTTTTTCGATATTGTTGTCGGTACTGGAATTGGTGCTCTCCTCGCCGCAATGCTCGTCGGCGACGACGGCTCTGGCCGTCCTCTGTTCTCAGCCAGAGACGCCGCTGAGTTCGTGGCGGAGAATCAGGCAAAGCTATTCAAAGTCAGAAACGTCGGCGTTTTGCGCCGACGGATTAGGTTTTCCGGCAGAGCATGGACTCCGTGTTGAAGGAGGCATTCCGGAGAGACGATGGCAAGGTTTTAACGCTTAAGGACACGTGTAAGCCTCTACTTGTCCCGTGCTTTGATTTGAACAGCTCGGCGCCGTTTGTTTCTCTCGAGCCGACGCCATCGAGTCGCCGAGCTTCGACTTCGAGGTTTGAAAGTGATCCGCGCCACGTCAGCGACGCCGTCGATGTTCAAACCTTACAAGCTATCGTCCAGAGACGAAAACCTCTTGCCTGGCGGTGGACGGCGGACTTGTGATGAACAATCCCACGGCCGCCGCCGTAACTCGTTTTGCACAACAAGCGTGATTTTCCGTCGGTAACCGGAGTTGACGATTTGCTGGTGCTCTCCATCGGTAACGAGGACCGTTAAGCAGTCCGTCGAGGATGAAGCTCAACCGTAACGGCGACTGCTCGACGGCTTCAGTCGTCGGCATTGTCCTCGACGGCGTCTCTGAAACCGTCGATCAAATGCTGGGGAACGCCTTCTGCTGGAATCTAACGATTACGTCAGAATTCAGGTAAAATTCTAAACTAAATTCACTTTCACCGTTGGTGTTACAGTGAATAACGGAGTTACTAACATCTTGACGGCGTTATTCTACAGGCGAACGGGTGGAAAATGCAGGAGAAGTATTGACGGAGAGAGGGGTGGAGTCGTTACCGTTTGGCGGGAAACGGCTGCTGACGGAGACTAACGGACAGAGGATCGGAGGGTTTGTAAATGGCTTGTTGCATCGGGAAGGGTAGCTGCCGCCAAGTCCGTGCAAAGAAACGGCCGTTAGTCCCCTGGTTAACGGTCGTTAGTCTCTTTTGTTAATTTCTTTTCTTTTCTTTTTCTTTATTCAGTTTAATATTAGCCCATGTCAGTTAACTGTCCATATTGTCAACTTTAACCAGTAGCAGTACATTTAAATAATAATACTCAGTTACTGCCATATTATTAATTAGTTATATACTTTAATTAATTGTGGGCTTATAGAGTTAATTATGGCTCTTGGATTGAGTTAAATACAGCTCATTTATGGGCTGCTAATTAATGTAAATAAGATATGAATGTGTACTGCTTTAGATCTCATAAATTGCAGAAAATATTTTAAAATGTTAAGAATCCACAATCATG